>VWZE01025799.1:73708-105829 GCA_013396675.1 Eubucco bourcierii | reverse complement strand
TGCTGGGGGTTCCAGAACTGCACACAGGACTCCAGGTGGGTAGTAGAGTCATAGAATCAGAGAATCAGAGAATCAAAATCATAGGATCAGAGAATCAGAGAATCAGCCAGGTTGGAAGAAACCTCCAAGCTCATCCAGCCCAACCTAGCACCCAGTCCTAGCCAATCAACCAGACCATGGCACTAAGCCTGCAGACCCAGTGTAAACCAACCAAGGCACTGGAGCCTGCAGACCCAGTGTAAACCAACCAAGGACNAAGAAACCTCCAAGCTCATCCAGCCCAACCTAGCACCCAGTCCTAGCCAATCAACCAGACCATGGCACTAAGCCTGCAGACCCAGTGTAAACCAACCAAGGCACTGGAGCCTGCACACTCAGTGTAAACCAACCAAGGACTTTCCAACTACACCTGAATCACTTAGCTGAGCAGTTATAAAAGCTCTGCAGCTGAGATGGAGCCTACCACCTCCCACTGGACACAGTCTGGGAGGTCTTCAGCTGCAATCTGTTCATGTTTTGGTGCGAGGCTTGGCTCAGCAGTTCCCCCTTGGTGGGATTTGACAATGATGCTCCACTTGCCCCATCCCAGGAGGATTTTTGGCGGCATGGGTATCCTTTTCCTCCCTCTTCCTTCCACCCTGTTTCTCCCACGCTCTTTCTCTTGGCACCATCTAGTGGTTGTAGGGTTGGAGATACCTACTCAGCCTCCTGGCTGAGGTCAAAAGGACAACTCCTCCTCATCCTTCTGTCTCCATCCTGGCTTGGCTACTTTAGGATGCTTCATGATGCCTTTGGGATGCTTTGGATTACTTTTGGAATGCCTCGGAGCGCTTTGGAACAACTTTTGGATGCTTTAGGATGCCATTAAGGTGCTTTAGGACTCCACAACCCTCTCTGGGCAGCCTCTCAGGGTGACAAACAGCCACACAGCAAAAAAGTTCCTCCTCCTGGGTTCCAGTTTGTGCCTATTGTCCCTTGCCCTGTTGCTGGGCACCAGTGAAAAGAGCCTGGCCCCATCCCCTTGTCCCCCACCCTTTAGCTCTTGCTGAGCTCTGATCAGATCCCCTCTGGGGCTGACCAAATCCCCTCCTGGACTTCTCCAGGCTCAACAGCCCCAGGGCTCTCAGCCTTTGCTCCTCACGGAGGTGCTTTAGGCCCTTCAGCATCTTGGTAGCCTCTGCTGGACTCTCTCCATCAGTTTCCTGTCTCTCTTGAACTGGGGAGCCCAGAACTAGATCCAGGACTCCAGATGTGGCTTTATTGACCATGGCATCCTCCAGACATGAAGCACTTCTGCTTTGCTGCTGCTGCTGTTCAGTGTAAGCAAGAGCTCCACAGCACCCAAAACCCCCCTGATGAACTTAAAGAAAGTAGTGGTGGGTGGTGGGGATATTGGTAAGGAAAAAGGTGGGTTTTTTTAACAGAGAAAAAATGATTTCTACTGAATCTGAGCCAGAGCAGCACTGGCCAGGGGGCTCAGGGGGGAGGAAGGGGGATTTAGCTGCATGTCTGCAAGGCATCAGGAGGATGCAGGCAAAGAGAGGTCCTGTAAATGATGGATTGTCTACAGGGTGATGGATGGAGGTGGCCAAGGCTGTCTGCTGGCAGGCTGTGAAAGCTTTGTGAATGTTTTCATCCTGATCCCTGCACTTTACATAACCCAAACCCAAGCTCCTGTTCCCCCTCCAGACAAGGAGAGCCAAGCAGGGAAGCATCTGGGCAGAGAGAGACAGAAGCTGCAACCCTTCTGTGCTTACAAAGCGGAGAGAAGATCCATCTCTGAGCGCCTAGAGCACGCTAGAGCAGTGGATCCTGTTGGCCACCACCTCCCCAGACCTTCTTCCCTGCTGCTGGAGGCTGTGTCAGTCAGTCAGAGGAGTCCTGATCCAGTCATTTCCTATGATTCCCAAATAAAAAACAAATGTTGGCCTGTAGGAGCCCTGAGTTCAGATGAGGGGAAAATCCACAAATCTCTTGGCCGTCTGGGAGCTTTTGTTTATCGTTGCACTTAATCCCATTTTTTTTTTTTTTGGGGGTCTCTTGGGTTTGAGAGGAAGATAAATGAGGTGTGTCAGAAGCTCACCTGATTAACTTGGCTAATTCCATGATTTTGGTCTTTTTTCCAAGGCTGAGTTTGGAAAAGGAGAGGGAGGAATTTGTGGCACACAGAATCCCAGCCTCGTGAAGGCAAAGAAAAGAGGGTTTGGGTGATTTGGTTTTGGTTGGTTGGGTTTGTTGGGTTTTTTTTTTAACATAGGGAAGATTTCAGCAAAAAAATTAAAAAATTTGTTGGGTAAAGAGTAGATTTTTATAGAATCATAGAATGGGAAGGTGGAAGGGACCTCAAGGATCAGCCGGTTCCAACCCCTGCCATAGGCAGGGACACCTCCCACTAGCACAGGGCACTCAAGGCCTCATCCAACCTGGCCTTGAACACCTCCAGGGAGGTTGTGAAGCACAGAATCACCCAACGTGGTCAAAGATCCCATTCTGTGCTTCTGTGCTCCACAACCTCCCTGGGCAACCTGTGCCAGTGTCTCACCACCCTCACTGCAAACAACTTCCTCCTAACATCAACTTCCAATCTCCCCTCTGCCACTTCAAACCCATTCCCCTTGTCCTGGCATTGCAAGCCCTTGTCAATAGTCCCTCCCCAGCCTTCCTGGAGCCTACTTCAGATCCTGGAAGGCCACTCCAAGGTCTCCTGGAAGCCTTCTCTTCTGCAGGCTGCAGAGCCCCAACTCTCTCAGCCTGTCCTCACAGCAGAGCTGCTGCAGCCCTCTCAGCATCTTTGTGGTCTCCTCTGAACTGGCTCCAACACTTCCATGTCCTTCTAGAATCACAGAATCACAGAAGCATAGAATCTTAGAATCAGGCAGGTTGGAAGAGACCTCCAAGCTCATCCAGCCCAACCTAGCACCCAGCCCTGTCCAATCAACCAGACCATGGCACTGAGTGCCCCAGCCAGGTTTGTCTTGAACACCTCCGGGAATGGGAACTCCACCACCTCCCTGGGCAGCCCATTCCATTGCCAATCTCTCTCTCTCTGGCAAGAACTTCCTCCTAACATCCAGCTTAGACCTCCCCTGGCACAACTTGAGGCTGTGCCCCCTCCTTCTGTCCCTGGGTGCCTGGCAGCAGAGCCCAACCCCAGCTGGCTACAACCTCCCTGCAGGTAGTTGTAGACAGCACTGAGCTCTACCCTGAGCCTCCTCTTCTCCAGACTAAAATTCCTCCCCGGTGGATCCAAACCATGATGTGGAGTTCCCATGGCTGCTGTCTCTCATCCCAGGGAAAAAAATATCCCCAAATGTAGCCCAGGATGGAGGGATCCAGGACTTCTCCTTAGGATTTTTCTTGCTTGAAATGCCAACCTGGCAACAGGCTGTTGGATGCTGTCTTCATGCCTCACTCCTGCTGCTGGATTGGAGTGAGAGATGAGGAGAAAACATGAAGGGCAGACCTGGGGCCTGCCAAACCTTCCAGAGGCTGGGCCTTGGAAAGGAGAATGCCTTAACTCTGCTGCCCAGGATGGCAACCCCCCTGGCACTGATGTTTTCAGACATCCCTGCAAGTGAAATGCAGCAAAACTCCCAAACCCAGAGGTTTCAATCCCAGATTTTATCTCCAATCCCAGAGGTTTTGTCCCAGATTTTATCTCCAATCCCAGAGGTTTTAATCTCAGATTTTATGCCCAATCCCAGAGGTTTTGTCCCATATTTTATCCCCAATCCCAGAGGTTTTATCCCAGATTTTATCCCCAATCCCAGAGGTTTCATTCCAGATTTTATCTCCAATCCCAGAGGTTTTATCCCAGATTTTATCCCCAATCCCAGAGGTTTCATTCCAGATTTTATTTCCAATCCCAGAGGTTTTATCCCAGATTTTATCTCCAATCCCAGAGGTTTCATTCCAGATTTTATCTCCAATCCCAGAGGTTTTATCCCAGATTTTATCTCCAATCCCAGGGGTTTCAATCTCAGATTTTATCCCCAATCCCAGAGATTTCATTCTAGATTTTATCTCCAATCCCAGAGATTTTGTCCCATATTTTATCCCCAAANTTGCAAGTTCAACCCCAAAATTGAGCCACAGGAGCTTGGGGCTGCTGGTGGGAGCTCAGCCCCAGCCTCTCACAGTGCTCATCGTGCCCCATCCGCCCCCATGCAGCAAACTGCTGCCTTCAACATCTGCTTCCAATCACTTCTTCATCTGAGCAGGGCTGGGAACAGGCAGTGTTTTGCTTCAAGGCCTTAAAGGCACCATGTGAGGTCACAAATCCACCCCCTGTGCCTGCTCTGAGCCATCCAGGTTAAAAACCTCCACTCCAGCAGGTTTTTCCCTCAGTTAAATAAAAAACAAAGTCTTTTGATTCTGGGTAAGTAAAATGGATTTGAGATGCTCTACAAGATGCAGACAATCAAATTGGGTTGGGTTGGAGAGGGAACTTAAAGGTCATCTGGTGCCAATCCTCCTGGCACGGCCTGGGGCACCTTTCACTACAGGAGGTTGCTCAGGGCCTCATCCAATCTGGCAATGAACACCTCCAGGGAGAGAGCATCCACAACCTCCCTGGACAACCTGTGCCAGTGTCTCCCCACTCCCACTGTAAAGGATTTCTTCCTCATCTCCAATCTCAATCTCCCCTCTTCCAGCTTCAATCCACTGCCCCTCACCCCATCACTACAAGCCCTTGTCAAAAGCCCCTTCCAAGCACTCCTGAAGGTCCCCTTTGGGTACTTTTCTTCAGCACACTGCTCCTTGGGCTCTGTGGAGGATGAATGATGCATGTGGTGCAAGATTTGTGTCTTTGCAGTTCCTTAGGGACATTGCTGTATGGAGAAGGCAGATTTTGGAGCTGCCTTTAATCCTTGCCCAGTGTCACAACAGCTCCTTCATCTTCAGAGTATCCTCAGCTCAGAGCTGAGGCTTAGATGTACTGAGCACAGCATCTCCATCTCCTCCCAGTGAGCCAACTGGAAACCCTTCCCAAGCCAGGCACAAGAGGGAGACAAAAAGCCAACAGCAGCCACAGGTTGGGTTGGGAACTGGTTTTGGGATGGGGGGGAAAGAGAAAATATTGCCAATGAAGCACAATATTTCAGCTCTTCTTCTTCTGGGAGTTGAGTAAGGAAATGGTGTGGACCCAAACAGCCCCTGGAATTCTATAGCCATGAGCTGAACTGGCATTTTGCCTCATGGGGAATTAAATCTGAGCAAGCCATGAGCATGTCCAGAGGGCTGCAGCAGCTCTGCTCTGAGGACAGGCTGAGAGAGTTGGGGCTCTGCAGCCTGGAGAGGAGAAGGCTTCCAGGAGACCTTAGAGTAGCCTTCCAATATCTGAAGGGGCCTACAGGAAGGCTGAGGAGGGACTATTGACAAGGGCTTGGAATGACAGGGCAAGGAGCAATGGGTTTGAAGTGGCAGAGGGGAGATTGAAAGTGGATGTTAGGAGGAAGTTGTTTGCAGTGAGGGTGGTGAGACACTGGCACAGGTTGCCCAGGGAGTTTGTGGCTGCTCCCTCCCTGGAGGTGTTCAAGGCCAGGTTGGAGGAGGCCTGGAGTCCCCTGTGCTAGTGGGAGGTGTCCCTGCCTATGGCAGGGGGCTGGAACTGGCTGATCCTTGAGGTCCCTTCCAACCTTCCCATTCTGTGATTCTATGATAGCTCAGCAGTCAGAACTGGGAGGATGGAGTCAGAGGTCATTTTTTCCATGCCCAAAATGCACCTGGCCTCTGCTAAGGTGAATTCACAGCTCTGCAAGAAACAGGCAGCAATATTAAAGTTGGATTTCTAGCAGCTTGATCCTCTCCTGCACCCAGTGATGCTCAGCAGCACCCAGCATCCCCTTACTCTGCTGGAGAACATGGCTCCTGCACAGATCCTGTTTTGGTGCATCCAAAACCATCTCCCCCGAGCATGAAAAGCTGAGGAGAGCATGAAAGAGCTACTCTTAAACCACTCAAGATGTACTCAAAGCGTGGCTGCAACGAGCTGTGAAATCTCAGGGAAGAGCCAGGGCTGGGAAAGAGAAGAGGAAAATCTCTTCCAGAGGTTCAGAAGGCCCAAACCTTGCATTCTTGTAGCAAAATAAAAAAGCAGAGTGACTCCACGGCAGGAAAACTCTTCCATGACCCTGCTGGGAGTGAGAATATGCCCTGGAGAAACCTTCTGGTGGGGCTGGTTGCTAAAATTAGCCTGGAGAAAGCTTGGGAGCTGGGAGGGTGAGGAAGCATCTGAGTGGCTGGGAGAGGCTGAGCAGGTTGTGTGCTCCATGTGAGGGGTCAGAGAGGGCTTCAAATCATTTGGGCTGGCAAATTCTTGCTTTATTTGCCACCAGATTGGAATGCCAACAGAAGCTTGGTCCTACCAACCACCTGCCCAGAGCCCAGTGGGGAGAATTAGCTCTGATATGAATAGCTGCCCTTGATTTCAACTTGCTGACACCGTGAAGATGGTTTTAATTAAAACTCATTAGCAGCAACCTGCTCCTGAAAATGAGCATGGCTAACCCAATTATGCAGCCAGCTCCTTCAGGAGGCTTCTCCTCCCAGAAATCCATCCTGGGCACACATGGAAATTCTCATCCCACTCCTGCTGCTTGAGGAGAGTGGAAATCCCCAAAGGAAAGCTGAAAATCTGGAGTGTTGCATGGCTTGGGGTGCTGGAGCAGAGGGAGGGGTGATGCTGGCACATCCATCCCCATGCTGTCACGTGGGATTGGTCCTCCTTGGGGGTCTGTGGTCTGTGAGGAGGCAGTTTTGGGGTGTGGAATGGATGTTTTGGGTAAAAATTGAAGCTTATCTCCTGTTGATTCTATGGTCCTGCTAGATTGTTTGATCCTGAGCTGGGTTGTCTGATCCTGAGCTGGATTGTATGGTCCTGAGCTGGATTGTGTGGTCCTGAGCTGGATTGTTTGATCCTGAGCTGGATTGCGTGGTCCTGAGCTGGATTGCGTGGTCCTGAGCTGAATTGTCTGGTCCTGAGCTGGATTACCTGATCCTGAGCTGAATCGTGTGGTCCTGAGCTGGATTGTCTGGTCCTGCTGTGGCAGGAGGGATGGCCTCTATCTCTTTGGGTCCTTTCCCACCCCTGACATCTGTGAGCCTGGGACATGCTGTGATGAGGACCTTGAGGCCTGCACAAAGCTGAGCTGGGGCAGGGAGATGAGGTCAGGACTCAACATCAGAGCTGAGAGCTACTCAAAGAAATAGGAGACTCCATCGAGCTGGAAAAACCAAGCCCAGCACACCTACCAGTGGCATCCCTAGGTCCCAAAAGTTGGCTGTGAGGGGTTTGAGCATCCTCAGCATCCCCACCCTCAGGCTTTTCGGGTGTCTCCTATACAATCCTGCTTCACACTGGAATCCCAGGCAAGCAGCAAAAGTTCTGAATGGCTTCTTCTCCCCCTGCACCAGTCCCTTTGGCTTCTGCTTTGCCATCCCCCCCCTCCCAGCAGCAGCTGTTTCCCATTACCATAAAAGCTGCCAGGAGGGGCAGGGCTGGAGCAGAGCCTCTTCTGGCAGGTAATTTTGACGAGAGGCAGAAGGTCTGGGCTGGGTGTCTCTGATGGATTTCCGGGGCTGCTATCAGCCTGGCCTGACCTCCTCCTGTCTGTGCTGGACCCACTCACCGTGCTGGGGGGCACTTGTGGCAGCTCCACATCACCAGCTCTTTGCTCCCTTGGGAATGGGCTTAGGGCATCCCCAACAGGCAGAGAAGCACAGAATTGTTTTGGTCGGAAAAGAGCTCTAAGGTCAGGTCCAGCTGTTGACCTAACACCACCATGGCCACTAAACCATCTCCCCAAGTGCCATGGCCACAGGTTTCTTGACTCCACCACCTCCCTGGGCAGCCTGTTGCAATGCCTGAGCACTCTTGCAGTAGGGATATTGTTCCTCATGTCCAATCTAAACCTCCCCTGGTGCAACTCGAGGCCATTTCCTCTTGTCCCATCACTTGTTGCTTGGGAGAAGAGACCAACACCCACCCGGCTCCAACCTCTGTTCAGGGAGTTGTAGAGAGACAGAAGGTCTCTCCTCAGCCTCCTTTTCTCCAGGGTGAGCAACCCCAGGTCCCTCAACTGTCTCTCACTAGCTCTGTTCTCCAGATCCTTCACCATTCTCATTGTCTATTCTCTGGACCTGCTCCAACACCTCAATATCATTCTTGGAGCAAAGCAGGCACTACAAGGGGCACCTGAGAGGAGAAATCATAGTCATAAAATCATAGAATGGGAAGGTTGGAAGGGACCTCAAGGATCAGCCAGTTCCAACCCCCTGCCATAGGCAGGGACACCTCCCACTACCACAGCTCACTCAAGGCCTCCTCCAACCTGGTGCTGAACACCTCCAGGTAGGGAGCAGCCACAACCTCGCTGGGCAACCTGTGCCAGTGTCTCACCACCCTCACTGCAAACAACTTCCTCCTAACATCCACTTTCAATCTCCCCTCTGCCAGTTCAAACCCATTCCCCTTGTCCTGGCATTCCAAACCCTTGTCAATAGTCCCTCCCCAGCCTTCCTGTAGCCCCCTTCAGATCCTGGAAGGCTACTCTAAGGTCTCCTGGAAGCCTTCTCTTCTGCAGGCTGCAGAGCCCCAACTCTCTCAGCCTGTCCTCACAGCAGAGCTGCTGCAGCCCTCTGAGCATCTTCATGGCCTCCTCTGAACCCACTCCAACACTTCCATGTCCTTCCTGTGCTGAGGGCTCCAGAACTGCACACAGTATGTTTGGTTGCAGTTACAAAGCAGGCACTACAAGGAGCACCTGAGGGAAGAATTGTTAGGTTGCAGTTACTCACTGCATGTTGGCTGCTTACCCAGCCCTTATCCTTAAGCCATGAGCAGCATCCTCATCCTCACAGAGGGATGCAGGCAAGAGTGTGCTGCCGTGCTTCAAGTGGGATGCTCACCTCTCCAGCTTGTCCCCAAGTGGGGCATCTCTTCATGCAAGAGGTCAGCTGAAGTTCTGAGGCCAGGCAGCAGCCTTCAAGGATTAAATATATTTATGACATAAACCAAATAAATAGAAGCTTCATCTTCTGGGTGCTCCCACAGCCCTGGGTAAAAGCAGCACCACCACTTGAAACACAACCAGCACCTCGGTGCCCCCAGACAAATTAATGACCTCCTGCCCAGTCAGACACATTAAACATCATTTTGTAGCTCTGCCCAGGGACTGGGAGATGTAATTGAAGCTGCAGCAGCTAGAAAACACACCATGGCCTGGAGGAGGAGGGATCACTGCTGGGGTACAGGGGGGAGGAAAAGCAATTTGTCTTCAGCCTTTTTTGAGTAAGAAGTTCTTGTCTTGTTTCAGCTGAGTTTGGGGACATGAGCATGTGGGTGGTGGCTCTGACATGGGTCAAAGGTGGGGGACCCTTGGTCAGAAAAAGACGTTTTCTGGGCACATCCTCCTCAGCTTGGCTTGGCAGGGGTCTGCATCCTCCCTTCCTCCTGCTTCACTTGAGACCATGCCAATTTGGTCTCCCTAGAAACTCCACAGTCAGCCTCATTTGGTTTCTTGGAGCACAGCTGATCCATTTCAATTGTCCTTCATTAGCCAGTAATCAGATAATTACCTTCTTTTTAACTTCAGCCCAGGCTGTGCAGGCAGCTCCCTATCGCCAGCCTCATTAGCAGGGAGATGCCATCCTTCCTTAAGGAACTTTCCAACTCTTCCCACCCTCCCTGGCCCCTGCTGTCTCTTTTAACACACGACCAGCAATGCCCAGATGAGACAGAGGAAGATTTGGGGTTGATTAGCTCAGCACTGGAGGGGTTAATGCACTTTTTCTTTCCCCCAGGGACACCTCCCCAAGCCACACACGCTCCTGTTTGCATTTGGCTAATAAAACCCACCGGTCCCAGCCCTGTTTAACATCAGCCAGAGCCCATTTCCACGTGCCTGACAGCTTCCAGGGCTGGACAGTACCTGGGTGTCCAGAGGAGGGAGGAGAACTCCTACACTGAGCTCCAGACTTTGTTTTTGTCCCAATTTGCTTCATTTTTCCTGGCAATCCTGCCTTAAATTGCAAGGATGCTTCTCCAGAGCTCGCCTGGAAGCATAATGTTCCAAAGCATCCTCCTTCATCACCAGCACAGCTCTTGCTGGACCAAAAAGCATTTTTCTCCCACTTTTCTCCCCCACCCTTGGCAAATACCTTCCTGTAGCCTGGCACTGAGAAGCAGGAGGATTTGGGGGCCAGCTGCCTCTTTGTGGTGATTTTAAGGAAAACAGCAGATTAAAATCTCGCTGAGCTGGAAAGATTCAGTCCAAGTGCAACATCTGAATGGGGCCTTTCACACTGAACCCTCTTTGTGTGGCTGCTGTGACCCATCTCTGTGCAGGAGGCTTTTCATACCAGCATTTGTTGAGTGTCAGGTTTGATTATGGGGACAAAGGTAGGGTTTCATCCAAGGTGTTATCAACCAGCAGCATCCCAGTGAGACCCAAGCTCTGCAAAAGCAGGATGAGCTTCTCCAGCTCACATACACTAGGGCAGAAAGAAGAGTTGGAGTGCTCGAGGTCTGGCCAAGGGCACACAGGGGATATAAACCAAATGATGCCAAGGCTGATTTCTGTGCTACCCTCGCCCCCTCCTGGCATCCTTCTCCTGTGGCAGATTGATGGCTTGAGAGCTTTTTCACCACTAAAACTTCTCCTGAAGCCTGGGAAGCACCACCAAAGGGGCTTTGAAGACTGAGGTGTGTAGGAATCGACTCTAGGGTGGTGGTTGACCTGCTCTGGGTGTTATTAAGAGCAATGCCTCACCAGCCCATGCTCCAAGAGCCAATTTAAATGCCCTGGGCTTTATATATTCATTTTTGGGATATATATTTTCCAAAGGCATCACTTTTTCCCCAAACCAGGAGCACTTTCTGGTGCTTCTCAACCTCTTTGCAGTAGCTCACTACGTGCTTCTGGATCCTGAACTCTCACTGATTTTAGGGGGATGGTGGATGCATGAGGATCCCAGGACAATGTGTGTGGGGTTGATCCTTAGGGGAAAAAAATCCCTGGTGTCTCACAAGAAGTCTGGCTCCAGTGGTGGTCTCAGGTTTGAGAAGCACTTGAGGATGAAAGGAGTGATAGAAGTGTCAAATATTATGTTAAATAGCTCTGAGAGAGCTCCTGGATGTTTTAGGAGCACTGCCAGGCAGTGAGCTGAATAAAGCCAAACTCTTCCAGCCTATTTATTTTTTGAAGGCTTAACATTGTTTAAACAGTAAGGTCAGAGCAGATAATGAGGCTGGAAGCTTGAGTCCCCCAGTCCCATCCTCTGCACAGCAGGCCATGCATCACAGGGAGCAAGGCAAAGCTGCTCCCCCCAAAAAAGCAGAGCAACAGCAGATAGCCTGGGGTCTACCCATCCCCTGGTTGTGTTGTTCATGATGCTCTCACTCCAAAGAGGACGTTGAGGTGCTGGAATGGGTCCAGAGGAAGGCAACAAAGCTGGTGAAGGGTCTGGAGAACAGGGCTGGTGAGGAGCAGCTAAGGGAACAGGGGATGTTCAGCCTGGAGGCTGAGGGCAGACCTCATTGCTCTCCACAGCTCCTTGAAAGGAGGTTGGAGTGTGGTGGTGTTGATCTCTTCTCCCTAGTAACAAGTAAAAGAGGTTGGAGTGTGGTGGTAGTGTTGGTCTCTTCTTCCTGGTGACAAGTAAAGGAGGTAGGAGTGTGGTGGTGTTGGTCTCTTCTCCCTAGTGACAAGGAAAGGAGTTTGGAGTGTGGTGGTGTTGGTCTCTTCTCCCTAGTGACAAGGAAAGGAGTTTGGAGTGTGGTGGTGTTGGTCTCTTCTCCCTAGTGATAAGGAAAGGAAAGCAGGTAGGAGTGTGGTGGTGTTGGCCTCTTCTCCCTGGTGGCAAGGAAAGGAGGTAGGAGTGTGGTGGTGTTGGTCTCTTCTCCCTAGTGACAAGGAAAGGAGTTTGGAGGATGGTGGTGTTGGTCTCTTCTCCCTGGTGACAAGGAAAGGAGGTAGGAGGGTGGTGGTGTTGGTCTCTTCTCCCTGGTGACAAGGAAAGGAGTTTGGAGGATGGTGGTGTTGGTCTCTTCTCCCTAGTGACAAGTGACAGGACAAGAGGAAATGGTCTCAAGGTGACTTGGAGAGTTTTAGAAGAAACTTCTTCACTGAAAATGTTCTCAACCACTGGAATAAGCTGCCCAGTGAGGTGGTGGAATCCTCATCCCTGGAGATGCAGAGATGTGGTGCTGAGGGACATGGATTATAAGCACCAGCCTTGGAGGTAGAGAATGGTTGGGCTGGATTATCTGAAAGGTTTGTTCCAACTGAATCAATTGTAGGATTCTTTGCATAAGCAGAGCAGAGGTTTTGCTGCTCACAACCTGTGAGCTGCAGCTCCATGGCTCTGAGATGCTCCTCAAGTGACCCAGGAGCCTCCAACCTTCTCCTCCTACCTTGGGCCACCTCATCTGCCACAGCCAGGGTAGAGAGGCATAGCTTGGGGGACCCAGAGGACACGGAAGCAGCAGAGCCAGGCCGAGGTCAGGCTTGCAAAGCTCTCTCCTGTCATTTGCTGATGCTAATCAGGCTGCAATAAAACCTGTGACTGCACATCTCAGAGGCGAGATCAGAGGAGAGCAGGAAATGAGCTAACTTCATCAAATCAGATGAAAGACAAGGAAAAAGGAGCCTGAAAATCCCATCTGGGGAACAAGTTTATTAGTGCTTTGCACTCCTCTGGAACATTTTTGATGGGGAGCAGTGGAGCATTAACTCATCCAGGCAGTGCTGCTCAGCCACTGCCAGTCCCAGGTGACATGTGACAAGTGCCATGGACAGAGGAATCAGTGCACCCTCAGCAAGTGTGCAGCTGGCACCAAGCTGTGTGGCACAGTCACTTGCTAGAGGGCAGGGATCCATCCAGAGGGACCTGGACAGGCTGCAGAGCTGTGCCCAGGTCAACCTCAGGACATTCAACAAGGCCAAGTGTAAGGTCCTGCACCTGGGTAGGCACAATGCCAAGCACAGCTCCAGGCTGGGTGGGGAATGGCTGAGAGTAGCCCTGAGGAACAGGCCCTGGGGGTGTGGGGTGAGGAAAAGCTCAACCTGAGGCTGCAGTGTGAGTGCAGCCCAGACAGCAACTGTGTGCTGGGCTGCAGCAAGAGCAGTGTGGGCAGCAGGGCAAGGGAGGGGATTGTGCCCCTTGGCTCTGCTCTCCTCAGACCCCAGCTGCAGTCCTGTGTGGAGTTCTGGAGCCCCCAGCACAGGAAGGACATGGAGGAAGGTGCTGGTTTGAAGCCAGGTCAGGTTGGTTTCCACTTCTAAGCAGAGAGAAGACAAACATCTCGGACTGCTGGTGTCTAAACCAGATTGGGTTTCTCATCCCTGTATTGTGAAGGAGTCAGAGTCAGGCTGAGAAAGGAGAAAAGTTCTTTGGAAAGGATCCTTAAGCAGCTTCATTAATGCCTCTAGATTAATGCTTTAAGACCCAAGGATCCAGAGCAGCCCTTTGGTATCATTTCTGGTGGTACTGAGCATGGATTTCATCTTGTGCAACCCCATCCAGAGCATCAGTAGGCCAGGCACAGAGGAGCCAACTCTACTCTCATGCTGGCCCCATATGTAGAATTCAGCTTGATAAAGATTGCAAAGCAACCGGAGTTTAACAAAGCCTTTGACCACTTTGCAGCCTCACACAGGACCTCCCACACTTTAGCTCACCATGAACCCACCCCAGCCAGTCCTTCAGCCCCCCCCCTCACCTGCCTTAGCCCCATTTCTCTGGGGCAGGGAGAGAATTTGACTTGCAAATGCTGTTTCAGTTCCTCATCAAGAGCTGAGCATTTTGAGCTGCACCATCCTTCACTGGGGCCTCTCCACCTCTGCTCCCTCCTGCATCCTGCTTTCACCCAAACAGACACCACCTGCCCAGTTTTAGGGATGCAATGCAGATTGCAGCAGAAGCCATGGACACATTCAATTTGATGACTTGACCTGAGTGGGATGTCCACACACCCATGGCAAACATCTCCATCCCCACCACTCTGCCTCTGTGGTGCTCCACTCTTGATCTTTTACCTATTTAAGATGAAGAAATCAATCCCAAATAACCTGGCAGAGGGGTTTGAAATCTTCTCTTGTCATTGTTTGGGGCATTTTTATTTTATTTTTCTAGAGAAACACCCAAAACTGTGCCAGAAAGTGCCAGTTTTGTCACAACTGAAACTGTCTGCAGGAAAAGGCTCTCAAACAAGCTTCCTGTTTCAAAAAAAAAAAAAAAATGAGAAAGAGAGAGAGAGAGAGAGAGAGAGAAAAAGGCTTTTAGAATGTCCTGAAATTGTCAAAAACATCCTGTTTTGACATTCAAAGAAAAGTTGCCTTTTGCTGGCAGCAAGTTTTGCTACCAAAATCATCATTTTGGGGGGCAAAAAAAGAAACCAAACAAAACAAACCCCACCCCAGGTCAATGCTTCAAAGACTTTGGAGAGCCCAGTTCTAACCTGGGGCATTTTGATTTATGGGTGTTGGCATGGAGCAAGGAGGTGTTTGGTGTCTCAAAATGGGTGGGAAAATATTCCATCAAGGATGGATGGCTTCAGTGGGTGGTTGACCACCTGATACTGCTGAGATCCAGCTTCAGGGAGGAAAATCTGCTAATAACAGACCCCAGTGGGGTCCACAGGGGTCAGTGCTGGAGCCAGTTCTGTTCGATACATTCATCAATGACCTGAGTGAGGTCACAGAGTCCTTAGGATTGCTCAGGACCAAAAATGCTACAGCAGGGTTGGAGCCTGACTCCAACTGGGATGTCCTCAAAATCCTCTTTGCATCAGGTGATGCCAAAAAGCCTTTGAAGGGTCATCCTGTGCCAAGGAGTCAACCCAGAACTTCAATCTTGACCTTCCAGACACACATGAATTTGTTTTAAGGTATTTTTACACCCTTGAGTGTGCTCCGTGGCTACAAAGACTACAGAGTGCCATGTCAGCAAGTTTGCTGATGGCACCAATCTGGGTGCAGTGGCTGCCACCCCAGCAGGCTGTGCTGGCAGTCAGTGAGACTTGGGCAGGCTGAGGGTTGGGCAGGGAGAAATTCAATGGAATTCAGCAAGGGCAAGGGTGGAGTCTGGCACCTGGGAAAGAGCAACCCCAGGGAGCAGGATAGGTTGGGGACTGAGCTGTTGGAAGGCAGGAAAGAGGAAAAGGATCTGGCAGAGGGGAGATTTAGACTGGATGTTAGGAGGAAGTTCTTTACAGTGAGGGTGGTGAGACACTGGCACAGGTTGCCCAGGGAGGTTGTGGATGCTCCCTCCCTGGAGGTGTTCAAGGCCAGATTGGATGAGGCCTTGAGTAACCTGTACTAGTGGGAGGTGTCCCTGCCTATGGCAGGGGGTTGGAACTGGCTGATCCTTGAGGTCCCTTCCAACCTTACTATTCTATGATTCTATGATTCTATGATCTGAGTGTGCTGGTGGATGGGAGGGTGAGCATGAGCCAGCAAAGTGCTCTGGTGGGCAGGAGGGACAATGCCAGTCTGGGGTGGGTTAGAAGGGCTGCAGTGAGTAGATCAAGAGAGGTTCTCCTGCCCCTCTGCTCTACCCTGTTTAGACCACATCTGGAGTCCTGTGTCTAGTTCTGGGCCCCCCCCCAGTTCCAGAGGGACACAGACCTGCTGGAGAGAGCCCAGCACAGAGCCACAAAAGTGCTGAAGAGATGGAACAGCTCTGGTAGGAGAAGAGCCTGAGGGAGCTATGACTGGGAGTTTGGAGAAGAGGAGCCTGAGAGGTGACCTCATGAAGGTTTACAAATATGTGCAGGGTGAGTGCCAGAGGCTGGAGCCAGGTTCTGCTGGGTGATGCATGACAGGACAAGGGCAGTGGTGGTTGAGGCATAGGAACCTGCTTGTCACCCTGAAAGCATCTCTGGGATTCTCAAGATCAAGAATGCCTTCAGGGTGGTGTGAATCTGCCAGGCTTTCACACCCACCTTAAATCTGGGTGCTCTGATTTCAGAGCCTGGATGTCAGAGATGTGGTCCCAAGGCTGCTGAACCCAGGGTATTTGCAACCACCCATGAGTTTTGGACCAAATCAAAGCAAAAGCATCACCAAGGAGCCAAGTTCAGGTCAGGTCAAAGCAAAGAGAACTTCTGCTGCTTGCCAAATCCAGGTCTTTTCTGAAGCTAGCAAATGGTTCTTTTGAGTTTTCTTGGTAGAGGAGTCAACCCTGCTGTGCTGGCTCCAATTCTAAGCCCAAAATATCATTGAAAGCTGAAAAAAAAAAAACCAAACCCAAAACCCAACGAAAAAACAGCAACCACAAAAAAACCCAAACCAAACCAGCACCCAGTGAGGATTTTGGAAAAGGACAAGGTGAAGAATGGATTGGATCACAGGATCACAGGATCACCAAGGTTGGAAGGGACCTCAAAGCTCATCAAGTCCAACCCATTACCACAGACCTCAAGACCAGACCATGGCACCAAGTGCCACGTCCAAACCTGCCTTGAACACCTCCAGGGACGCTGACTCCACCACCTCCCTGGGCAGCCCATTCCAGCAGTCAATGACTCTCTCAGGCAACAACTTTCTCCTCACCTCCAGCCTAAACTTCCCCTGGCACAGCTTCAGACTGTGTCCTCTTGTTCTGCTGCTGCTTGCCTGAGAGAAGAAAGCAACCTCCTCCTGGCTACAAGCACCCTTCAGATAGCTGTAGACAGCAAGAAGGTCTCCCCTGAGCCTCCTCTTCTCCAGGCTAACCAATCCCAGCTCCCTCAGCCTCTCTCCATAGGGCTGTGCTCCAGGCCTCTCCCCAGCCTCGTTGCCCTTCTCTGGACACACTCAAGCACCTCAATGTCCTTCTTCAATGGAGGGGCCCAGAACTGGACACAGGACTCAAGGTGTGGCCTGAGCAGTGCAGAGTCCAGGGGGAGAATGAGCTCCCTGCTCCTGCTGGCCACACTCTTGCTGATGCAGGCCAGGATGCCATTGGCCTTCTTGACCACCTGGGCACACTGCTGGCTCATGTTCAGGTGGGTGTCAATCAGCACCCCCAGATCCCTTTCTGTTTGGCTGCTCTCCAGCCACTCCCAGCCCAGCCTGTAGCTCTGCATGGGGTTGTTGTGGCCAAAGTGCAGCACCTGGCACTTGGATTTGTTGAGCTCCATCCCCTTGGACTCTGCCCATCTGTGCAGGTGGTCGAGGTCCTGCTGCAGAGCCCTTCTGCCCTCCAACCCAGCAACATCAACCCCCAGCTTGGTGTCAGCTGCAAATTTGCTGCTGACTGACTGGATGCCCTCAGACTTTTTTGGTTTTTTTCTTTTGGTAAATTATTCTGAGCTGCTGGATTGCTTCTTTCCTGTACTCCCTCAAAATCCTCCAAATCTACTTTATTTGAGCACATTTAGAGACCTTACAGACACAGCAAACCCTACAGTAGCATCCCTGATAGGTTTTAAGGTGGCACTTGGAGGGGTTTGGTGGTAAAATGGGCTAAGGGCTAATGAGCTTCATGATGGATAAGCCCTGACATATTAAATTCATTAAGAAGCAGTGGACAAAATGCAAATCTGGACCTAGGGAAGGAGAACACATCACTAACTGGATTCCAGGTGATGAATACCCAGGTTCAAAAGTGATGAAGCAGTGAAGCTATGGAAGGTGTCTGCAGCCACAAAGCAAAGTCTATTAAGCCGACTTGCTCTGGAGAGTATTGAACAAAGCTCAGGAGGAAAATTGGCTAAAATAAATGCTTTTGATTTCCTAATGTGTTTTGAGCCAAGGCCAAGGGCTCAGAAGGTTTCCTAAGGAATTACACTGGGTTGTGTGCAGGGAAATAGCTCTTTACACCAGAACAATCTCTGGAGCTGCTGAAATGCATCCCAGCTGCAGGCTGTTGAAGTCAGATGTCGCTTGAGCCTTAGCAAAGCCTTCCTCCTTCACAGATGCAGGAGGGCTTGAGTCTTCAGAGTGCTTGGTATTAAGCAACAGCCCCAACAGGCGTGGGTGAGGTGCCTCATTGAGCCAAAAGTCCTCTCACCCTCAGAGGTGTTGCTATAACTTATGGTGCTGTGCAGCCCAGGGACATCTACTTCATGCTGTGGGAGCAACAAGAGTCATAGATTCATAGAATAGGTTGGGTTGGAAGGGATCTTAAAGATCATCCAGTTTCAGGGACAGGGACACCTCCCACTAAACCATCTTGTTCATGGCCTCATCCAACTCAGCCATGAACACCTGCAGGGAGAGGGGATGGATGTTTCTTGGACAGCATTTATAGAATCATAGAATTGTCAGGGCTGGAAGGCACCTCGAGGATCACCTAGCTCAAATCTCCCTACCATGAGCAGGAACACCTCACACTAGATCAGGTTGCTCAGAGCCACATCCAGCCTGACCTTAAAAACTTCCAGGGATGAGGCTTCCACCACCTCCCTGGGCAACCTGTTCCAGTGTCTCCCCACCCTCACTGTAAAGTGAGGACCAGGAGGATGCTGCAGGAAAAGTGAAAAGCTGTTATTGGAAAATGGGGCAAAACCAGCTGGTTTTGGGTGCCCTGGAGACATGAGCACAGACATCTGTGCCAGCTTTGATGCAGCAATGCTTCACCCCTCCAGGCAACCCCAAGTTTCATCTCTCCCATGTTCCCCTTTGAAGCTTTGTTCTTCTCTCTCATTTATGCTATTAATTCCCACCCCCCACCCCATCTCTCAGGCCAAACCCTTTTGCCAATGTGTTTCCTGCTTGCAAATGAGAGTGAAAAAGAGGTTTAGGGGAAAGGAGGGGATCATATGGACATTTCTGGGCCTCTGATAAAGGGCTTGGGGTGGGGGTAGGGGAGGGTGCTGGCAGCTCTGTCAAACCGCGGCTGATGCTTTTGTGATGTGGGCTGTGTAATGTCCCATCTGGGAGGGAGACAAGAGAGCCAAACTCACCCACTCACATATTTTCCAGAGCTGTGTTACTGCACATATGTTCAGAGGACAGGAGAAACCTGTTAAAGAGATAACCCCACAGCATCCCGACACCATCCTCCTCCAAGCCTTGCTCCGCTTGCAGGATCCTTATGCTGCTCTCAGCCCAGGAAAGGCAAAAGTCTTGCCAGAAGAAGAGAAAGGAAAATGCTTGCTGGCATCTGGCCCACCTTAGCACCATGGCAAAGCCCTGAAGCCACTTGAGATGGGCTGCGTAGGGAGACAAGCGAGGTGAGATGAGGGTACAGCAAGTGGATCCCTGCAGCAGGTTGTTAAGGAGGTGGCAATGGCATCCAGCAGCTGTTTGTGTGCTACTTCTTGAAACCAAGGGCCAGATCTTGCCCTTTTATACAGCAGAATGTCCCTGTCCTGGAGAAATGGGAAAGAAAGAGATAGTGAAGGGCTCACAGCAAAGCAGCAGCTTCCTTTTGCTGGGGGGAAATTGTCTGTCTGTGGGCTCAGCACAACAAAATGAGTCTGAACAGCAAAGAGATCACCAATTTTGTCTGAGAACAGCATCTCTCAGGTCTGCACTAAAATCCTTTCACCAAGAAAGAAAACTGTAGAGGGATTTTTAAGGGTGTCAGGTAGTGATAGGACCAGGGGAAGTGGAACTAAACTAGAAGTGGGTAGATTCAGATTGGATGTTAGGAAGAACATGAGGGTGGTGAGGCACTGGAACAGGTTGCCCAGGGAGTTGGTGGAAGCTTCATCCCATGGGAATGGCTTGGAAATGATCCTTGTGTGACCTTGGTGGGGGATGTAAATGTTTGCTGCTGGATAGCCCAGAAGGAGCTGGCAAACAAGGACTTGGCAAATGGTTTTATCACCTCTACTCGTCCCAGGGGCCAGATGCCAGACTGCTCAAAGGTCAGGGAATTAGAGATGGATGTTCAAGGACTATCATTTGCAGCTCTCACTGTGTTATGGTGGAAAAATGTTCTCTTCATCCAGTTCATTTTACACCAGGGTATAAACTTGGCTGACCTGGAGCTGGCAGTGACCTCGTCCCAAAGTGCCAAAACTCTTCTGTGCTCATGCAATAAAATAAATCACTTGAGGTAGTTGCATCACAATTTGGTCTCTCTCCCACCTCAGTACCAGGAGCCTGGAGCCAAAAAACCTTCATAATGGGGTGATCAACCTGTGAGCCATCAGCCCCCTGTGGCTTTTGGGTCTTCAGGGCCATCAATTTCAGAGCTTCTTTGCTGCAAACCATTCTAAGCCTCCTTCTGTACTTTCCTTGCTTTTAAGCAGCACCAAATCATCTCAAGATGATCTTTGCACTCAGAGGACCTGTGCAAGATGCAGGTAATGTAAAAAAGTGAAGGTTGCTCAGGCAAGAGGCTTGGATAAAATGGACTAAGCTCCAAGCCACCAGCTTTGAGGGCATATTTGCCCTTCAACCAAGCTTGAAGAGCACAGTACCAGTCATGTACCAATCCCTTGCTGCTCTCTTCCACACTCAGCATCCATCAGGGAGCTCATGGAAGGGTCAGGACTCCATAAACCTCAGCTCAGTGAGTTACACTGAGCTGACCACCAGTTCATATCTATCCTCAGGAGCACTTGTCAATAATTTTAATCAGCTGGCAGAGGAGCACTGGCAGTGAACTCGGGACCCACCACTTGGATGCTCTGATGTTATGTGGCTGCAGTGGAAAAAAACACTTAGAATTCCTTGAAATCACTCTTTTTTAATCATGATAACTTCAAAGATGCCATAAAACAGGACAGGAGATGATGTGTTGGGACATCAAGTCCCGTCTGTGCTACTGTGGGCAAACTCACTACACAATAAATCCATCCTGGCCCACACAACCAACACTTAAATCTCATTTCCCATATCAGGGCCAGATACTTGCCCTTTTTTTTTTTTTTTTTTTCCATGACAGCACATTTGAGCTGCTGTGGGAACAGTTTTCCTTCCACAAACCACCCACAAACTCTCTGGTCCACCTCTGCATTAACCAAGCGCACCAAGATCCTCCTTTGCATCCATCATCTCTCTGGTTTGCTTTGCAAATCCATCAACCCTGGCTTTGTGGAGCCCTGTTGCAAACACTTCCAGCCTCAGATATCTCTGGTTGGCTGGAAGAGGAGTGAGAGCAGCCATTAATAAAAGGGTTTCAATGCTTTTTCAACAGCATCAATGGGAATTAGCAGAACATTTTCACATCTTGTGCTGCAGAGAGCAAGGACTTTCTGCAGACGAAAGCAGTGTCCTCGGATGTGCAGATGTTCCAGATGTTCTAGGGCTCTCTGCTATGCTAATAGTGCATGAAAGCAGCTTATCAGCATCCAGTGGGTAACTGCAACCTAGCATTTGTTCCCTAAGCTGCCTCCTGTAGTGCCTGATTTGCTTCAAGAAGGATATTGAGGGGCTGGAGCTGGTCCAGGGAAGGGCAGCAAAGCTGGGGAAGGGTCTGGAGAACAGGACTGGGGAGGAGCAGCTGAGGGAATTGAGGTTGTTTAGTCTGGACAAAAAGGAGGTTGAGAGGAGACCTTTTGGCTCGCAACAACTCCTTGAAAAGAGGTTGGAGTGAGGTGAGTTTTGGTCTCTTCTCCCAAGGAACAAGTGATAGTTCAAGAGCAAATGGCCTCAAGTTGCATCAGGGGAGCTTTAGGTTGGACATGAGGAATGATTTTTTTCCCCAAAATCCTTGTCAAGGCCCAGCACAGGCTGCCCAGGGCAGTGATGGAGTCCCTGTTCCTGGGGGTGTTTCAGAGCCTTGTGGATGTGGTGTTGAGGGGAAAAGGATTTGGGGATCCTGATGGATGGGATGGTGAGCATGAGGGGCACAGAACTGCTGGAGAGAGTCCAGCACAGAGCCACAAAGGTGCTGAAGGGAATGGAACAGCTCTGTTAGGAGGAGAGCCTGAGGGAGCTGGGGCTGTGCTGCTGGGAGAGGAGGAGCCTGAGAGGTGACCTTGTTAAGGTTTACAGATACATAAAGGTGAGTGCCAGAGGCTGGAGCCAGGCTCTGCTGGGTGATGCCCAAAGTCAGCACAAGGGGCAGTGGTGGAAGCTGAGGCAGAGGAAGTTTCATGGAAACATGAGAAGGAATTTTTCCCTGTGAGGGTGACAGAACCCTGGAACAGGCTGCCCAGGGGGGTTGTGGAGTCTCCCTCTCTGGAGATACTCAAAACCCACCTGGATGTGTTCCTGTGTGATCTGGTGTAGGTGATGCTGTTCTGGCAGCGGAGGGTTGGAATGAATGAGCTTTGGAGGTCCCTTCCAGTCCCTACCATTCTGTGATTGTCTGTTTCTGTGACATGAGGAATGATTTCTTCCCCCAAAACCTTGTCAAGGCCCAGTACAGGCTGTCCAGGGCAGTGATGGAGTCCCCATCCCTAGAGGGGTCTCAGAGCCGTGTGGATGCGGTGCTGAGGGACATGGTTTAGTGGTCACCTGGCAGTGACCTGATGATCCAAAAGGCCTCTTTCAACCAAACAATTTGATGATTCCACCATTCTTAACCCCCAGCTAGCTGGTTTGTGAGCTGGCATGAGGCATTCTCTGCACGCCCCTGGAAGATGTGCTGAAATGTGCTCAAGCAGCCTTTGATGTCTGCGCTTGTCAGCATCATCTGGTTTCCGATCACCTCCTCTCCTCGGCTCAGGCTTTCATTCCTGCATCCTCCTCCCTCATGCCTACATTTCTCCTGCCTTTGTGCAACATCTGGCCAGTCCAGCACGTGCTCCAGCAGGGCAGCAGGCTATTAATTGGACATTAAGTGGCAGGCCATGTCCGAGGCCGTGGCACATTGGATTAATTACTGAGTGGCTAATAACAACCTTCTGCCCCCGGTATTTATAGAATAATAAAATCCATCCATGACACTGGCCCCACATCTGGGGAAACTGGCAAACACATTTTCATTTACCTCCCTTTCTCCAGCGTGCTAATAGCTTTCAGATTGCCAGGGGGAGAACTGGAGATCTCCAGAGCTTATGGACACACTGCTAATGGCTCTGGAGCCAGGGGCGAGCTGAGGTTTGCACTTCCAGCAGGGCCAAACCTCACCTTGCCTCCTCTTGCCCGACATGGTAGTGTGGGTCTGGGGTAAAAGTTAGGGGTTTGGTGTGGTTTTGGTGTTAAAACCATTTAGCCTTTAGTATTTGTAACCCCCAGGTGAGGGATGGTGGACATCATTTCCACAGATACTGGGCATGAGTGGCCTGAATCTGTGTAAGGCAGNTGCAGGCATCTCCACCCCAACACCACTCACATCTCCATCTCACTGCCATGTGCATCTCCATCTCAACACCACTCACACCTCCACCCCGCTACTGTGACAGAATCATAGAATCACAGAATCATAGAATCAAGAAGGTTGGATGAGACCTCCAAGACCTCCAAGCTCATCCTGTAGTTTTCTGTTGTAGTTGGGTTTCTCCAGAGCACACTTGATGGTTCAGAAAGCCTGAACTGTTGCTCTCCAGGTCTAGGCTCCCAAACAACCTGAAAGCAAAGGGCTTGGAGGACATGGTGGAATTTCAGGATGTTTGCCTACACCTCTGAAAGGATCAGCTGGCAGAATGGGTGAGCTTACCATAGAATCATAGAATGGTTCTGGTTGGAAAGGACCTCTAAAGGTCATCCAGCTCAACCACCATGCAGTAAGCAGGGACATCCTCAACTAGATCAGGTTGTGTAGAGCCTTCTGAAGCCTCACCTTGAACATCTCCAGGGATGTGGCCTCAAACACCTCTGGGCAACCCGTTCCAGTGCTCTTCCAGTGATCTTTTCTAAAGGATTTGGGGAAAATCTACCATAGGATGTGCTTTTGAACTTGCAGAGATAGTGAGGACTAAGTTTAGGATGGAGAGATCATAACCAGGCAGCAAAACTCCTCCTTGCCCAGGAGACTGCTAATAATGTCCCATCTGCCCAAGCTTCTCCACACACNTGCTGTGTGCATCTCCATCTCAACACCACTCACATCTCTACCCCGCTGCTGTAGGCTTCTCCATCCCACAATTGTGGGCATCTGCATCTCAAAACTGTGTGCATCTCCATCCCAACATCACTCACATCTCCATCCCAATGCTGTAGGCTTTTCCATCCCACTACTCTGGAAATCAGAACTTATGGACACACTGCTAATGGCTCTGGAGCCAGGGGCGAGCTGAGGTTTGCACTTCCAGCAGGGCCAAACCTCACCTTGCCTCCTCTTGCCCGACATGGTAATGTGGGTCTGGGGTAAAAGTTAGGGGTTTGGTGTGGTTTTGGTGTTAAAACCATTTAGCCTTTAGTATTTGTAACCCCCAGGTGAGGGATGGTGGACATCATTTCCACAGATACTGGGCATGAGTGGCCTGAATCTGTGTAAGGCAGATCATAGAATCATGGAATCATGGAATCACAGAATCATAGAATCACAGAATCATAGAATCAAGAAGGTTGGATGAGACCTCCAAGACCTCCAAGCTCATCCTGTAGTTTTCTGTTGTAGTTGGGTTTCTCCAGAGCACACTTGATGGTTCAGAAAGCCTGAACTGTTGCTCTCCAGGTCTAGGCTCCCAAACAACCTGAAAGCAAAGGGCTTGGAGGACATGGTGGAATTTCAGGATGTTTGCCTACACCTCTGAAAGGATCAGCTGGCAGAATGGGTGAGCTTACCATAGAATCATAGAATGGTTCTGGTTGGAAAGGACCTCTAAAGGTCATCCAGCTCAACCACCATGCAGTAAGCAGGGACATCCTCAACTAGATCAGGTTGTGTAGAGCCTTCTGAAGCCTCACCTTGAACATCTCCAAGGATGTGGCCTCAAACACCTCTGGGCAACCCGTTCCAGTGCTCTTCCAGTGATCTTTTCTAAAGGATTTGGGGAAAATCTACCATAGGATGTGCTTTTGAACTTGCAGGGATAGTGAGGACTAAGTTTAGGATGGAGAGATCATAACCAGGCAGCAAAACTCCTCCTTGCCCAGGAGACTGCTAATAATGTCCCATCTGCCCAAGCTTCTCCACACACATATCTGGAAGGACACATCTAACCATCTTCCCTCCCTCCCCTCTCTCAAACAGCTGCTGTTCTCCAAGACAGAGCCCCAGGATGGCTCCCTTACAGCTCCACACAAGCCCCAGTGGCCTGGGGGAAGTTATATCACCCCAAAGGAATGGTTGGGCGCAGGCCATACGCTGGAGGTATGTGCCGCTCGGCATCGCCTTTGGCCGTGGGCCAGAGTCCCCCCTCCATGCTATCAAAGCCTCTCTGTCTTATCAGCCACTGGGAGGGCATGATGTCATGCAGACAGCAAGGCAGGAGCCACGGGAGAGCAGGGTGTTTCCATCAGCCTCCATCCCTTCGCTGAGATCCGGCGGCTCCTGGCAGAAGGCTTCCCATGGCCGTTAACGAGGTCGTCTCGCTGCAGAAGCTGCCCAGAAATAGCCTCTCTGTTATGAAGGTCACTGAGATGGGAAGGAAAACAACTCCCATCTAGAGCCTTCAGCCCTGGGATGGTGGCATGTGCTTGGTGGTAGTCTTGCTTGGAGCTTTGAGTGATCACCTGGAAGAAGTGGTGAGAAGCTTTACTTTGCGATGGGGAGGGTCCAAAACAAGTCAAGGAACCATCTGGAAATGTGGCACAGGCCAACCAGTGGTGCCAGAAGGCTGTATGGTGATGAGGGTGATGGAATACTGCATCAGGCTGCCCAAAGAGGTTCTGGAGTGATTCCAAACCTGTTTGGACATGACCCTGGGTAACCTGCTCTGGGTCAATCTACTGTAGCAAGTGGGTTGGACTAAATAACCCTCAGAGGTCCCTTCCTACCATGCTGGCATTCTGTGACTCTCCTCCATTCATCTGACAAGAACTTTATTTGGGCTTGCAGGAAGCTCATGAGTTTGAAGCCCACCTATGGTAGATTGAAGAAGGTGGACAACAACTTCTCCTGGACCACTGGGATGATGCCATTTAGAATCATAGAATCACAGAATGGTAAGGTTGGAAGGGACCTCAAGGATCATCCAGTTCCAACCCCCTGCCATAGGCAGGGACACCTCCCACTAGCACAGGGCACTCAAGGCCTCCTCCAACCTGGCCTTGAACACCTCCAGGGAGGAGCATCCACAGCCTCCCTGGGCAACCTGTGCCAGTGTCTCACCACCCTCACTGTAAAGAACTTCTTCCTAACATCCAGTCTAAATTTGGGGGACAGTAAAAGATCTTCTGGCCCAGTGAGCACGAAGAACAGCAGGACGAGGTTCACATAGGGCACTGGGGAGCACTTGATAGTAATGTTGGTCCTTTGAGCCTTCCTGCCTCAAATCCTCTTTCATCTGCTGCCTTTCCCCACACACACACTTGTCACCACTTCTTTTCCCAGCTCTGGAGACATCTGCTATGCCCATGTCCTTGGGAAGCGCTGAGGGGAGGGCCAGCTCATCAGGAGAGATGTCATGGCTCTCCCTGCCTTGAAACAATAACTTCTGAAAACATCTGAACCAGACATCATCCTCCTTTTCAAGAGCCCTATCTGAGCAGCTCCCCAAATGCTTGGCTCTGGCTTCAAAGTTGACCATTCTGCTATAAATAAAGAGCATTTCATTAAAGGGGGAAGAAGGGGTGGGGGAAATGATAGAAATTAGCCAAAAAAACCTTCTCCAAGCAGAAGCTTAACCAAAGCCAGATAATGGGGCAATATGGATTTTTATTTTTATCCACCCAGATCCTTGTGCTCTTGATCTCCTGCTGTAATTTAACCCCATAAATTAGGTTCATGATATTAAAATACCATTAGAGGTTCTCTTACCTACCACAGTGAATGCTGGTGGAGTTTCATCCAGTGCTTTGAGACCTTCAGATGAAAGGGACAACGACCTTGACCAACAAGCCTGTTGCTAATAACTCAATTCATGCAAGAACTGCTGAATGTGGAGAAAGCATCTGTAGATGAACCTTAATTGGGCCTTAATTGGCAGATTTGTACCCATTAGGATGATGTTGGGTAAGGAGAGGCTACAATTACTGCTCACATCTGTCCTGAAGCTCAGTTTTAGTCATTTTAGCATCTGATGGTGTGGTCTTTTCTTCAGCTCCTGCCCTACCACTGTGCCACCTTTGGCCACCAATGTGCCCAGAAACTTATACCCAACCCCAAGAGGTTGCTCAAGCTGTAAAAACTTTTCTTCACCTTCTTTTCTGGGCTACATCAAGAGAAGTGTGAGCAGCAGGGCAAGGGAGGGGATTCTGCCCCTTTACTTTCAGGAGACCCCACCTGGAATCTTGTGTGGAGTTCTGGAGCCCTCAGCACAGGAAGGACATGGAAGTCCAGAGGAGGCCACCAAGATGCTCAGAGGGCTGCAGCAGCTCTGCTCTGAGGACAGGCTGAGAGAGTTGGGGCTCTGCAGCCTGGAGAAGAGAAGGCTTCAAGGAGACCTTAGAGTGGCCTTGCAGAATCTGAAGGAGGCTACAGGAAGGCTGGGGAGGGACTATTGACAAGGGCTTGGAATACCAGGACAAGGGGAATGGGTTTAAACTGGCAGAGGGGAGATTGAAAGTGGATGTTAGGAGGAAGTTGTTTGCAGTGAGGGTGGTGAGACACTGGCACAGGTTGCCCAGGGAGGTTGTGGCTGCTCCCTCCCTGGAGGTGTTCAAGGCCAGGTTGGAGGAGGCCTTGAGTGCCCTGTGCTAGTGGGAGGTGTCCCTGCCTATGGCAGGGAGTTGGAACTATGATTCTTGTGTCATCTCCTCTTTTGCACTGTTTAAATGATCTCCATCCAGGACCTGAAATCACTGTGGTGTGATGGGAGAAGTTATCTTAAGCTGTTCCCAGCTGGCCAGTGACAGGACAAGAGGAAACAACTTCACATTGTACCAGGGGAGGTATAGGTTGGGCATCAGGAATAATTTCTCCCCAGAATCAGTTTGGTTGGAACAGACCTTTTAAGATCATGGAGTCAAACCATTTTCCAGCTCCTGGTTACCAAGTCTGGTGCCAAGCCAGGTCCCCTCTTTCTGACTCTTTTCAACACAGACCTCTTAGTTTGGGGTTTTCCTCCCTCAATCATCTTTCTGATTTCTCTGTTTGAGGTCCACCTTTGACTCTCTTACCCCTCAATTGTCAGAATCCAGTCTCAAATGTATGTTTTACCAACGGATTTGCACTGCTTGACTCTGGTACTGGACTCAACTGATTTCAACACAAGGGATCTGCACAACTTCTGCTCAGAATGCAGCTTCTTGAGGTAGTTGTGGTCTCCCCTGACAACCCAAGGAGGCAGGAGAGCTCCATGCTTTACCCCTTCCATCTGGATACAGCCAGCACAGTGCCACATGAGCCTCCTGCTTTCAGCTTTACCTCTGATCTCTTCCAAACCTGGAGAAGCCCTGGAGATCTTAACCCTGTCCAGATGCCCACATGAAACACATCCACCACTTTCTCCTGTGTTGGTTCCTGAGGAAAGCTCTCAGTAGGTCCTAACTGGAAGCACAACCTGGGCTATTAAAACTCAATGCACAGAGATCCTGAGTGATGTTCTCCAGAAGATTTACTCTTTGCAAGCCTGCCCTGCAGCAGCAGATGCTTTTGCTGCCTAAATTAGGTGCCCTCTTTACCTTTCTTCCTCTTCTTCCCCAAGCTACAGAGCACTGTGGTACCAGAAAGACTAAATATGGA
Organism: Eubucco bourcierii; assembly: GCA_013396675.1. Taxonomy (NCBI): domain Eukaryota; kingdom Metazoa; phylum Chordata; class Aves; order Piciformes; family Ramphastidae; genus Eubucco; species Eubucco bourcierii. The sequence goes on along the minus strand of VWZE01025799.1, from coordinate 77,269 downwards.
CTCTGTGGTGCAGTGCTCAAAGCAGCATCAAATGAGGTTTGAAGGAAAGGCACTGCTAGACAGAGGGGATTTCCAGTGACTCATATCAGCTACCAGAAATGCTTGAAGATGTTGAGGAAAAGAGAGACAAAGTGTGTTGGGCTGTTTTTTACCTGCAGCCACCTGTTTATCAGAAGTGCCTAGGGCAGATTTGGGGTTTTTTCTCTCTGTAAAAAAGCTTTTTTTTTTAAATTTTCAATTTTCTTCGAGTGCATTGCAGATGTGGCTGTGAAAGCCCCAAGAGCTGGGGAACAGGTCTGGCCCTAAATGAATCAGAGAATCACCCAGATTGGAAGAGACCTCCAAGCTCATCCAGTCCAACCTAGCACCCAGCCCTAGCCAATCAATCAGACCATGGCACTAAGTGCCCCATCCAGGCTTTGCTTCAACACCTCCAGGGATGGGGACTCCACCACCTCCCTGGGCAGCCCATTCCAATGCCAATCACTCTCTCTGGCAACAGCTTCCTCCTAGCATCCAGCCTAGACCTCCCCTGGCACAACTTGAGGCTGTGTCCCCTCCTTCTGTCCCTGGGTGCCTGGCAGCAGAGCCCAACCCCAGCTGGCTACAACCTCCCTTCAGGTAGCTGCAAAGAGCAATGAGCTCTGCCCTGAGCCTCCTCTTCTGCAGGCTGCACACCCCCAGCTCCCTCAGCCTCGCCTCACAGGGCTGTGCTCCAGGCCCCTCACCAGCCTTGCTGCCCTTCTCTGGGCACCTTCCAGCACCTCAACATCTCTCTTGAATTGAGGGGCCCAGAACTGGACACAGTAGAACGCTGATGTCAAAGCCTTGCTCAGAGCTTTGCCCCTCCTGCAGCACCTCAAAGGAGACAACAGAAAATGGGTCAAGGTGGGCAAAGAAATAGTCTGGGTTTGTTCCTCTGCACAGCACAGGCATTTTTCACCTTCTCTTAACTCCCCCCTGAGTCTCCTGCTCAGCAAATCATCATGTTTTCTTTACCAGAAGAATACAGTTCCCTCCATTTAATTTAATTAGAGCTGCCTTTGACCGTGGCCTTCAGCCCTAGGAGTGCCTCACGCTGTGGTTGCTCCTAACCCCAGCAGCTCCCCTGCCTCCTCAGGGACTCTGTGCAGGACAGACAGCAGATCAGTGCCTGAGAATGCCTGGTCCAGTCCGAGTGCAGGGAGATAAGAGATACAAATACGTCTACCCTGGGTATGTGCCTGCTTTCCCTTGCTGCTGGAGCTCAGCAGCTGCAGTTGGCTGGGCCATAGGCAATCTGTCAGCGCCACCTCTTGGTCCGTGACCTGTTGGTTCTGCTTATCCCACAGCCACGGGCATCTCCACCCCCACCTCTGTGGACATCTCTACCCACAGCTACACATAGCCCCATTCAACTGCTCTGAGTATCCCACTGCTGTGGGCATCTCAACACCACTGCTGTGGGCATCTCAAGCCCACCGCTCNCGCCACCTCTTGGTCCGTGACCTGTTGGTTCTGCTTATCCCACAGCCACGGGCATCTCCACCCCCACCTCTGTGGACATCTCTACCCACAGCTACACATAGCCCCATTCAACTGCTCTGAGTATCCCACTGCTGTGGGCATCTCAACACCACTGCTGTGGGCATCTCAACACCACTGCTGTGGGTATCTCAAGCCCACCGCTATGAGCATCCCACTGCTGTGAGCATCTCCATCTCAACACCACTCACATCTCCACCCCACTGCTGTGGGCATCTCCATCTCAACACCACTCACATCTCCACCCCACTGCTGTGGGCATCTCCATCTCAACACCACTCACATCTCCACCCCACTGCTGTGGGCATCTCCATCTCAACACCACTCACATCTCCACCCCACTGCTGTGGGCATCTCCATCCCAACACCACTCACATCTCCACCCCACTGCTGTGGGCATCTCCATCTCAACACCACTCACATCTCCACCCCACTGCTGTGGGCATCTCCATCTCAACACCACTCACATCTCCACCCCACTGCTGTGGGCATCTCCATCTCAACACCACTCACGTCTCCATCTCAACACCACTCACGTCTCCAACCCAACACCACTCACGTCTCCAACCCAACACCACTCACATCTCCATCCCAATGCTGTAGACTTTTCCATCCTACTACTGTGTGCATCTGCATCTCAGCACCATGCACACACCTCCAACCCACCACTGTGGCTATCTCTATCCCACCACTTTGAGCATATCACATCCCACCACCACAAGCATCCCATTCTGCCTGCTGTGACCACCCCACCACTGCATGGATGCTTTCCACCTCCCTTCTCCCTGTGGTTTCTCTGGAGGGTTCAGGCTCAGGCTATGATAATATACCTGAGGTCTGCAAAGCATTAGAGCAAGGCTCTTGTCAGATGTATGAGCTCATCAGGGAAGCAGGCCAGACACATTTGTTACCAGGGAGAGAAACTACTTCTTGCCCTGACCCACTTCTAACTTGCTTTGTCTTTGTTGTTATCTATCAGCACCTTCCTCACTCATTTGGAACAGTTGTCTAATTCCTGTCCTTGACTGCCTTCTCTCCTGCATCTTCAGCAGCTGCTGAAGGACTTGGTATAGCAGGGAGAAAGGGAAATTGCTCTTCCAAGAATCTGTTCTCTCTTGATGCCACAGCACTGAGAAATAGCAGTGATTTCCAAGCAAATTAGTTCACCTTGTCATGTCCTTCTTTGAAGGAGGGGAGCCTCTGAAAATGAAGATCAGGCTGCTGTAGGAAAGCAGAAAGGGTTCAGCACAGTGAGGCTCTGCCTGATATTGCTGATATGTGGCAGAGCTACTTTCCTGGAAGACCTGAACAAAGTCATTTCAGTGCAGAGATTTCAAGAGACATCTAACACATGAGCTTGTGAAGCTTCTGCTCCTCACCCGGGTGCTCTGTTCACTCCCCATAGACTTTGGGAGATGAAGAAAACTTTGGGAGAGGAAGAAAATGTTGGGAGAGGAAAAAAAGGTTGGGAGAGGAAGAAAAGGAAGAAAGGAAGGAGAAAGAAAGCCCAAAGCAGGTCTGTGTGTGGAATTCCTGTTTCCTGGAGCTACAACTGTACCTCAAAAGAGATGCTACTTACCACCATCCTCCAAAGCAGACTAACTCTTTAAACACCTGGGCAAATCAGAAGGAAAAAGGCTGATGGATAGATAGATGAATAGATAGATAGATAGATAGATTGATTGATTGATTGGTAGATAGATGGATAGACAGATAGGTAGACAGATAGATAGATAGATAGATAGATAGATAGATAGATAGATAGATAGATAGATAGATAGATAGATAGATAGATAGATAGATAGATAGATAGATAGATAGATGGATAGATAGATGGATAGATAGATGGATAGATAGATGAACTGATAGATGGATAGATAGATAAATGACAGACAGATAGATAGATGAATAGATAGATAGATAGATAGATTGATTGATAGATAGATAGCAGGCAGATAGATAGACAGGTAGATAGATAGATTAATAGATAGAGGGATAGATAGATAGATAGATAGATAGATAGATAGATAGATAGAT
>VWZE01025799.1:46532-65501 GCA_013396675.1 Eubucco bourcierii | reverse complement strand
ATTCTATGATTCTATGATTCTACATATTTTTTTAATGTATCTTTCTTCCTAAGTTGTCCTCATTTCTTTCCATGTGCAACGCAGCAGAGAACTGCCACTTGATTTAAGCCCCTCAAAGGTTCCATGGGATGCTTCATGGTGTTGCCCTCACAAGGATGAGGTTGCTCTCAGTCCTGAGTCAAAGGAGAATAAAACATGGGAACTTCAACTTCTTTTCCCCACAAATCAAGGGAATGGAGTCCCAAAGAATCACAGAATGGTAAGGGTTGGAAGGGACCTCTGGAGATCACCTAGTCAAACCCCCCTGCTAGCACAGGTTTGCCTAGATGAGGTTGCACAGGGACACATCCAGGCATGTTTTGGAAGGAGGTCTCCAGCACATTTCTGGCAGCCTGCTCCAGCACCCTCAAAGCAAAGAAGTTGCTCCTTAAGTGAAACCTCCTTGCTTCTAGTTTGTAGCCTCTGCCCCTTGTCCTATCATCTTAGGCATATTCCAACAGCTCAGCCTGCACCTTGGAGGCTCTAAAACCCTTTGAATGTCAAACCAAACCCCACCAAAGAGATGTTTTTGCATCTAGGGTATCATACATCCAGTGATGGACATCTCAGGAGAGCCTCAATTCTACCTTTCTGCCTTTTCAAAGAGCACAAAATGGATGAAACCTTCTCAGAAAAAAAATTAATTAAATCCTGAACCCCTTCTGAATGACTTTTTCATTCCCAGAGGAACAGGAGAAGGAAGTGATGCTGGTCCTTGAAGCCTTCTCCTGCAAATGTGAAGAATTTGGGAATTTAATGTGCTGGTCCCTTATGGCTGGTTGTAACATGGGAATATCACTTTGCAACAACAACAAAAAACAAAACAAAAATAAAGAGGAGGGATTTAAAAAAAGAAAATCATAGCTTGTTAAGCTGGAGAGGTCAAGCACTTCACACAGCTCTGGTGGGAAAGCAGGAGGGCAAAGTGCTGCAGAGCAGAGCTTTGAAAAAAAGCAGAAGGTGCTGGGTGCTGGGACCTCTGATTTACAACCTCTGCTTTTTTTTACAGCCAGGCCCTGAGGGTTTACAGTAGAGCCCTGAAGTAGCCAAATTAATTAGTGTAATGAGAAGTCCATGGCCTGCTGGAGGCTGTTGTTTAGTTAAAGCCTAGATCCCAAATTCTGGTCATGCTTAGGTGCACCTCTGCTGTCTGTAACCTCACTGAATCATTGGTACCAGTGTAAGAGAAAACAAAACATGACCCAGAGGATGGAGATAAGGAGAACTTTAGCTCTTGCTGGAGTTCAGGTCAGGTCAGGCTCTGCTGGGTCTAATATTTCCCTTCTCCCAAGCAAAGCCAGAAGAGACGAAAGGATTTGGCTCCTAGGAACAGAGGAAATGGTTGTGGCTATCCAGAGCTTGCTGCGAATGGAGGCTCTGGATGTGCAGGGCTGCACTGCCATCTCCAGGTCTGCCTACAAGCACGAACATCAGCCCCGATTCATTCTGCACTGAAGATATTTTCCTGGGACCTTTTTTTTCTTTATTCCTTTTTAAAACTTGAACTCCTTTCCCTTTCCTTTCATAATTTTGTGCTGGGAAAAAAAAGAATCCAACCTGAGCTTCCTGCTTCAGCGGATGCAACATGCGGATGCTCACAGCAACAGTAGGATGAGCTGATCTCTTCTCTCATCTCTTTCTGTGTCCCCTAAATATTTGGGCAAATCCACCATTGCCAGAAAAAACCTCCTTTTTTATTATTATGTTTAATGTTTTTCCTTTCTTTTTCCTGAGTGCAGAAGTCCTACTGTGTACCTGTATGCTCCTTCTGTGCTGCCTCCACCTTCGAATGGAGATGTTACCTACAGCTGCTCTGCTCCTGGCAGGCACGTCTGCTGTGTGAGGGGCTGAATGAAGCCTGAAAACATATCCACCCGTTCCTCCATCCCTCCATTCCTCCCTCTCTCCATCCATCCACCATCCATCCATCCATCCTCACACTGCTCATGGCTGCACCATCCCAGCATACCCATGAGATGGCAGTGGAGCTGCAGCGTTGGGGCTTCGGCTTGGATCTGATGGGCAAAACTGTCTCTTTTGGGGGGCAGAAGAAATCCACTTTTAAGAGCTAAGTCCCCTGAGTTCATCCACCCCTCTCTCTCCATCCATCCTCCATCCTCACACTGCTCATGGCTGCACCATCCCAGCATACCCATGAGATGGCAGTGGAGCTGCAGCGTTGGGGCTTCGGCTTGGATCTGATGGGCAAAACTGTCTCTTTTGGGGGGCAGAAGAAATCCACTTTTAAGAGCTAAGTCCCCTGAGTTCATCCACCCCTCTCTCTCCATCCATCCTCCATCCTCACACTGTTCACGGCTGCACCGTCCCAGCGTACCCATGAGATGGCAGTGGAGCCTCAGCGTTGGGGCTTCAGCTTGGATCTGATGGGCAAAACTGTCTCTTTTGGGGGGCAAAAGAAATCTGCTTTTAGGGGTTAAGTACCCAGAGTTCGTTGCAGTTGAATATCTAATGTGGGACTGGGATTGCTTTTCCTCTTGGAGACCCAAGGGAGGTGTGAAGCAACTCATAAAGATGTTTGGAACCAAACAAATTGAACCATGGGCCTTGCTGAGTCAAAGGGAGCAATCTGCAATCTCTCTGGTTCCCTCCAGCCCTGCTTTTGACGGAGGAGCTGTCAGATTGGGTTATAAAAGAACATTAACTACACCATCTGACAAACCAGGAGCAGAAATAAAAGCAACACCAACTACCCCACTGGCTGGTGGCCAGGAGATGACAGCATCTGACCACAGAATGGCCAAGAGGTTGCTTTTGGGTTTGTTTTGACTCAAATTAAAAATACAATTCATGGTGTTTAAGCTCAGGCAGCAACACCTCCCATTAAGTGAAGTTTGGCCTTAAGGGAAATACCTGCTTGGGGTCAGTGATGCAGCTGGGGAAGAGCTTTGTTCTTGTTAATTGGTGGGAGGGTGATGTTGGGGTGCAACCTGCCCTGCTCAAGCACCTGAGTCAGCTTCTTGGGAAACCACAGAGGGAGCTCAGGAGAGGAGGTAAGAAGAAAACTCTGGGGTCCTTGTGCAGCTTTATTGTTAAACATGAAACATTCTGCTGTTGAGGGAGGGAGGGAGACTTGTGTGTGCTCTGGGAGTGAGATTCATACTGCAGCAGAGAGAGCTTTGAAGAAGCTTTCACTGCTTCTTGAAGAAGGAAATGGTAGTGAAAGACACTTTATGAGGGGTTGGACTGGATGACCTTCAGAGGCCCCTTCCATACCAGACCATTCTGTGATTCACAGGGGTTGAACACTCATGGTTTGCTAAGCAAGCTCAGGTTTAGAGCCTGCAGTAGCCTTAAGGATAATTATCCAAACTGTACTTAGCTTTGTTCCCCTAGAAAAGAGGGAACTCCCTAACCCTCAACAACTGCAAGGGGCTGTTAACTCTTAAAAAATTAAAAAACAAAAAGGAAAGAAAGAAAGAAAGAAAAAAAAAAGAGGAAAAAAAAAAAAGGAAAGAAAATTTAAAAATAATTAAAAGGGGGGAAAAAAAAATTGAAAGCCCTGACTGAAAATGAGAGGTGGGAGTCTGGTGGTGGTAGGCACCTCAACAACTGCAAGGTGCTGTTAACTCTTAAAAAAGAAAAAAACAAAAAGGAAAGAAAGAAGGGGGGAAAAAGGAAAAAAGAAAAAAAGGAAAGAAAATTTAAAAATAATTAAAAAGGAAAAAAAAAACAACTTGCAAGTCCTGAGGAAAAATGAGAGGTGGGAGTCTGGTGGTGGTAGGCAACAGGTGGTTGTAAGGGAAGGGCATGACTCAAAGCTGTGATTTGAAGGTGCTACCCTAGAAAGCTTTGCTCCAAAGGCAAAACACAGCTGAAGCAGGAGGCCAAGCAACTCACTCAGTGTTGAGCCCCAGTACTTGTCTCCTCTCTCTGGTCAAGTGGCTGTTTTTTCATCACACGATTGACTCCGTGGCTGTTTTGTTCAGGCTGAAAGCCAGAGGCGCTTGCTGGAGGAGGCAGGCACTGCACAGCTCCTGGGGCTGGGAGAAAACAGGCACTAAAGAGCTCTGCTGCCTTTGAGCTCTGCACCCAAGTCAGCGCTGAATGAAGGCTTTCCCTAGGATGCAAAGCCAGGGCTGCCCAGTTCCTTTGGGGTGCCTGGAGGGAAGTGGGGGTCAAGATCCCTGGGTGTGAAGCAGCCAGTAGTGTCTGGCACCTAGATTAGAGTATTGGCTGCTCAGAGGGGAGCCACCTGGGTCCTGAAATCATAGAGTCATAGAATCAGTCAGGGTTGGAAGGGACCACAAGGATCTGCCAGTTCCAACTCCCCTGCCATGCCCAGGGACACCTCCCACCAGCTCAGGCTGCCTACAGCCTCATCCAGACTGGTCTTAAACACCTCCAGGGATGAGGCTTCCACCACCTCCTTGGGCAACCCTTGCCAGGCTCTCACTACTCTTATGCTGTACAACTTCTTCCTAACATCCAGTCTGACCCTACTGATTTGCAGCTTTGTTCCATTCCCCCCAGTCCTATCCCTACCTGACAGCCTAAAAAGTCCCTCCCCAGCCCTCCTGTAGCCCCCTTCAGGTCCTGGAAGGCCACTCCAAGGTCTCCTCAAATCTTTCTCCAGGCTACAGAACCTAAACTCTCTCAGCCTGTCCTCAGAGCAGAGCTGCTGCAGCCCTCTGAACATCTTCTGAGTCCCTCTGAGCATCTTCTGAGTCCCTCTGAGCACTCCTCTGGACTGGCTCAAACAGTTCAATGCCCTGCTTGTGTTGAGGGCTCCAGAACTGCACACAGGACTCCAGGTGGGGTCTGATGAGATCAGAGTAACAGGCAGAATCCCCTCCCTTGCCCTGCTGACCATGCTTCTCCTGATACAACCCAGGACACAGGCTTCCACTGTCCCCCATCACCATCATCCTCCCCCTTCCCATCGATTTTCCACCAATGCCTAATTCTGCGATGGGGAACAACTTCCCACCGGGCTGTAGCTGATGACTGTCACCAAATCTCTGCTGAAATCTTTAGCCATGAAATCTTTAGCTCTCTCCCACCAAACTGCACATAGTGTTAACGTGTCAGAAGCTGCCTGGAGACAGCATTAGGGCTGTAATTTGAAAGTGAGTGGAGTGATAATGCCATGCACACTGCTTTTGTGAGCCTGCATTAATGCATCTATTGCCAGGGCTGCCCATTGACAGCAAATCGACTCCCACTAATAGTATGAGGGGAGGGTGGCAAAATTGGGGGTGATGCAGAAAATAAAGCATATTGACCAGCCAACTGCAGTGCCCCAGTAGCCTTTAATCTATTATTGCCCTTGATGGGGATGGTTTAATGCAACTTTACTGCCAATTGCATTTGTAGTCACACACTCTGCCTGCTGGGGAGCACTGGGAAAATGGCAGAACTTGGCTCATGCTGTTGCTTAGAGCTCATAGTTATTGATTGTGGCTGGGCTCAGGAGTCTGGGTTATAATTATTTCATTAAACCATTTAATGGTTATCAAATATGAACCCTTCTCCCAGTCCATTTAGGAAATGTAGTGAGCTCCAAGTCTGATCGCTAATCCATGTTGATCTTATTTTCCTTAAGTTGTCCAATGCTCCCAAGTGGTCTCTGCTCCTCTGCCAGAGGTCTCTGAGTATTGATCCCAGGAGAGCCACCCTCAGCAGCACCAACCTCTCAGGGGGCACTGGGAGATGGGTTCAGATGTGGGTGAGCCTGAGCTAACAGATCATCCCAAATAATACCTGCGCACCATGCTCCCCTCTCTGACCTCTTTGTGTCACAGTGCAGTGCACCCATATTGCCACAGTGGAAAAGGCATTCAGGAACATTCCATCCCTCATGGAACACACTTCAGACTCTCAGATTGGAGCAGGGACCTCCAAAGGTCATCTTGTCCAACCGCCCTGCAGGCAGCAGGGACACCTCCAACTAGAGCAGACTGCACAGGGCCACACTGAGTCTGATTTTGAGTGTGTCCAAGGATGGAGCCTCAACCACAGCTGTGGGTCAGCCTGTTCCAGGACTTCACCACTCTCATTGTGCAGAACCTCCTCCTGATGTCCAACCTAAATCTGCCCTGCTCCAGCTTCAAACCATTGGCCCTCATCCTATCACTCCAAGCCCTTCTAAACAGCCCTTTCTCAGGCTTCCTGTAGGTCCCCCTTCAGATACTGAAAAGTAGCTCTAAGGTCTCCCCAGAGCCTTCTCTTCTCCAGCCTCAACTCTCTCAGTCTGTCTTCATAGAAGAGCTGCTCCGGCCCTCTGATCACCTTTGTGGACCTCATCCCACAGGTCTATGTCTCACTTTCTATGTTTATGTTTTGTGCCTCAGTTTCCCATTTGACCAACTGAGTTACTTGCCTTTGATTTTTTTTTTTTTTAATTTCAAACACCACTCCCACCCCCCTCATTTGATGTGTAAGGATGAAAAGGGCAGATTCTTCCAAGCAAAATCTTCCCTTTATTCAAGCCCACCCTGTTCGTGCCTGTAAGGGAGGGAAGAAATTCCCCTTCCAAAGAGTTTGTGATGGTTTCATGGAATGAAAACAATAATGAGTTTTTTCTCCTATACCCTGCACCAGTCCCAAATGTCTGAGGCAACCTTAAAGGCATGGTTAAGCAAAACACAGCCTCTTACTGCATCTCTGACACTGAGCATTTTCCTCCCTTCCTCTGCCACTGTGTTAGGCTCCACACAGTGGCTTAGAGCTCCTTGTACTGCTGTAAGAGGATTCCACAGGGGCATGGCAGAAACAAGGTGATTTAGGGGGAGCTGCTCTTGGTTCCTGAATCTCTAGAGGTATGAGAGCTGTTCCTGGCACTATATCATCCTTTAATGGCTGTGGTGGTCTTAGGTTGGACTTGATGATCTTACATGATTCTGTCTCTGGGGGTTGGGGTTGTTTTTTCCTGTTAGAATGGGCCATGGTTTATAAACTAGAGCAGAGCAGATTTAGATTGGATGTTAGGAAGAAGTTCTGCACCACGAGGGTGGTGGAACACTGCAACAGGCTGCTCAGGGAGGCAGTTGAGGCTCCACCCCTGGAGATATTCAAGGTGAGGCTCAACAAGGCTCTCTGAGCAACCTGTTCTAGTGGAGGATGTCCCTGCTGCCTGCAGTGGTGCTGGCCTGGGTGACCTTTGGAGGTCCCATCCAGCCCAACCCATTCTGTGATTCTAAATGTACTTTGGCCACAACAACCCCATGCAGAGCTACAGGCTGGGGTGGGAGTGGCTGGAGAGCAGCCAAACAGAAAGGGATCTGAGGATGCTGATTGACACCCACCTGAACATGAGCCACAGTGTGCCCAGGATGCAATGGCATCCTGGCCTGCATCAGCAAGAGTGTGGCCAGCAGGAGCAGGGAGCTCATTCTCCCCCTGGACTCTGCACTGCTCAGGCCACACCTTGAGTCCTGTGTCCAGTTCTGGGCCCTTCCATTGAAGAAGGACATTGAGGTGCTTGAGGAGAAAGTTGTTGCCTGAGAGAGTCATTGCCTGCTGGAATGGGCTGCCCAGGGAGGTGGTGGAGTCACCGTCCCTGGCGGTGTTCAAGGCAGGTTTGGACGTGGCACTTGGCGCAGTGGTCTGGTCTGGAGGTCTGTGGTAACAGGTTGGACGTGGTGAGCTTTGAGGTCTCTTCCAACCTTGGTGATACTGTGAGACTGTGAAATTCCTGTTAATTTCACTTCTCCTTCTTGTGAGTGGCAGATGAAGTCAGGCATTAATTCCTGCAGCTGAGAAGCCTCAGGGGAAGCACAGCAGTGCCAGCAGCCCTCACCAGCTGCTCCAGAGCACACTACTGCCCTCTCCCACACCCGAGTACCTTTCAAAAGTCAGGCAGACCTCATAATGGAAATGTGGAAAAAGAACCCTGGATGAAGGCAGCTGTAGGGTGCTAGGGAGGCTTTGAGGAAGTATCTCAGCATGTATTTGTATTCCAGGTCCATTGAAAGCCTGTGTTTGTTGGCACCTTTTCATTAAAACTCTAGATGCTCTGGAAAAGCTCTATCTTAATTTGAACAAACTGATTCCTTTTTATTTTTTTTTCCTGTGGGCAGGCAATAGAGTTTTGTGCAGAGTCCTTTATCAGTATTCTGCACTGCCTTCTGGCAGCTGCTCATTTTATGTTGCCTCAACCTGTGCTGACCTCATTTTCTATCACAGAGCAGTGAAGGATTTGGTAAAAATTAGTTATATTAGTGGCTCCCGATACAGGCAGTTTATTTGTGATATGACAAATATTTCAGCCATTAGGATCTTTCCATCTCTTAGCAGCTTAAATGCACTCACTTATATTCCAAATCACTGCTTAATTTAAAAGCCTATTTGTCTAGATTGTTGCAGGCAGGAAAAAAAAATGCAGAACACTTACCCTTTCAAATAGGCCCTGTAGCACAACTGGAGTTGTGCCTGTGATTGGATCTCTCCTTCCATAACTTTACACTCAGACTAATCACTGTCTGCACAGCAGAAGCACATCAATTCCACAGAGGAAGGGCAGCAGCCACGCTGAGGATGTGGGGGCTGGATCCCTGCCTTCTCCCCTCCCTGCGTTGAGTCACTGCCTTGCTTTCCCCACCTGCCCTGATCATAGACTCACAGAAAGGTTCAGGTTGGAAGGGATCTTCAAGGTCACCCAGTTCCAAGCCCCTGCCATGGGTAGGGACACCTCTCACCAGCCCAGGTTGCTCAGAGTCCTATCCAGCCTGCCTTTGAACACCTCCAGGGAGGTGGGGGAGCACAGAAGCACAGAATGTGATCTTTGATCACATTCTGTGCTTCTGTGCTCCCCCACCTCCCTGGGCAACCTGTGCCACTACCTCCCCACCCTCACTGTCAAGAATTTCTTCCTAATAATCAGCCTAAAACTACCCTTCTTCAGCTTCAGTCCATCCCCTCTCATCCTATCCCTACAAGCCCTTGTAAAAAGTCTCTCCCCAGCTTTCTTGTAGCCCCTTTTAGGTACTGGAAGGCTGCTCTAAGCTCTCCCTAGAACCCTTTTTTTCTCCAGGCTGAACAACCCCAACTCCTTCTGCCTGTCCCCATAGGGGAGGTGATAGGATGTGGAAGGTGTTTCCTGGCTTCCTGGAGCTGCTCAGTTACCCACCAGCTGGGCAGTGCTATGTCTGCAAGGGCACAAAAGTCACTGCAGGGTTGGGAAGGGCAAGAGGGCTACAAAGCCACCCCTGATAGTCAAGCAGGCAGCAGGTATGTGCTGTTGTGATGCTTGGAGGAGCTTCCATACTTCTTCCTTTCACATTTTCCCACCCATGACTTCCCAGTTCCCCTTTGACATTATTGTTCCATCTGGAACTGGGGAGCAAATCCAAGCTCCCTGCCCTGCCCTGAGTGTCTGTCTGGCCAGTGAAAGCCATTACTGGCCAGTGAAAGCCATTACAGGACCAGAGCTTTCCCTTCCTCAGCTCCAAGAGGAGCTTTCTTCTCTACCTACTGCATCAGCTTCTGCCACTCCAGCTCTGAAACTGTCTCCTCTGCAAGGCTCTAATGGACAGGTTTAAATTCACAGGCAGTAGCTGTTTAAAGGCAGCACTGTCAGGGAGTTGTTTTTCTCAAAAGGATGAGCTTTTGCCTAACGTGCTGTGAAGAACCCACAGCTAGGTTGTGCCACGTGTTTGCTGCCTTCTCTGCCACCCCTGTTTCCCCCTCCCTGTAGCTCTGCCAACCTACCTGCCCCCAGATCTCAGCTGTCCCTGCTAGGATTGGATGGGACGTTTTCCTCTGAATTTTAGGGGAAGAGACTCAAGGGCTGAAGTTTATTCATGAGGAAGAAAAGGACCCACAGGTTAACTCACGTAATGTCTGCTTCTGGAGCTCTGTGGAGGGGACCAGTTCCACATCTCACCCAGGGGCTGGGTGTTGCTTCTTCCCCTGGTTTTCCATAGCTGCTTCCCAGCTGATGGTCCTACATCCAGCTTACAGCTATGCAGGGCAGGCAGTGCTGATTTCATAGAACCACAGAATCATGGTTTGAGTTGGAAGGGACCTTGCAGACCACCTAGCTCCAACTCCCCAACCCCTCTACCATTGGCAGGCACCAGGTTGCTGCAAGCCCTAACCAGTATTTGATGGAGCACAGAGCAATGGAAAGCAAAGGAATTCAGCAGTTAGTGAAATTGTTATTTGCTCTTGAGTGAAGGTTTGGGTTGGTTTGTTGGGTTTTTTTCTCTCTTGGTATTGGTCCTTTGGGCTCACAGGCACTGCCTGCTGCCAGTAACTGCAGAGCATCCTTTATGGTGTCCAAAAAAAAAAGTGAGAAAAGGAATTTGAAAGTGAAATGTTGCTCCCAAGCAATTACTGCTTTTGATTTGAGTCAGCCAGGATGTTTGCTGCCTTCTCCAAAGGAGGGGATTCTGCCCCTTTACTCTGTTCTCCTCAGACCCCACCTGCAGTCCTGTGTGCAGTTCTGGAGCCCCCAGCACAGGAAGGACATGGAAGTGTTGGAACCAGTCCAGAGGAGGCCACAAAGATGCTCAGAGGGCTGCAGCAGCTCTGCTCTGAGGTCAGGCTGAGAGAGTTTGGGCTCTGCAGCCTGGAGAGGAGAAGGCTTCCAGGAGACCTTAGAGTAGCCTTCCAGGATCTGAAGGGGACTCCAGAAAGGCTGGGGAGGGACTATTGACAAGGTCTGGGAATGCCAGGACAAGNAGAGGGAGGGTGGTGAGACACAGGCACAGGAGGCCCAGGGAGGTGTTCAAAGCCAGGTTGGATGAGGCCCTGGGAGACCTGTTCTAGTGGGAGGTGTCCCTGCCTATAACAGGGAGGTTGGAACTGGATGATCTGTGAGGGCCCTTCCAACCTTACCATTCTATGAAATTGCCTTTGAATTGGTAGCTGTTTTCTAGCAGGATCCTGGCAGAGGATTCTGACTGGGGGGAAAAAAGAAATAAAAAAAAAAAAATCCTAATGTAAATTCTCCTGCACCTTTCACCACTAATGAGTTAGGATGGAGATACATTTAATTGCCAGAAGAAAGCCTCACAGAGCCTCAGCACACTGCGATTCTTGCTCAGCTTCACTCTTCAGCTTGCAAGACTCTAGGAGCTCAAATGCTGATGGAAGTGTATCGATTTTCCCCTATATTGAAAGCTTCCCCCAAACCCCATCTCAACAAAAAACCCCCAATCCACCTCCCCTGATGCAAATCCCATGGTTCCAATTAAAATCACCTGTTAACTTTAAAAGGTCTCCTTTTTAAAAAGGGGGTTTCAAAGATTTTCATTTAATTGATCCAATGTAAAATGCCCTTTACAATTACCACTACAAACTGCTTGTTTCCCACTGAGTAAGACCCAATTTGAGATGTTTATCAAGACTTTGCACTCTTTCCACTCTTCATACTGAGTTCTTAAAGTCCTTATTGACAGCTTGCATCTGTCAGCAATGGATATTTTTACTTGGTTGCAAGAAGGCTTTTAAAAGGTTGTAATGGCTTAGATTTTTGTCTCTGTGGTCTCAAGCGATAAATCAGCTCTGAATGGCCTCATAAGTGTGGGCAGTGCTGGGTGCCCTTTATTTCTGAAGAGTAAAATGACATGATTTAACAAATTTCTTCTTTCCTGCCTCTGAGTATTTCCATAAAGGCAGAGCTGGTTAGTGCAAAGCTCCCACCCCTTGTTTGCCTTCACTTTTTGCATGCCTCACAATAAACTTCCTCACAGCTGCTAAACACCGCAGCCCTGGCTGGCTCCTGTGAACTTGATTGTGGGATTTAGCTTGAAATTTGCCCTCCAAAGGCTGCCATCACCCCCAATTTGAGTCGAGTGTGCTTTTATTAGAAGACAACAGTTTGATTTGAATGCATTTGCTGTCTGAAGCCACCAGCAGTTCAGTCTTTCAGCTGGGTCCAGTGAGATGGGCAGAATGATGCTGGGGTTGCAGCGCACGGGACATGTACCTGGCCCCATCTTGTGTTTTGGAACCCAACATTTATCAGGGAAGGATTTCTCCATCCATAAAGCCACAATCTTTTTTTTGTGCCTGTGAGCTGGATGGTTTTACAGACTGTCACCTCCCCTTGCCCCATGTTCTGAGGAGGAGACACAGACCCCAAAGAGCAGCCCGTGGCAGACCCTAGAGTGCAGCCCTTGGCAGACCCCAAAGCGCAGCCAGTGGCAGCAAGGCCAAAGAAAGTCTCTGAATGCTGCAAGGGAGATTTTTTCTGCTCTGTAGTCAGGAGAACTTGGAATTTTTTTCAGCCCTAACAAGTTGCCCAGGGACGTTGTGGCTGCTCCCTCTCTGGAGGTGTTCAAGGCCAGGCTGGATTAATCCCTGAGTGAGCTGTGCTAGTGGGAGGTGTCCCTGCCTATGGCAGGGGGTTGGAACTGGCTGATCCTTGAGGTGCCTTCCAACCTTCCCATTCTATGATTCTATGACCAGCAGGATGAGGGAGGAGATTCTTCCCCCTTGCTCTCATGAGATCCCACGTGCAGTGCTGTGTCTGGTTCTGGTGCCCTCAACACAAGAAGGGCATTGAGTTGTTGGAATGGGTTCGCAGGAGGCTATGAAGATGATCAGAGGGCTGGAGAACATCTCCTTGTGGGGCTAGGCTGCAAGAGCTGGGGTTGTTTAGCCCAGAGAAGTCTCTGGGGAAGACATTATAGTGGGCTTCCAGTATCTTAAAGGGCTACAAGAAAACTGGGGAGGAATTTTATACAAGGGCTTGTATAGAATGGGAGGGAATGGATTGAAGCTGGAGGAGGGCAGATTTAGACTGCAGATTAGAAAGAAATTCTTTCCAGTGAGGGTGGTAAGACACTGGCACAGGTTGCCCAGGGAGGCTGTGGATGCTCCCTCCCTGGAGGTGTTCAAGACCAGATTGGATGAGACCATGACCAATGTGGGCTAGTGGGAGGTGTCCTTGCCCATGGCAAGAGGATTTGAACTGGCTGATCTTTAAGGTCCCTTCTAACCCAAACCATTCTATGATTCTAAGAAAGACAAGCAGTGGCTCACCCTGGTATTGTCTGTGATCAAACTCTGCCTCCTTTCCCTCCTCCAGAAAAGCCATCCTCATGCTGCCCAGCAGTAACACTGCCATTTCTCCCTAGTAAAAGCCTCTTGGAGCCACCTAGCATGCAAAAGCCCAGCCCAGCTCTCTAAGCTTGCTAATAAGATAAGACTCATAAATGACCCCAATTAGAGTTTCACAAACAGAGAGTTTCTTTCCACACTTTTTCAATCAAAACTCCAGCCTGACTGGAGGAGAGAAGCTGTTAGCTTCCAGCCCCCCAATGCAGCCATGCTAATTACAAACCACAACAGGTTAAAGTGTCCAGCACAAAGGTGATAAATATGGGTGTAATTATGGGTTATTGTAGGAGCTTAATTAGGATAGCTGTAATTAGCCTATTTTTCTCGATCTTCATTTAGCCGCTGACAAAATCAAATGGAAAATATTTTAATTTAAAAGGCCTTTCTGAGCACAGGGTTGCTAGAAGAGACTTAATTACTCATTGATAGCTATGAGGTGGAGAAATCACTGCTTTTGTGCCAGTAGTAACAAAAAGCAAGGATGTTAGCCTCAAAAAAAAAAAATAAAAATAGAAGTGGGATTTATGTTTCGGTCCATGGCAAAAACGTGCAAGTCCTCACCTTCAGCATCGTGAGGCTTGACTTGCAAACAGGCATCTAAAGCTCCAGGGAAAGGTCTTGTTTCTCCTTGCTGGCCTTGGGGAAAGCTGAGTACTGGCAGGAGAGCCAAGGGTGCTGATGTGTGCCAGCTCTCTTGCCCAGCACATACTTTTATCTGCTCAGTGGTCAGAGCAGGCGCATCCAAGCAGGTCTAAACACCAGAGCTTGAGCTTCACACTTCAAGAAGCCTTAGAAAGGCAGCAGGGCAGATTTTAAGAGGCAGGTTTCTGCCTGTGAGTTTAGCAGTGAAGGGTTGTGGATAGGAACAGCTAATTGAAGCAACCAGGATCCAATTCATAGAATCATAGAATGGTAAGGTTGGAAGGGACCTCAAGGACCATCTAGTCCCAACCAACTGCTTTTGGTTTGAGTCAGCCAGGATGTTTGCTGCCTTCTCCAAAGGAGGGGATTCTGCCCCTTTACTCTGTTCTCCTCAGACCCCACCTGCAGTCCTGTGTGCAGTTCTGGAGCCCCCAGCACAGGAAGGACATGGAAGTGTTTGAGCCAGCCCAGAGGAGGCCACAAAGATGCTGAGAGGGCTGCAGCAGCTCTGCTGTGAGGTCAGGCTGAGAGAGTCGGGGCTGTGCAGCCTGGAGAAGAGAAGGCTTCCAGGAGCCCTTAGAGTAGCCTTCCAGGATCTGAAGGGGGCTCCAGGAAGTCTGGGGAGGGACTATTGACAAGGGCTTGGAATGCCAGGACAAGGGGAATGGGTTTGAAGTGGCAGAGGGAAGATTGAAAGTGGATGTTAGGAGGAAGTTTTTTGCAGTGAGGGTGGTGAGACACTGGCACAGGTTGCCCAGGGAGGCTGTGGCTGCTCCCTCCCTGGAGGTGTTCAAGGCCAGGTTGGAGGAGACCTTGAGAGACCTGAGCTAGAGGGAGGTGTCCCTGCCTATGGCAGGGGGTTGGAACTGGATGAGCCCTGAGGTCACTTCCAACCTTCCCATTCTATGATTCTATGATTCATGGGGAAAAATTGTCTTCTGGAGTCCAAAGGGAATCTCCCCAGCAGTAACTTGTGCGCATCACCCCTTACCTTTTCCATGGGACTCCTTGTACAAAGCAATTCTCCATGCTCCTGGCAGTCACTCTTTATCCACTGGTCCATGGCAATAAGGTCTCCCCCAAGCCTTCTCTTCTCAATACTGAACAAACCCAGCTCTCTCAACCTTTCCTCGTGTCTCAGGGCTACCAGTCCTCTGAAGTACTCACTTTGCTTAAGGTTAACTAAAATACCCAACCCCCAGATCCCTGCTGGTGTTGTGGGAACAAGGCACAACCCATACACAACAAACCACGGGGCTGTGGCATTGCTTGATTCAAAGAAACTCCTGCTAACATCCCTGTGGATTAGGTTGCTCATTTACTGGGCTTGAAAACATTTTCCTGTTCTCAAGCTAAACAGATGAGACTCCAAGATTCCTCTCTTTCTTGTTCATTTAGGGGTGAAAAATTGCCAGCAAGAATTCAATTAGCATCATATCTGCTTAGCCTGGGCTGTGCTGAGGGCCTTCCTATAGCCATACTTTCACTGCATCATCTTCACAATAGCAGCATCTGCTTTATTATGAGTTGCCTAATTGCTTCTGACATGCCCACTTATTATATGTCAGCAATGTCCTCCAGGGTGAACAGTTAGAGAGAAAGGGAGGGGCAATCACAAAGATGGGTTTCTTCTGTGCCTTGGACCTCCTTTCAGAATGAAAAGCTGTGGCTGACCTGCTCACAGAAAGGTGCCTAACTTCTGCACCTAACTTACTTAGTTGCAAGTGCTGGTGGCAATTTTTCCTCTGGAAGTTTAGGGGGTTTGTTAGTTTCTCCTGTTAGAAAATGCACATTTAGCATTGTCAGGGATCATAAAATCATAGAATGGTAAGGTTGGAAGGGAACTCAAGGATCATCTAGTTCCAACCCCCTGCCATAGGCTTCTAGATTGTGTGGAATAGGCTGATGTGGTATGTGAACATGAAAAAAGGTCCCAGGGAGAGCTTGTAGTGGGCTTCCACTGCTTAAAGGGAAGCTGGGACAGGATTCTTCACATAGGTTGGTTGTCATAGGACAAGAGGGGATGGATTGAAGCTTGAAGAAGGCAGATTTAGGTTGGAGATTGAAAAGAAATTCATTACAGTGAGAGTGGTGAGACACTGGCACAGGTTGCCCAGGGAGGTTGTGGCTGCTCCCTCCCTGGAGGTGTTTAAGGCCAGTTCAGATGAACTCTTAAGCAACCTGGTCCAGTGGGAGGTGTCCCTGCCCATGACAGGGGATTTGAAATAGATGATCTTTAAGGTCTCTTCCAACCCAACCCATTCTAGGAATCTGTAATAGCCTCCTGTGACATTTTCCCTGATGCTGCACAAGTTAAGCTTGGCCAGGCCAGCATCCTTCACTAGCTCAGCAGAGACAGTTAACCTTGGCACCTCTTGAAGCTCTAGTGGGAGGTGTCCCTGCCTATGGCAGGGGCTTGGAACTAGAAGATCCTTGAGGTCCCCTCCAACCTTACCATTCTATGATTCTATGATTCTGTGAATTGAGGTGCAGAGATACCAAGAGAATGAATAATGAACTCCTGTTCATCAGAGTTAGACCTCTCCACTCTTCCAAGGACTCATTGCAGGGTCCCTTGCACCAAGGTCTATGCCAGGAATCATAACTAAGCCCAGGGCCCTTGCTCAAGTTCCTCCACCTCCCTGTCCCCTGACAATGTGAAACTCTCCACCCTCACAGCCCAAGCCTAGGTGGGATAGACAGCAAACTGCCACCAGCTGCTCACTGGTAGGTACCATCCTTCAGGGGAAAGTTCTAAAGAGTGCTAATCCCTTCCCACAGACTAAGCAGAAGAATCATAGAATCATAGAATGGGAAGGTTGGAAGGGACCTCAAAACTCACCCAGATCCAACCCCCTGCCATGGGCAGGGACACCTCCCACTAGCACAGGTCACTCAAGGCCTCATCCAACCTGGCCTTGAACACCTCCAGGGAGGGAGCAGCCACAACCTCCCTGGGCAACCTGTGCCAGTGTCTCACCACCCTCACTGTAAAGAACTTCCTCCTAACATCCAGTCTATATCTCCCCTCTGCCACTTCAATCCCACTCCTCTTGTCCTGGCATTCCCAGACCTTGTCAATAGTCCCTCCCCAGACTTCCTGGAGCCCTCTTCAGACACTGGAAGGCTACTCTAAGGTCTACTGGAAGCCTTCTCCTCTCCAGGCTGCAGAGCCCCAACTCTCTCAGCCTGTCCTCACAGCAGAGCTGCTGCAGCCCTCTGAGCATCTTGGTGGCCTCCTCTGGACCCACCCCAACACTTCCATGTCCTTCCTGTGCTGGGGGCTCCAGAACTGCACAGAGGACTCCAGATGGGGTCTGACAAGAGCAGAGTAAAGGGGTAGAATCCCCTCCCTTGCCCTACTACCCACACTGCATCATCGATTTCATTTCACCCAGGAGAAGCAGGAGTGAGCTTTGCTCCAGCCCCAAAATCCAAGCCGGAAGCCACTGAGGCAGTCGAGCAGCGCAGATGTTTCCTCCTTGAGCCACGTTTGGCTCGTTCCAGGCAGTGCCATTCATGGGAAGTGTCTTGAATTTTGCCAGAGGAACTTATTAGGGGAGCATTAATAAAACTTATTACCCTCATTGAAACAAATGCCTAAATAAAAATCAAGGCTTCAGGCATTAATGGATGTGAGTGTGGGAGGAGGGGAGGGGGTAAAGGCACACAAGGAACTATGCTTCCTGTCCTTTTAGGATTGGATAGCAATAACCTTACAAGGATGACAGCTAAATTAGAGAAGATGGCTTTCCATAATTTCTCCAAACAATCACTTAATGGGAGCAGTATAATTCCACGAAAATAGGTGAATGGAGTACTGATCCATTTTATGGAACCATCAATAAACTAAACCTTGCCTGCTTTTAAGATTAAACTGAAGGGAGAGAAAAAAAAAAATAGAAGGGGGGAAAAAAAAAAAGCCTACAGTCAGGGAAGGGAGAAAGGAAGAGTATTTGTCTTTACACATAAAATTTGTGTGCTAGTAAAGTGCAGGCAGTGACAGGAATTTCAATTATTTAATCAAAAAGAAAATGAAAGTGGCTTTAAGTGTTGTGATTTGAGCCAGTGAAATCTAATGTGGGCTCACATTGAATACGAGGGAAATGGGAAGAAAATTAAAGCTGCTCCTACTTAAATCATGTGGTTACAAATGGTAAATTAGTTTCTCGATGTTTTCATTTAAGTGTTTAAGTGGAAGGTTTTATTCTTAATGTAGTGTTGTGACACAGAAGAAAAACCTTATCTGTCTCTATAGCTTTTTTTTTTTTCCCCCTCTCCCTCCTCTGTGCTGCTGCCTTAGAAGGCAAAAAGGTGGGGAGGGGGGGAAGCTGCAGCAATATTAGACTGCTTTTGTTAAAACTGGGAGGCAATGTGCTTTCACCACAAGCTCATTAAGGTAATAGATGAATAATGCCTATTAAAAATGCACTAGGCTAAATGAATTTAATGTGTGTTGGGAGGGAAATTGCATTTGCCAGAGGATACAAACTGGGAAATTTTCCTTCTTTTTTTTTTTTTTTTTTTCCCCCCCTGTAATACTTATTTTGTGGCTCAAGTACTGATCTCAGTTGGATGGAAAGGCACAGGCAAGCAGACAGAGAAGCATGCACAAGCACAGCTCTTGTTTGGGATCTTGTTAAAAGGATGCACAAGCGTAGAAGATTCTAAAATACTCCCTTAGGTTTGAGGTCGTTTTGCATGATCTGTTGTTTCCCATCGTTGTGCTGTTGTTTCCCTTGGTTCAAGCTTATGCCTCTTGGGCTCCTCCTAGGTTTAGTTTTCCATGTGAAAAAACAAATGGCAAACCAATCTGCAAAGAGGGCTGTAGGTTGTTGAATGCAAAATCTTGATCTCCCCCCTCCCCAAAGTCAAAAGGAAACAAGAAGCAGATTTTGGCAGAGAACAAACTCTGCTTTGGCATTGGTGAACCTGGTGAGTGTATTGTATGGATTGTTTCTAAGCTTAGCTTCGAAGAGCAGACAACATTCAAGAAACCAGGAGATCCCACAAGTCATTCTTTAAAATACTGAGTGGAGCTACAACAAAACAACCCCCACAAAAGGGAAGGGAAAGGAAAGGAAAAGAAAGGAGAGGAGAGGAAAGGAGGGAATGAAAGGATAGGAAAGAAGGAGAGGATAGGAAAGAAGGAGAGGAGAGGATAGGAAAGAAGGAGAGGAGAGGATAGGAAAGGAGAGGAGAGGATAGGAAAGAAGGAGAGGAGAGGATAGGAAAGAAGGAGAGGAGAGGATAGGAAAG
>VWZE01025799.1:28732-39892 GCA_013396675.1 Eubucco bourcierii | reverse complement strand
CGCCACCTCTCTACCCCCATCGCCACCTCTCTACCCCCATCGCCACCTCTCTAGCTCTACCCTAAATGATAAAGGAACTCCAAAAAGCAGCCCCTCTCAGCATCTCTCAGGCAAGCAAGCTCTTGCCTGAATCCTAAAGCTGTGACCCAATCTGACTGAAGTAACACCTCTTTAATCTTTCAGATCTACTTTAAATATACATAGACACACACCCCCAGTGATGAGCAAAGCCCTGTTCCCCCCCACCCCCTCACCCCTAGATAATCAACCTGAGCTGATGAAATGGCCAGCCAAGCTGCTTACACCCGGCCCTGGCTGCTCTCTCTCCACTAACAAGTCAGGTATTAGACCCATTTCATCACTCTTAGTTCATTTGCTTACTCATTTGCTCCTCAGAGAAAGTTGTTAGCCTGTTGTATTTTTAAAACCCTGGCCAGACTGCTGGGCTGATTCTGAGATGGACATTTCAGGAGGGAGACAGTGCAGCAGACTTTAAAAGTAAATTTTGTTGTTGTTGTTGTTGTTAACTTTCTTTTTCCATCCCCCCGAAGGAAAAGAGGGAGTTTTGCCAACCTTTGCCCCTCCCAAAGCACTCCTGCCTCTGTGCAAAGCTGTGCCCACGTCCCTGCAGTGTGGGCACAGGTGTGTAGCAGATACAGATACAGAGATGCATGTGTTGCTTTCACGGGTGATGCCCACACGTGGGTACCAAGCATATAAAACAAATCATCTGCCTGGCTGCTAAGACAAAAACACTCCCCTGGGTTTTCCTGCTGAGCCTGGGGAGCTCTCCCATCCCCTCCACCTCGATGGAACCACCACATCTGTATTTCCAAAGCTACCTCCAGCCTGCCCTGCATGCCCGGGTCACCCACTGGTGCCAGGGAAGAGCAGGCGCCGCTGGAAAGCTCAGGCACTGCAAGTCGCAGGTTCATTAACGCCGGACGATTGCAGTTTCTATTCTTTTAAAGGTTGTTTGTTGTTGGTTGGGTTGGTTTTGGGTTTTTTTTTTTTCCTCATCTATTTACCATTTACCAGCTCATCCATATGGAAGACGTGGCTTACACTTCCCTGAGAACTGTACTTTTAGGACTAATTGATTCTGGTAATTAATTTGTTCTACCTGCTGGATCAGATGGAAACGCTGTCCGTGTGCCCAAGGATTAGCACTTGCCTTTCTAACATCTTTCTTAATTATCTAATAGCATGGGTTGTGCGAATTCTGGCTCTATTAGAACACTTTTACTATTAACAGTAGTGATTGGAATTGTGGTGACAACTCGATTTCAACAAATTAGAGCTTAAAATCAGGAGATGAAGGAGAAGTGGCTTCTTCTAATTTCCCTGAGTTTAACATCAATAATTAGAGCAATTTTCTGAGATGCGAACCGAAATTATCTCAGCTAGGATGTGGTGTATCACCCTCATTTGAGCAAATTGACTCCTGGGAAATGAATGTTACAGATTAAGGGAGGGGGAGGAAAAGGGGGAGGGGGGAAGAAAGGGAAAAAAAAAAAAACCCAAACAAACAAACAGAGGAAAGACTAAAACTAAAACTCAAGAGACAAGGAAAAAGTAAAAAAGAAAGAAACGAAAAAGATGTGTTAGCATAACACTGAGCAGGGACTGGCTGGGGACAAAACCCCGGCGGGGTAATAACGTGAGTGGAAAGGGTCAAGCAGAGTGTGGGACAGGTCGGAGAAGCGCCACTAATACCCCTCTCGCCTTATCCCCTCCCCGTCAAGTTTTTGCTTTTAAAAGGAAAAGAAGAAAACGTTTGGGAAAAGGCCTCAACCCCAGCGCTGAAACCGGGGCTGAGGCTGATGCACTGCACGGGGGAGGCTGCGCGGTAGCGGAGAGGGTCCGCGCCCCCTCCGCGGTTCGGGTGGCTCATCCCACCCCACCCCGGGCGCTGGCGATTGGTTCTCTGCAGAGCCCCCTGCCCACCGCGCCTCAAAGGTGCGCAGCTCCCCGCGCAGCCCGCGCCCACCCACCTCTCGTCCCCCGGCTCTTGCCGTTTATTTCTGGCTGGGGGCAAATTTTCTTTTTTTTTTTTTAATTTTCTTTTTTTTTTTCCCTTAAATTGTTATTATTTATTTTTTGCTCGGTATTTCTTAGTAAATTGATTATTTACTTGTTATCTTTATTTTTATTTGTTATCTTCGGCCCTGGAAGGTGCAACCGGCCGCCCTCCCTCCTCCGGCAGCCAGCGCTCAGCTCAGCTCGTTCCCTTCGCTGCTGCCTGAGAGGGGACAACAGTAATGAACCTCAATTTCACCTCTCCCGTGCACCCCGTCTCGGCGCCCAGGCCCACCTCATTCTTCATCGAGGACATCCTGCTGCACAAGCCCAAGCCCTTGCGGGAGGTGCCTGCCGAGCACTTCCCCGGCTCCCTGGCCTCCCGTGTCCCCCTTTTGGACTATGGGTACCCCCTGATGCCAGCCCCGACCCTCCTGGCGCCTCACCCGCATCCTGCCCTGCATAAGCCGGAGCATCACCACCACCACCCCTACTTCCTCACCACCTCGGGTAAGTGCAGCCCTTCGCAAAAGGAACCTGTGGAGTTTGTGGCCAGGTGGTGTTGAGGTGGGGACTTGGGTGGGGACAGGAGCCCGCAGCTTCTGAAGGGACAGGCTCCAGCAGAGAAAGGTGAACCCTTCTGTGGTAGTGGGCACCTGTCCGCATCCTTCACCTAAACCCCGGCTGCCTGCCCCGGGCACCAGCCGCCAGTTTCTCTCTTCCAAGAGGCAGCCCCAGCTGCCCGAGCCCGGCCGGCCGCAGTCCCCAGTACCGGAAGCCCCGGGAGGTGCCGGTTTCGTTATCGGGTAAAGGAGCACCCCGCGGTGCGCTTGACAGGCCCTAGACTGCCCGAGAACTTGAGCGTTTCCCTGTCCTTTCTTTTGCCTTTAATTTTTACTTTTAAAATTACTTTGAGACCTCCAGCATCTCTTTTTGCTTGCGTTGCCCTTCCAGATGGGGACCGGACTTCACTTTCTCCACCCCAGCAGCACTGCTAGGGCTGTGCCGGTTCCCTCCTCGGGATTGGGACAGTGTTCACCCTCCCGGCCGGAGTCTGGGGCTCTGTCAGGGCGGTGATGGGCGCTCAAACCTTCCCGGGCCCGTTCCCTGCTCTGGAAGCAAACTCTCCTCCAAAGTTTCTCACCGGGCACCTCAAGTTGAGCCCCGCTGCGGCTGCTGGAGGATCTCTCTCCTCCTCTCCACTCTCCTCCCAGCCTTTTCCAGCGTTGCTCTGTATTTTTCTGTCTCTATTTCGTTGTGGTTTAATTGTTGTGAGGTGAAGGTTTTCCTGGCAGGGCTGAGCAAATAGCCGTGGGAAGGTTACGGGAGATGCCCGGGCTGCCTTTGCCTTGCTGGGCTCAGCAGAGAAGTGCTTTGCGCTTCCCCATGTTTTCAAAGCAAGAAAAAAACGACCAAACCAAACCGATAACATAACCTCACAAACGAAAGAAAAGGGGGAAAAAAAGAATTTTAAAATAAAATTTAAAATAAATTAAAAAAAAAAAAAAAAAAAACTAAAGGNTAAACTTTAAAAAAAAAAAAAAAAGTCACGGTCGTGAGCCCAACCTCGAGCCGCTGCAGCCCAGCATGGGGACGCAGAGGGCAGAAGCCTTCGGGTAGATCCGGGACCGGTTCCCTGTCCGACGGCAGCCCGGGTCTCGGCCGTGTGTCCCCCCCAGGAGTGCCGGTGCCAGCTCTGTTCCAGCACCACGCTCACGCCGAGCTTCCCGGGAAGCACTGCCGCCGCCGCAAAGCCCGCACCGTCTTCTCGGACTCGCAGCTCTCCGGCCTGGAGAAGAGGTTTGAGATCCAGCGCTACCTGTCCACACCCGAACGGGTGGAACTGGCCACGGCCCTCAGCCTCTCCGAGACGCAGGTACTGTTGAAGGGGTCTGGTAGCCGTCCCCACCCCGTAACCCCCGCAGCATCCCCACCTTCGCTTTTTAATTTTTATTCCTTTTTATTTCTTCCTTTTATCATTATTTTTTCTCCTCCCTCCTGCTGTCTCCAGGTTAAAACCTGGTTCCAGAACCGGCGGATGAAGCACAAAAAGCAGCTACGAAAAACGCAGGACGACCCGAAGCAGCCGGGCGCTGAGGAGAACCGGGAGCTCAGCTCCCCCGAGCCCGACCTGTCCGAGGCGGCCGGCGCCGAGCCTCGCAAGGGCCCCCCCGGCCCCTTCCTCCTGCAGGACCCCGACGACGAGGTGGACATCCTGGAGGAGGGGGACCTCTGCACCGGTCCCCACCGCCTCTAGCCGGCTGGGGCTCACCTGCCTCTCCGGGGCGGCTCTGCCCCAGCCCCGGTCCCGGTCCCGCCAGCCGCTCCTTATCCCCCAGCCTCCAGTCGTGCAGGAGCCCCGAAGGAAGCGGGTCACGTTTTGAAAGGAGGTGTTGAAGCAAGGGGGAGCCCCTTCCCCGGCGGGCAGGCCCAGGGAGAAGGCAGTGGAGCGGTGCGGGGTCACCACGGTACCCAATGGCATCACTCCCGAGCTTGGCCCGATGCGGCAGAGCGAAACAAGGCAAGTTTCCTTTCCCTTCCCTTCGAAATCTCGGACTTCTCCAGATCCCCGAGCTTTCCAATAAAGGTACAACTGTGGCAGTTTGCTGTGGTCACTGAGCGGCAGTGGGGACCCCTCGACCTGACCCAGCCAAACCCCGCAGAGCGCCCCTGAGCTGGACTGGTGCTCGCCGCATTCTCCGCGGTGCGGTAGGTCGGGGGTTCATCCCGGGCAGAGCTTCCAGGACGCCCATATAAAAAAACAAAACAAAAACAAAAGAACAAACCCAAAGAATCGTACAAACGCACTCGGAAGAATCAGGTGAGCCCAAACCAAGCATTTATTTAATTCCGAGATGGGGAGGGGGAAGAGGGAGAAGCAGGAATCTCTCGATCCTGCTAGGACTTACTCGGAGCAAAAGAGATTTTTCTCCAGCTCGGAGAATCACCTGCATGGGCAGCCTGATTCCTTCACGGTTTCTAGTCGTGAAGCACCTTCGGGATACTCTTTCTTTTCCTCTCAAAGAGCCGCAGAGCTGGTCCCACCTTTGGCTCCTGTTCCACTCTGCCCAGCCTGCTTCTACCCCAACCTCTGCGCTCCGTACTGCAATCAGAGCAGTCACCTTCCGTGTTCGCTTTTCATTTCTCTTTCTGCCAGGGAAATGGTTTCATTTCCAGGTAAACGATGATTTTTCTTTTTTTTTTTTTTTCTTTTTTTTCCCCTAAATTATTATTACTATTTATTTTTTTGTTTGGTTTGGGGTTTTTGTTTGTTTTGTTTTGTTTTTTGATTATTGTTGGTTGGGTTTGGTTTGTTCTGCCGTGAGCTGCTGGCGGACAAATGCGCTGGGAACGAGGGCAGCGGAGACTTCGCATCTCCAGGGGAGGGCTGAAGCTTTCCTCGGTAAAAATCAGCAGCAAAGGCTGTGTTGGCTGAGCTGCCGGCTGCGCAGCCCCGCTGGCATATCGGTGCTTCCTTGGGTTATTTATTCTTTCCTCTCGATTTCTGTTTTGTGTTGTTTTTTAACGGGAAGTAAATTTGGTTGCCTGATGTCGTTAGACTTTCAAGGGCATTTTTTGACTATGGGACACTCAGAAAACGTGTCCCTGTTCAATATATCGAATGTAGATGATTGAAATGTTTGTTTGCTTCAGTTTTGTGGGTATTCCTTTTATTTCTTTCGTGTTTTCGTTTCTTTTCTTTTCTTTCTTTTTCTTTTCTTTTTTTTTTTCTTTTTTTTTTTTTTTTTTGGTTCGGTTTAGTTTGGTTTGGTTTGATTGGTTGGTTGTTTTTTTTTTTGTTTGGTTTGGTTCAGTTTGTTTGTTCGTTTATCATTTTTAACATGCAAACCAGTAAAGATCAAACACCAGGAGAGGAAATATACCCAATAACCAACCACCTGCCCAGAAAAATGATTCAGTTATCTTTTACCTGCTGTATAAAAACACTTACAGAACAATTATTTTCATCAATAAATTCTGCCAAAATGCCACCCACCCGCCTAAAAATTATTAATCCAGAAGACAAACCAAACCAATTTCCTCCTAAAGCCATGGTGTGATTCGATGATCATTTGGAGAGCCAAGCGCAGGGTACAGCAGGTTGTTTTCCATTGCCATGGTGCTGGCTGGTAATGCTTCTTTCCGCTCCGTGGCTCTTCCCTTCTCTCCACACCTACCCGGCTGTAGGCAGGGAGGTGATGGAAACCATCTCAATAAGCTTTGAACTCGATGCTGTAGTAGATCCCTATTCAGTCGCCCACCAAGTATTTCGTTTGTTTTGCTCTGTGCTGATTGTCAACCTCCCCCTGAGCGCGCATTTCATTAGGAACTATTAAAAGTGATATCAAAGAGAAGCTCTACTGTGATATTTACATGGTAATTTGTTTTTTTTTTTTTCCTCTGACAACATCTACTGCTGCTCTTTCCATGACTGCGGATGTCCCGCTCAGAGGTGGCCTAACAAGGCATGAGGGGCTACTAAAGGCTACTAAAGTCACACCAGTCACTTGCTTTAGGTAACAGGATTGAGCAGCAAAGTATTTATGGGAAACTAAAATAAATCCTTTTAGTTTAGTGAGGGAAAAATTGAGGAGCAGATATAAAGAAAAAAAAAAAGGATATTCAAAATGTTTCTTTTTTTTTTTTCTTTACATTTGGGTGTGATTCCCTTTGCTTGTGCAAATAACTAGTATCTCTAATTATTAAAGAGAAAGGTGTGTGATAAAGTTCTAAGCTGGAAAGAATGTGAAGGAGAAAGGCAGGAGAAAGTAGAAGCAGAAGATTAAAATGCATAAGTAGACAGGGTTTTGGGCACAGATATCCATGGTCAACTTTTTCCTCCCCTGTGCATTTACACCACTCTTTTGTAAGGCATCCAGGGGATGTTATGAAAATGGTGTCAGCACTGGTAGGCTCTGCCCTCCCAGCACAGATCAAAGAGTGTGGTCAGATGCTGTGTAACCAAGTACGCTCCCTCCATGCCAAGCACCCCTGAAATTGGTGTTTGTTGCTGTTGCAGCAGCAGGGACTGGAGCACTTGCACATTGGTAGCTCTCAAGGGAGGGAAGGATGCTGGGATTCAGGAACATGTCCAGGAGCAGGCTCTGCAGCACAGGACCTTTACTGTGCTACAACCCAGACAGTGCTGCAGATGACAGCAAGCAAGGTGAGGGCAGATAAACCCCACAGGTATCCTCACCTCAGACCCCTGGGTAGGATCTCTTTAGCACCAAGGTGCCACAGCTTTGCTGGGGCATGGGGAAAGACTTTAAATACACCTGATGTTCCATCGTTGCACCTCTAAAGACACATTGTCAAAGATGAGGGCTGTAAACCAGATGAGGCTCTGCCTAACTCCTGCAGTCATTGAAAACTCCAAACAGGTTTGGAATCATAGAATGGTAAGGTTGGAAGGGACCTCAAGGATCATCTAGTCGCAACCCCCTGCCATAGGCAGGGACACCTCCCACTAGCACAGGTCACTCAAGCCCTCCTCCAACCTGGCCTTGAACACCTCCAGGGAGGGAGAAGCCACAACCTCCCTGGGCAACCTGTGCCAGTGTCTCACCACCCTCACTGTAGTGAACTTCTTCCTAACATCCAGTTCAATGTTCCCTCTGCCAGTTTAAACCCATTGCCCCTTCTCCTGGCATTGCCAGACCTTGTCAATAGTCCCTCCCCAGACTTCCTGGAGCCCCCTTCAGATATTGGAAGGCTACTCTAAGGTCTCCTGGAAGCCTTCTCTTCTCCAAGCTGCAGAGCCCAAACTCTCTCAGCCTGTCCTCATAGCAGAGCTGCTGCAGCCCTTTGATCATCTTGGTGGCCTCCTCTGGACCCACTCCAACACTTCCATGTCCTTCCTGTGCTGGGGGCTCCAGAAGAAGAAGAGGTAAGGTTTGAAGAAGAGGTAAGGTCCAGAGAGTCCCCAAGGCAAGCATTTGATAATTATCACCCCCTGTTAGGAATTGCTTCTACAGTAAGAATATGCTTCCTTTTATTTATTTATTTTGCAAGCTGCCCAATCCTAAGTGCTCTCTGTGTGAGAATAAGGAAGCATGTGAAGGAAGGACCAACTTTGGTGACTCTGAGAGAGAGCTCTTGACACACATAACCAGCGTTAGGTAAAGGCTGTCAATCTCCACTGGTGACAGCTGGCAAGGATGACTTAAAGCAGCAGAGCCTGCTTTGAACAGAAGTGATACTGAGCCAAAAACCTGGATAGAGCAGATGCTAAAGAAGCATCCAGCAGCTCAACAAGAGCTTTGCATAACCGTGAGTGCAGAGCAGGCAGCTGCAGGTAATACCACAGGGCTGGTTCTCTGTGTCTCACAGAAGCACTTAAGGGCTTGTTCCAGCAGTCAGAGCAAAGCCAAGATACACAACACCAGAGGATGTTGAGTCTTTGCTGCAGGGAAGCAAGCTGAGTGGACTCAGCCAGACCTAACCAAAGCGAGCCAAAAACCTCATTCAGCTTGCCTTTGCTCCTGGCATTTCAGAAACCTCTTACCTCATTATCCTGACTTCAAACCAACTTCTTCCTTGAGAGGCTGCCCTAGGAGGTAGAGAAGCCACTGCAGCCCACCGTGGGATCACATTTTCTTAAGCTACACTTTGCACCCACCTGCCGTTATCACCAAGTATTGCTACTGCTGTATGAACCTTGTGTCAGTAACTGGAGCCACCCCAGGGCACTTCCAGCAAGAGAGCCCTGAGTGTTTATTATGCTATGGAAACAAGACAGAAATAAGTCACTTTTTAAAGCTGAGTGAGACCATCCAAGCAAGAGTTTGTGGTTAATACAAGTGATGGAGTTTGCTATAGTGACTTGAGGAGAGGAAGAACAAAGTCACCAGTGCAGGTGGCTACAACACTCAGGAGTGCTGCTGTGCCCATCCCAGCCTGTTGCTGAGCACTGCAGGGAACAGGAGGAGACTTTGGGTACAGGCTGCTTATCCCAGAAAGTTTGGTTCAAATAAGGGCAAACCCTCTGAGACTGAGGCAGAGGAAGGAAATAGTTGCAGAGGAAGGAATAATTGCTACCCGAGACATCCTCTCCCTTACCAGCCAGGTCCTTCCTAGCTGAGAAGCAATACCTGCCAGGCTGCTGCCAGGAAGCATCATGTATGACAGCATCATGCTATTGAATATCATCATCAGATTCAACTCAACTCATGACACAGTGATAAAAGAGGATGGTTTTGGCAGAGTCAGCAGCCTGTGAGCCAGCTCTTGCTACCTTTTGTGAGACAGTAGTGACTTGAAACACGATGGTGATGCAGCAGCATTGCTCCTAACTAGAGCTGACCCTGGGTATCTGAGCACTGAAGGTGGTCTCAGCTTCCACACCTCTTAAATGTAAATTATTAAGAAATGGTGGCACTAGAAAGGGCACAGCAGGTACACAAATACATTCCTGCCCCTCAGAAGGCAGCTTGTGCTTATGATGAGTAACACTGCTGGAGCCACGAGCCTGTGGCAGGCAGGTTCTGCTCCAGCTCAATCTCTCCCTGAATACTTAATGCAGAATCCAAAGCTCATTTCATATTTAAATTCCTTGCCTGTCTAATTTGAAAGATATTAAGTTTTGGCCTTTGCTTTTAAGCAGATGGATGCTCATCATTTATTTGTATGGTACCTTGTTTGTTTTTTTTTTGCACCACCATATCTGCTAGGTGCAGGGGGGAAAAAAAAATTGCATTAATACTGAGGTAGATCAAAAGATTTCCTTTCCACATGTGCTGTAGCTCTCTGGGAGAAGAAAATAAAAGAAAAATCCCAACCTAGCCCTTTCCAAGTGGTTTGTGAGATGATCATGATCAGTGTCCTTAAAGAAATTAATCTATCCCCCCTCGCTCCCTGAAGCAACATAATATGGCTCCTAGTCTAGCATGGGTTTAGTATTTAAAGGGTTCCTAAAAGTTCCTTGTTTTAGTAAGTAGATAAATAAATAAAGCTCAAGTGAAACAGATCACCCAGCCAGAAAGATCAGCCTAATTTACAGGAGCTCTAAAAGGTAGTAGGATGGTAGATAGGGGGAAGGTGATCAATTAAGACATTAAGCATTTTGCAGCACATGGACGCATCTGCATGTCAGCCAAATAATAAGGCCATCAGCTCATTTTCAGGGGGCTGTTGCCTACTTCAACTCAATCCTCAGATCAAAGAGAAAATGTCTGCTTGCATTTTCTAATCAGAAAAGGGATGCTAATTTAGGTTCCTTAATGTGTGGTGGTAAGAGACTTCTTCAATTAACTGAATTCTATAGCTCAGCAAATAAAAAAAAAAAAAGGGAGGGGGGGATACAAAGGGAGTCAGGCTGGAAAGGCAGAAGTTCTCATTAAATCAAAGGTCCAATATTCATTACCTCCAGCATCTGGGGCTAAACACTAAACATGGAGATCATCAAAGGGGGTTTAATGGGTTAAATTGAGAATATAATCTAATTAAAATATTAGATACACGTAAATAGCTCTTTGATATTCATCTGAAGGTTTCATTAAAACAGGTACTTGAGGTTTGTGTGAAGGGGAGGGATTATCACTTTTAAGCAGAAACAACAAGTTGAGTTTCCCTAATCAGAAATGCTTCAAAGTGTTGCCATTGGGTTTAAAAATAAAAGCAGGAAAGCAGCAAGCGGCAGAGGACAGAAACATTTCCCCAGCCTGGCTTGGTGGATCACAGCACAGGCATGGATCTGCCAGAGAGAGGGGGCAAACACACTGCCCAGAGGTGAGGAGGCTGAGGCAGAGAATGGGCCTGTTCCAGAAGCTGCAGCGCACGTTTTGAAGATGTTCACTGCTGCACTTTGATGTGCAAAGCATTTCTCCTGTAACCTGACCTGCACTCACAGTATCACAGTCTCACAGTATCAGCAAGGTTGGAAGAGACCTCAAAGCTCACCAAGTCCAACCTGTTACCACAGACCTCGAGACCAGACCATGGCACCAAGTGCCACGTCCAAACCTGCCTTGAACACCTCCAGGGACGCTGACTCCACCACCTCCCTGGGCAGCCCATTCCAGCAGGCAATGACTCTCTCAGGCAACAACTTTCTCCTCACCTCCAGCCTAAACTTCCCCTGACACAGCTTGAGACTGTGTCCTCTTGTTCTGCTGCTGCTTGCCTGAGAGAAGAAAGCAA
>VWZE01025799.1:4669-28093 GCA_013396675.1 Eubucco bourcierii | reverse complement strand
GGCATCCAAGCCACGAGCTGACAGCTTAGCCAGCAGTTTGCTGAGGGGGACAGTGTCAAAGGCCCTGCTGAAGTCCAGGTAGACCACATCCACAGGTCTCCCCACATCCACCAGGAGGGTCACCTGATCATAGAAGCTGAGCACTGGAGGACATCTCTTCCATCCAGCTTCTCCCAAATGGTTCTAGAATCATAGAATCACAGAATGTCAGGGGCTGGAAGGGACCTCCAAAGCTCAGCCAGTCCAATCCCTCTGCCAGAGCAGCATCACCTAGACCAGATCACACAGGAATGCATTCAGGCAGGGTTTGAATACCTCCAAAGAGGGAGACTCCACAATCCCTCTGTTCCAGTCTTCTGTTACCCTCACGGAGAAAAAATTCCTCCTCATGTTTAAATGAAGCTTCCTATGCCTCAGCTTCCACCCATTGCCCCTTGTGCTGGCATTGGGCATCACCCAGCAGAGCCTGGCTCCAGCCTCCTGCCACTCACCTGCACATCTTTATAAGCATTGCTGAGGTCACCTCTCTGTCTCCTCCTCTCCCAGCAGCACAGCCCCAGCTCCCTCAGGCTCTCCTCCTAACAGAGCTGTTCCATTCCCTACAGCATCTTTTTGGTTCTGTGATGGACACCCTCAAGCAGTTCTATGTCCCTCTTGAACTGGGTGGGGGGGGGCCCAGAACTGAACACAGTACTCCAGATGCAGCCTCACCAGGGCAGAGTAGAGGGGCAGGAGAGAATCATAGAACATTAGGGGCTGGAAGGGACCTCCAAAGATGGAGTCCAACCCCCTTGCCAAGTAGGACCACTTAGGGCAGGTCACACAGGAGCAGGTCCAAGTGGGTTTTGAGGATCTCTAGAGGAGACTCCACAACCTCTCTGGGCAGCAGTAATGCAGGTCACACACTTCTGCCTGTGAAGGTTAACAGCTTAACTGAGCACATGTGGTGGGAAACAAGAGGGAGGAGAGTTTCTCGTCTCTCAGATGGGTCAGGAAGCCTTTAAAGCAAGGCACATGTCCTTTTTCCATGGTGGACAGATAAGGTATGGTGATCATTTTTTTCTCTATTAGGTGGGGTGGCTGATTGGAGATTCTGCAGGGTGTATTTCAGCAGCTAACTCACTTTCAGGAGGGCTGAGGCATCCTGAGGACTGTGGAGTAGAGGTCAATGGTCAGGCATTGGAATAGGTTACCCAGGGAGGTGGTGGAGTCACTGTCCCTGGAGGTGTTTAAGAAGATGTGGCCATGGCACTCTGGGACATGGTTTAATGGCTGTGGTGGTGCTGGGTTGATGATTGGACTCAATGCTCTTAGAAGGTTTTTCCAATCAAAGCTATTCTGTGATTCTCTGAAACTCACCCAAGCCTCCTAAATGAAGTGTAGAGTTTTCCCACTTTGCTTTTCTAGTGTTAGCCTCCTTCAAGGAGACTCAACCCCCTTTTTTTCCCCCCACAACCACCAGTTTTCTCTCTCCTTCCATACAACGGGGGGCTCAACAAAGTGCATTTACACATCATCACAAGGCTGTTGCTTTCCCTCCCTTTTAACTAGCCCATTTTCTAAGAGATTTTAGTGTGTTGCCTTCAAAATTCCCTTGTGTTCCAATCACAGTTCAGGTGTTGCTTTAATTCCTAATTCACTGAGTCAAAGAAACAGCACCACTGTCAGGAACCCATCTGTTTGTTGTAATTTTGATAGAATTAATCTGTTAAAAGCTGTTTCCTCTCAAACATGTAGCTCTCAATTATCCTCAGTTAGCCAAAACACTTCCCAACTGCTTCTGGCTAATAACAGATTGTCTGCATGATCAGCCAGCACTTGGGTTACATTTTCTTGCCCTACATGAAGCTGCAAAATGCTGGGCTTGATGTGACAAGGATTCAGTCACAGATAACAGAGCAACATTTCAACAATCAGTACTGCATCATAGAATGGTAAGGTTGGAAGGGACCTCAAGGATCAGCCAGTTCCAACCCCCTGCCATAGGCAGGGACACCTCCCACTAGTACAGGGCACTCAAGGCCTCCTCCAACCTGGCCTTGAACACCTCCAGGGAGGGAGCAGCCACAACCTCCCTGGGCAACCTGTGCCAGTGTCTCACCACCCTCACTGCAAACAACTTCCTCCTAACATCCAGTCTAAATCTTTCCTCTGCCAGTTCAAACCCATTCCCCTTGTCCTGGCATTGCAAGCCCTTGTCAGTAGTCCCTCCCCAGCCTTCCTGTAGCCCCCTTCAGATCCTGGAAGGTTACTCTAAGGTTTCCTGGAAGCCTTCTCTTCTGCAGGCTGCAGAACCCCAACTCTCTCAGCCTGTCCTCATAGGAGAGTATCATTACCAACTGCTGCCTTTGCTGCACATTTTTATTGTCTTTCTCACCAGCAGTGGATCATTTTGGGCTTTATTTCTGCATAGTCTGCTTCAAAATGTTGGACTTGATGTGACAAGGATTCAGTCACAGATAACAGGGCAACACTTGAACAATCAGTACTGCATCATTACTAACTGCTGCCTTTGCTGCACTTTTTGTTGTCTTTCTCACCAGCAGTGGATCATTTTGGGCTTTATTTCTGCATAGTCTGCTTCAAAATGTTGGGCTTAATGTGACAAGGATTCAGTCACAGATAATAGGGCACAAATGAAGCTGNTTCTCACCAGCAGTGGATC
This sequence comes from Eubucco bourcierii, assembly GCA_013396675.1. NCBI lineage: Eukaryota > Metazoa > Chordata > Aves > Piciformes > Ramphastidae > Eubucco > Eubucco bourcierii. Next base: position 25,428 of record VWZE01025799.1, on the reverse strand, counting down.
ATTTTGGGCTTTATTTCTGGACAGTCTGCCAAAATCTCCCCTGCACTTCACAAAGAAGAACACTGATGGTATTAAAATCATCAAATGAAGCTGATGTTTAAGGCTCTGCAGAGGTGCACATGAGTTTGACATGTCTGAAAATGATCCAGCTATGACAATCTGAAAGATGCAACTGCTGGATTAGTTGATTTGGAAGAAGAGGAGCAGCAGAGATTACATATCTAAAATGCTACATATGCAACTGATTGGATTATCTTTTTACATTAGCTATAGTTGAACTGATCCTAAAATTTAACAATGATCAAACTTTGTAGTTCAATGGAATGGTAAATCTGTATGTGATAGCCACAGTCCATCATAAAACAGTTCAGACATTTCTGCCTTGAGAGTATCCCTAATGATTTCCAAAGGCTTAGAGGATATGAAGGGTTCTAAAAGCAGCTACAATTTGCTTCTCCTTCTCATGTCGGCTCAGCAAAGTTTCCAAGGGTGCAATCTGAGGTAAACTGTCTTCATTTAAAGTCTGTGGCAGAACTCTTTGCTCTTTCACTTCTTCATCTGATTGTTTTACCACAAAAGTCTTTGGTCTAGGAATCTTCTTAGCATATTCCAGTGCCTAAAAAGATAAAATTTGGGGTAAGCAATTAAAGGAAAATCTGAAAAGGAAGGACATGGAAGTGTTGGAGCCGGTTCAGAGGAGGCCACCAAGATGCTGAGAGGGCTGCAGCAGCTCTGCTGTGAGGACAGGCTGAGAGAGTTGGGGCTCTGCAGCCTGGAGAAGAGAAGGCTTCCAGGAGACCTTAGAGTAGCCTTCCAGGATCTGAAGGGGGCTACAGGAAGTCTGGGGAGGGACTATTGACAAGGGCTTGGAATGCCAGGACAAGGGGCAATGGGTTTGAAGTGGCAGAGGGGAGATTCAGACTGGATGTTAGGAAGAAGTTCATTACAGTGAGGGTGGTGAGACCTCTGCCCTCTTCCCTCTGCCAGTTCAAACCCATTGCCCCTTGTCCTGGCATTCCAAGCCCTTGTCAATAGTCCCTCCCCAGACTTCCTGTAGCCCCCTTCAGATCCTGGAAGGCTACTCTAAGGTCTCCTGGAAGCCTTCTCTTCTCCAGGCTGCAGAGCCCCAACTCTCTCAGCCTGTCCTCACAGCAGAGCTGCTGCAGCCCTCTCAGCATCTTGGTGGCCTCCTCTGGACTGGCTCCGGCACTTCCATGTCCTTCCTGTGCTGGGGGCTCCAGAACTGCACACAGGACTGCAGGTGGGGTCTGAGGAGAGCAGAGCCAAGGGGCACAATCCCCTCCCTTGCCCTGCTGCCCATATTGCTCTTGCTGCAACCCAGCACACAGTTGCTGTCTGGGCTGCACTCACTCTGCAGGACACAGGACTCCAGTTGGAGTTCAAATCAAAACAGATAAACTATTTCATGCTGCTGTGAGTTAAATCTGTGCTTTTGCTGTTCTGCATGCAGTCCAAATCCTCCCCCTGCATGCATTTTCAAGGGGCTCTGTTCTTACCTTCTGCCTTGACACTAAAGACACAAGCTGGGGCTTTGCAGGTAACCTCTGAACCGAAGCAATGCTTTTCATATTGTGTTCCTTAATCTGCTTTGCGTATTCCTTTTGTTGCTTTAACTTCTCTTTCTGACCAAAGGGGGAAAAAAAAAACCAAGTGTGTGGTTGATTCAGTGTCTCAGTAGATCCACCAATGAAACAGTTGTTGTTGTTTTCTTTTTTTCCACTGGAATATTCCATTTACACCTCTGTTGCTGTTTGACCTGGCTGTGCTATTGATCATTCCTCAGCAGAACACAACAGGAAATCCTGACAAATGGCACAGCTCTTTTGGGCACTCTTCATTTTTAAGAGCTCTTCTGGGTGGTATTGAGGATAGGGTTCAACAGAAATGTGACAGTCTGAAGGTTTCCATGTATCTGTTCAGTTCTGTGCTCCTTTCTCTCAGCTCTGGCAATGATTTTTGAAACCTCTGTGCTTATTTTAAGGCTCTCAATGCCATGGTTCTTTTACTTCACTGATATTCTGTGTCTTTGTATTTCCGGCAATTTATTACCCTCAGATTCAGCAATGTTCTACCTTAGAATGATAGAATGGTAAGTTTGGAAGGGATCTCAAAGATCATCTAATTGCAACCCCCTGCCATATGCAGGGACACCTCCCACTAGTACAGGTCACTCAAGGCCTCATCCAACCTTGCCACTGCTAGGAGCCAATGTCCATTATCTCCTTTCAGTGCACTGATACCCCAGTGGCATTCTTTACAGTGAGGGTGGTGAGGCACTGGAACAGGCTGCCCAGGGAGGTTAGAGATTCTCCCTCCCTAGAGGTGTTCAAGGCCAGGTTGAGTGACCTAGTGGAAGGTGTCCCTGCCCATGGCAGAGAGGTTGGAACCAGATGACCTTCAAGGTCATTTCCAAGCCAAACCATTCTATGAATTTGTGAATCTACGGCATAGTAACACAACTCAGTGATGGGAATGTGTAATTTCCTGATGTGCAATGAAGCCCTGTTGGATTCTGGGAACTTCTCCCTGTTTCTGGAGCTAGACAATTAGAGGGTTAGGTTTATTCACAATACATCTTTCATTTCAATCCCTTCTTAGGATCTCAAGGCAGATTTAGAGTCAAAGATATAAAGCACCAGCCAAATAGAAGATGCTTTTCAGCAGTGATTTCTTTGCCATTTCCTCCTGCCTTAGCTCACTTTGCACAACTGAAAAGCAGATCAGGTAATGGGGGCTGCTTACTTTCTCTTTGATTGCTTCATAGTCAGGTCCAAGGCCTCCAAGCTTCACATTCAGATTCATGAAGGCCTTTGAGCTATGTGGCTGAAAAACAAACAGCAACAACAGATTTTTCCTTTACTTTCCTTTCTGTGATTTCATGGAGAGCATATTTAAAGCAAGTCTTGTAAGGGCAGGATTCAACTTTCAGTCAGGTATGTATATGGAAGTCTTCCTATATCTGAAGGGGTTACAAGAAGGATAGAATCATAGAATCATAGAGTGGTAAGGTTGGAAAGGACCTCAAGGATCAGCCAGTTCCAACCCCCTGCCATAGTCAGGGACACCTCCCACTAGCACAGCTCACTCAAGGCCTCCTCCAACCTGGCCTTGAACGCCTCCAGGCAGGGAGCAGCCACAACCTCCCTGGGCAACCTGTGCCAGTGTCTCACCACCCTCACTGTAAACAACTTCCTCCTAACATTCACTTTCAATCTCCCTTCTGACACTTCAAACCCATTGCCCCTTGCCCTGGCATTGCAAACCCTTGTCAATAGTCCCTCCTCAGCATTCCTGGAGCCCCCTTCAGATACTGGAAGGCTACTCTAAGGTCTCCTGGAAGCCTTCTCTTCTCCAGGCTGCAGAGCCCCAACTCTCTCAGCCTGTCCTCTTAGCAGAGCCATGCAGAGGAACTGTTTACCAAAGCCTGTAGAGACAGGAAGAGGAGCAATGGTCTGAAATGAAAGAGCAGACTGAGATTGGATGTTAGGAACATCGAGTGCACCATGAGCGTGGTGGAACACTGCAACAGGTTGCCCAGAGAGGTAGCTGAGGCTTCATCCCTGGAGATAGTGAAGGTCAGGCTTAACAAGGCTGTGAGCAACCTGATCTAGTGGAGGATGTCCATGCTGACTGCAGGATGGTTGGACTGAATGACCTTTGAAGGTCCCTTCCAACCCAAACCATTCTCTGATTAATTTTCAGAAGTGGACTATGCATTAAAAACTGATCAGTGGAGCCTCACTGTGACCAGCTCTGTGGTCATGTCAAACACAGAGCAATGCAGAAACACCAAGAAATGCAAAGAAAATGTGCATTTCTCCAAAGGGCAGGTTCAGGTTGGACTCAACTGCAAAAAAACTAAATCCTGTGAACTGAATTTTGTATCTGATGCTTCTTTGTGTCAGTTATTCCTATTCTTTTGTGATATGCTTAGCACACCCAATTTTTAATTTAAGGTACTGTGGAGTGTTAATCATTTAGCTGCCTACAACAAAATCAGGGTTTTCTCACTCCATGCCACGAGCATGAGTGCATTTGTTGATTAGGAAAGGCTGGATTTTTCTGGGGGACATGAACAGTCTCATTCCAGTGCCTTTCCTCACGTAGGAAGCGTGAGAAAGGTACTGAAAATACAGGAGAAAAACAATGGCTTGAACTCAGGAGAACAGAAAGAGAAGGAAATCAAATCTGCCCTTCAGTTACCATCATAATCCAGCTAATTCTTCTTAGAGGCATTCAAGCAGCAATACACAAACTGCCTCCTACATGAAACACAGAAGTAATCATTCCAGCTTAGTTTTTGTCTGCCCTGAGACTTGGAGCTAACCTCTTAAACATCTAATTTGTCATGGACACACAGGGTTCTCTCTCTCTGCTGCTCCAGTGCATTGGTGTTAAGTGGTTACAACATGAAACTGGACACACACAAGAGATAAAAAGGACCAAATTTTAATAAGGCCCCAAATGGGATCATCAGGAGCCTTGGAATAATGTTTATGCCGTTAGCTTTACAAATCCTCTACGTTTGCTCTTGTTCAGTTTGATTCCCTTGGAAACAAGAGATTGGAGTTGGATCACAAATGAGCATGACCAGGCTAATGGTTTGCTTAGATCTGAGGTCTGGCTACCTGCTGCTTTATACAAATAGCTTTATTCTACACCATTTTATCACTGGATAATTTAAAAGACAAACACTGCTCTGTGTGTTCTTAGAGCTAATCAAGTTTGAAAAGTGACAAACGGAGAGGTGGTGGTGAACTGCTTTGCTTTTCAGGCTACAATGATTTTAGTGTCTGTCTCCCTCCTTTGCTCTTTGGGGTTTAACGCTCTGGGCAAGTCAGTGTGTGTCAGTAACAATGAAACAATCCTCAGTCCTCATTTCTTTTGTGTGTGTGTGAAGATTTTGGGCTTATTTAGGAAAAAAAAAATAAATAGAGGAGAAATAGAAATGTTAAACCACCCAACCCACATCTATTTGCTTACCTTCTTGCTGCCTTTAGGCTGATTCTGCTTTTCCATCTGCTTGAGATACACTTCTGAGTTGCTTTGGCTCATTTGCATTTGATTTCCTTCACCACTCTCTGGATCAAGCTCTGAACCACTTTCTACCTGTGGGACTATGGCTGAAATAGGGTTGAACATGTGCCTGTCAGCTAGGTGAGCTTCTGTCACACCACTGATCTTGTGGTGATGTTGCTCAAACATTGGTGCAAAATGAGAGGTTGTTCCAGGGGCTGTTGGTGAGCTGTGTATAGAAGATTGAGAAGGCCTTAAAAAGAAAGAGGAGAAGAAACAATATGAATCTTTACTTGTTTATGGCAGACAGATCAGCAAGCAACCTGTGTGTGGAATGATCCTTGCTCATAGTATCTACTGGGGACATTTAGAGGGGACATTGAGACTGGATATCAGAGAGAAATTATTGTCAGTGAAGGTGGTGAGACACTGGCACAGGCTGCCCAGGGAGGCTGTGGATGCTCCCTCCCTGGAGGTGTTCAAAGGCAGGTTGGATGAGCCTCCAGCCCTCTGATCATCTTTGTGGCCCTCCTTTGGACCTGCTCCAGCAGGTCCCTGCCCTTTTTGTGTTGAGGACACCAGAGCTTTACAGAGCACTGCAGGTGAGGTGTCAGGAGTGGCAGAACCACCTCTCAATATGCTGCCCACGTTTCATTTGGTGTAGCCCAGGATGCCATTGGCCTTCTGGGCTGCAGGTGCACACAGATGGCTCATGGCCAGCTTCTTGTCCACCAGCACCCTCTTGCCCATTTCTAAGGGCATCATAGGGTTAAGATAATACTGTTTTAACACTTACATCCTTACCCTAAACTATTTATAGCCAGTTCTGGTACCTTTTATCCACTGAAGTATGTCTCTTGTGATCCCGAAGTGATGCTTGATCCATCAGCCATTCTTGGAAGTTTGCATTAAAAGTAAATGGAATATTCCTCTGATTTGGATGTGCCTGACCATTGGTACAGTTACCTCTTGCAAAAGGCTGCACAGGGACATGGCTGTATGGATGCTGCTGGTCATGTGGAAGTCCATTTGGAGAATCATGCTGGTACTTCTTGCTCTCCTTGCTGGCATATGCTGGAGACACAACCTCTGCTGGGTTAAATTTCCATGGTGTTGGCTGAAAAAAAAATAGAATCATAGAATCACAGAATGGAAAGGTTGGAAGGGACCTCAAGGATCAGCCAGTTCCAACTTCCTGCCATAGGCAGGGACACCTCCCACTAGCACAGGGCACCAAAGGCCTCCTCCAACCTGGCCTTGAACACCTCCAGGCAGGGAGCAGCCACAACCTCCCTGGGCAACCTGTGCCAGTGTCTCACCACCCTCACTGCAAACAACTTCCTCCTGACATCCAGTCTAAATCTCCCCTCTGCCACTTCAAACCCATTACCCCTTGTCCTGGCATTGTAAGCCCTTGTCAATAGTCCCTCCCCAGCCTTGCTGTAGTCCCCTTCAGATCCTGGAAGGTTACTCTAAGATCTCCTGGAAGCCTTCTCCAGGCTGCAGAGCCCAAACTCTCTCAACCTGTCCTCACAGTAGAGCTGCTGCAGCCCTCTGAGCATCTTGGTGGCCTCCTCTGGACCCACTCCAACACTTCCATGTCCTTCCTGTGCTGAGGGCTCCAGAACTGCACACAGGACTGCAGGTGGGGTCTGAGGAGAGCAGAGTAATCCATACAATAAGAACCAATTTCAGAATGTAAGCACACCAGGACTCCTGTTTCGAGGTAAACTCTAAACCTGGAGTTTATTCAAGACTCATCACTTTCAATTACAGCCTCAGGTGTGGCCTGTTTTGAGGAAGGACATGGCTTTCCTTCTAGGGAATCTATAAATCCATTCTCAGTCCATTTAATCTTTGTCAGCTCTAAAATCCTCCATTTCATCCTCCTGCCTCTCTGGGGTTCTTTTGTTAGCGACACTTGCAATCACTACGTAGCATATGCACTCAGAGTAACTGCTTAATGGCAGGTATTAAATCCACATATAGAGCTGAATGTTTTGGCAAAAAGCTTTAGCACTGGGAAATCCTGACTCCTGGTGCCAAGATGATGATTTGTTAGCTCGACCTCTGCTGTAACAATTAATGTGCTGGCACACGATGCCACCAGCGGAAAGTATGAACTGCTGCCAAACTGGGCCCAGGCCAATGTTTTCCTGTTTAAATGGAATGAGCAGCCCTCTAAAATCCCTCTCCCCCCTTCATTCTGAAATGCCATAGAGAGAGCACATCTCTCACAATGAATAGCAGCATAATATATATTGTTTGTCCTTTACAGAAGGGCAGCTTCCAGGCTTAAGTGAACAGCAGGGAATGTGCTCGTGCAGCCCAGACAGCCAACCGAGTCCTAGGCTGCAGCAAGAGCAGTGTGGGCAGCAGGGCAAGGCAGGGGATTCTGCCCCTTTGCTCTGTTCTCCTCACACCCCACCTGCAGTCCTGTGTGCAGTTCTGGAACCCCCAGCACAGGAAGGACATGGAAGTGTTGGAGCCAGTGCAGAGGAGGCCACCAAGATGATCAAAGGGCTGCAGCAGCTCTGCTATGAGGACAGGCTGAGAGAGTTGGGGCTCTGCAGCCTGGAGAGGAGAAGGCTTCCAGGAGACCTTAGAGTAGCCTTCCAATATCTGAAGGGGCCTACAGGAAGGCTGAGGAGGGACTGTTGACAAGGGCTTGTAATGACAGGGCAAGGGGCAATGGGTTTGAAGTGGCAGAGGGGAGATTGAAAGTGGATGTTAGGAGGAAGTTGTTTGCAGTGAGGGTGGTGAGACACTGGCACAGGTTGCCCAGGGAGGTTGTGGCTGCTCCCTCCCTGGAGGTGTTCAAGGCCAGGTTGGATGAGGCCTTGAGTGACCTGTGCTAGTGGGAGGTGTCCCTGCCTATGGCAGGGGGTTGGAACTGGCTGATCCTTGAGGTCCCTTCCAACCTTCCCATTCTATGATTCTGTGAATGTAACGAGTGCCTGAAATTACTTTAGACACTTCTAATACAAGGTTTGCCAGTAGTAATTCCAGTTGGCTTGAAGTTCTGGTTCAGAAGTTATTGAGTTTTTTCATGAGTGATGATAACCTGATGTCTTTTATTCCTCCAGAGACTATCCCCCTTACACTGGTTGGAAAGGGTCAGCATAAAATAGATCTGCAGACTTTAGGTATATAGAGGAGGTCAGTGCAGCTTATTCTACTTAAACCATTTTCTGGTTTATGGTCATCTCTTGATGTTTGTTTAGGGGACAAAGCAATGCAGGAGTAGTTGTAGCTCATGAACAGAGAAGACTGAGAGGGGATTTAATCAATGGTTATAAATATCAGAGGGCTGGGGGTCAGGAGGGGGGGACAGGCTCTGCTCACTGCTGCCTGGGATAGGACAAGGAGCAATGGATGGAAGCTGCAGCACAGGAGGTTCCAGCTCAACACAAGGGGCAACTTCTTGACTGGAAGGCTCACAGAGCTCTAGAACGGGCTCCCCAAAGAGGCTGTCCTTTTCTGAAGACTTTCCAGGCCTGTCTGGATGTGTTCCTGTGTGCCCTGAGCTAGGTCCTGCTCTGGCAGGGGGCTTGGACTGGGTGATCTCTTTGGGTCCCTTCCAACCCCTGACATCCTCTGATCCTGTGAACCATCAAACATGACCATGTACTTTTTTCCATTAGTTCACTACCATGGTTAGATTATTTCACCAAAATGGTGACACTTTACATTCTCATTAACCAGATGATGTCCTAAATTGAGACAATGAGAGTGGTAAAGTACTGAAACAGGTTGCCCAGGGAAGTGGTTGAGGCCTCCAGCCCTGGAGACATTTAGGTTTAGACTTGATGTGACCCTGAGCAGCCTGATCTACTTGGAGGCATCTCTGCTGCCTGTAAGGAGGTTGGATGAGATGACCTTTGAGGGTCCCTTCCAACCTGGTGCAATCTGTGAAGCTGTGTTAGTAGATAAGATTCACTGAGCTCAGAATTTCTTAGGATTTGGGATCTATTTTGATATAAAATCATTCAGCATATGAAGGGCCATATGCATGAAACTTTGGTGATTATCTACTGATATGTATCTAATGATTTGTTATCAGTAATTGTAACCTTAAAAGTAAGGACAGGACAGTTTTACACATTCAAAGCTCAATGTTTTTACATATATATTTCAATTATCATGAAAAGGAACCTTGAGCTGCTGTACTTTTTGGTACCATTTGCCTTCAGGTTCCACTTTCACAGTCTGGAATGGTAGGATACTCTGAACTGGTTCCTCATCAACAGTTATAAGATCTGTAAACTGAAAATCAAGAATGTTTATCACCACAGCCCAACCAGATGAAAGGATTTGAAAGACCTGGGGAAAGGATGAGAAATAATTTGCCTCCTATTAAAACTCAAATGCTAAAGGCAGGCATTATCTAAGAGCTAACATGAAAATGAATGGCTCAAAGAGAAAATGAAAAAGGAAGCAAAAAAACCCCAAACCAAACCCAGTCAGCAGTGGGATAGTAGTTGGAATTATTCCTTCTACTTTTAAGAAGAAGAGAGGAAAAGAAAATTGCAGGAAGCATGCAGCACAGAAATCTACTTGTAACTCTCACATGTCTGGGCTTCTCCATTTACACAAGAGCCACTGGATGTACCTAATAACAGAAAAGCAACTGGACAATCATCATTGTCCAAGCAATCAGGCAGTGTACCAAGCTTCTGATGGATGACATTCACCACAGCAAGGTCTTGAGCAAGAGCCACATAGGGAAAAAGAAAAAAAAAAAAAAAGAGTTGGCAAAACACAGTAATGTTGGTAGGAAAGTATAAGGAGGTAGCTGCAGAGAGAAACCATCTAATGTACACAGCCTGGCCACAGCAACAAACAGCCTGTGCAAAGCAGCAAGCCCACAAACATCTTCATGTAGCCACAGTCATGGCAGCAGGATGGTTGGAAAGCAAATCTGAGCAATGCTTTCTTGCAGCTGTCTGCAGCAGGCACTACAGATTTCAAAGCCAAGTGGGAAGTGTGTAAATATAGCAAGAGAGAGAAGTCTTCTTCAAATCACCACACTTTATTTTCCTGATCTATGTGACTTCAGGTAAAACAAGTGCTTGAGTATTTTTTATTTATAGATATATTTGGGCTGGAGATCAGGAAAAAAAAAACATTATAGAAAGAGTGGTGAGGGATTGGAAAAGGTTGCCCAGGGAGATGGTGGAGACACCACTCCTGGAGGTGTTTGAGAAATGTGTGGCCATAGCACTCTGGGACATGGTTTAGTGCCCGCGGTGGTGTTCAGTTGATGGTTGGACTCAAGGATCATAGAAGCATAAAATGGCTTAGTTTGGAAGGGATCTTCAAGATCATCTACTCCAATCTCTCTCTCCCATGGCTAGGGATGCCTCTTAACTAGGCTTGGTTGCTCAAGTCCTCATCCAGTCTGGCCTTGAACACTTCCTCAGGGAGGAGGCATCTACAACCTCTCTGGGCAACCTGTTTCAGTGTCTCACCACCCTTGTACTGGATAACTTCCTCCTAAGATCCACACTAACCCTACTCTCCCTCAGCTTCAAACCATTCCCCCTTGTCCTGTTGCTAGACACCCTCATGAACAGTCCCTCTGTAGGTTCCCTTTGGGTATTGAAAGGCAGCTCTAAGATTCCTTTGGAGTCCTTATAGGAGGCTTCCAGTATCTGAAGTGGGCTACAGGAAGGCTGGGGAAGGACTATTGACAAGGTCTGGTAATGCCAGGACAAGGGGCAATGGGTTTGAAGTGGCAGAGGGGAGATTTAGACTGGATGTTAGGAGGAAGCTGTTTGCAGCGAGGGTGGTGAGACACTGGCACAGGTTGCCCAGGGAGGTTGTGGAGCACAGAAACACACAATGTGATCAGATCACATTCTGTGCTTCTGTGCTCCATAACCTCCCTGGAGATGTTCAAGGGATGGATGAGGCCCTGAGTGACCTGTTCTAGTGGGAGGTGTCCCTGCCTGTGGCAGGGGGTTGGAGCTGGATGATCTTTGAAGTCCCTTCCAACCTTCCCATTCTATGATTCTATAACTCTAAGGACTTCTACTCTCATGGGATCCTGGCCAGTGCTCCCCTATGCATCTATTTTGTTCTGGTTGTTGATGTGTGCCAAGAGTTGCTGATTTCTGTGCCAACAGCAGTCTTCAGTTCTTGCACCTGCCTTGCTCTCCATGAGAGTGCACCATGTGGAAAGAGAGCAGTACTCTTTCTAAGCTATCAGCACTCAGCTGGGCCTGCCCAGTTAGTGATGCTTCACTGGGGAAAGATAAAGGCCAGTGGGACACCCCTGGAATGTCATCCTGCTTATGGCAGAGGGTTGGAACTGGATGAGCTTTGAGGTCCCTTCCAACCTTACCATTCTATGATTCTATGATTCTTTTCTTGTGCAATCTTAGATCAATCCCAGAGGTGTCTTCTCTACCCAAACCAGTTCTGTGACTCTATGATCCAAACGGCAGTGTAGGTTCTATCAGTTGTGGAGTAGAAAAGTTGACAAAGCAGAAGGTACCACACAGGTTTCCCCAGCTGCAGATAGATTCAGCTTGGTCATCAGTGAGCTGGTTTTGGTGGAACCAACTGACTCACTGTATTGCTGGTTTGCTGGGCAGGTAAAACATACTTCTACATTATCTCTTTGAAAGAGGAACAGGACACAACCTTTGCCAGCTTTTTTTTTTTTTTTTCCCCCTCTTTTTTTTTTTTTTTTTTTTTTTTTTTTTTGTGGTGAACTATTCTATTAATACCAATCAAATCGAGAAAATGATCAAATGAAATTGCATTTTGAGAATCATAAGCTGTGTAATGCCTATTCTGTTAAATTGAGGCCCATAATTGCTTCTCTACTGAAAAGATACAACAAAGACAGCAATCATGGCATGTCATTATCCCAGACTAGAAAACCGCCCTTTGCAGTGAGGACTTCAAAGGCTTCTGGTTCTCGAATTGCATTTGGCTGCTATTGTTGAAGCGCAGGCAATCTTGATTAGGTGTTTACACTGAGGTAAGGCTCAGTGCACAGAGAGTCTGAGTGCCTTGGTCTAGAGCCATTAAAAAATTGTACATTATGTTCCTTGCTTTGAAGTAAGGGGCTTGTAGGTAGGAAAGCAACTCATAGTGAGTACAGCTGAGCTAGATTGGGCCACTGCTTCTCCCTCTCTCTGTCTCTCTCTCTTTTCTTTTTCTTTCCCTCTCTCAAAGAAACTCATCATCAGGTTCTTAGAGAATCAGGCAACACTGCAAAGAACTTGATGCTTTATAAAATGCTATATAAATTAGTAAACACACAGCTCAGCACAGGTTTGTTGTGTGTTTGGGTCCATGCAGCCTGCTGTCCGTATGTACAGGGACAGCAGATGTAAATCTGGCAAGGAATGAGGCTGCAAATATCTTACCTAATCTTGTGTCAGGTGAAAAAAAAAAAAACAGTTGCATGCAAAGTGTAAACACTATCTTGTTACCACAGAACCTGCCAGACAACAGGGATCATATCAATAAACCAGCTCAAAGCTCAGAATCACTTCAATTCCTGTACTCAGAATCATAGAATCATAGAAGTGTTTCAGGTGGAAATCTCAGAATGCCAGGTTGGAAGTGACCCCAAGGATCATCTGATCCAACTTTTCTAAGTGATAGTGGAGTTGAAATGAGCTGGTCCAGCACCCTGCCAAACTGAGCCTCCTTAAAACTGTTCAATGGAGTTGAAATGAGCTGGTCCAGCACCCTGCCAAACTGAGCCTCCTTAAAACTGTTCAATGGAGTTGAAATGAGCTGGTCCAGCACCCTGCCAAACTGAGCCTCCTTAAAACTGTTCAATGGAGTTGAAATGAGCTGGTCCAGCACCCTGCCAAACTGAGCCTCCTTAAAACTGTTCAATGGAGTTGAAATGAGCTGGTCCAGCACCCTGCCAAACTGAGCCTCCTTAAAACTGTTCAATGGAGTTGAAATGAGCTGGTCCAGCACCCTGCCAAACTGAGCCTCCTTAAAACTGTTCAATGGAGTTGAAATGAGCTGGTCCAGCACCCTGCCAAACTGAGCCTCCTTAAAACTGTTCAATGGAGTTGAAATGAGCTGGTCCAGCACCCTGCCAAACTGAGCCTCCTTAAAACTGTTCAATGGAGTTGAAATGAGCTGGTCCAGCACCCTGCCAAACTGAGCCTCCTTAAAACTGTTCAGTGGAGTTGAAATGAGCTGGCCCAGCACCCTGTCAAACTGAGCCTCCTTAAAACTGTCCAGTGGAGAGGAATCCACTGCTTCCCTTGGGAAATGATTCCACTCTTATGTCCAACCTAAATCTGCCCTGCTTCAGTTTCAAACCTTTGCCTCTCTTCCTATCACCACACACCCTTCTAAACAGTTCCTCCCCAGCCTTCCTGCAGGTCCTCTTCAGATACTGAAATGCAGTTTTAAGGTCTCCCCAGAATCTTCTCTTCTCCAGGTTGAACAGCCCTAACTCTTTCAGCCTATCTTCACAGGAGAAGTGCTCCAGGCCTCTCATCACCTTTGTGGCCCTCCTCTGGAATTGCTCCAGCACATCTATGTCTCTCTTGTGTTGTATCAACTTATTGAGGGCAGAAGAACACCTTTTTACATGCATGCTGCCTGGCTCCTGCTGTGTCACACCTCTGCTGTCCTCCTAGCTCCTTCAGCAAGGCAATCTGAAAACACAGCCCTGATTTTAACAGATTTTTGTTTGTTTAATTTATTACCTATCTTTGAATGGAGTCTATGCAACCGAGTCCTGATCTCTGGCACCACTGCTTACATCTGAAACATTTTCAAAATTCCCCAACCAGTAAACATAATCATATCAACATAGTTTTAATTAGCATCAGTCTGCACTCATTATTTTTACCATCAACAAAATTGTAACTGAAAAAACCCCCAAAAACAACAACCCACAAACCAAAATAAGTGTTCTTGTCTTGTCCATCCTTATGCTCCTTGTTGTGTAGTCAGCAGATGCCCTCTAACGTTGTGTCAACTGTTTTATCAGCCTTGGAAAATGTCTCACCTGGAGCAGAAAGTCTCTGTAGTTTTTGCAAGTTAAGGATTTTCTATGCTACAACTTGTAGAGTGATTCAATGACTGCCACCTTCCCATCTTCCCTCTGGGGTGATGAAAAGCTCAACCTGAGGCTGCAGTGTGAGTGCAGCCCAGACAGCAACCGTGTGCTGGGCTGCAGCAAGAGCAGTGTGGGCAGCAGGGCAAGGGAGGGGATTGTGCCCCTTGGCTCTGCTCTCCTCAGACCCCATCTGGAGTCCTGTGTGCAGTTCTGGAGCCCCCAGCACAGGGGGGACATGGAAGTGTTGGAGTGGGTCCAGAGGAGGCCACCAAGATGCTGAGAGGGCTGCAGCAGCTCTGCTCTGAGGACAGGCTGAGAGAGTTGGGGCTCTGCAGCCTGGAGAAGACAAGGCTTCCAGGAGACCTTAGGGTAGCTTTCCAGGATCTGAAGGGGACTACAGGAAGGCTGGGGAGGGACTATTGACAAGGGCTTGGAATGACAGGACAAGGAGCAATGGGTTTGAAGTGGCAGAGGGAAGATTTAGACTGGATGTTAGGAGGAAGTTGTTTGCAGTGAAGGTGGTGAGACACTGGCACAGATTGCCCAGGGAGGTTGTGGCTGCTCCCTCCCTGGAGGTGTTCAAGGCCAGGTTGGAGGAGGCCTTGAGTGACCTGTGCTAGTGGGAGGTGTCCCTGTCTATGGCAGGGGGTTGGCACTAGATGATCCTTGAGGTCTCTTCCAACCTTACCATTCTATGATTCTATGACTCTATTCTATGATTCTGTATAATAAGTAAAAGCAACAAACTCATCTATAATCATTCATTAGGAACTGTGATTACATTTCCACTTAATGCAAGTTGTGTGATGATTCACAATCAGTTGTAAGAAAGCCAGGCCCTTCAAATCCAAGCAGTGTGCATAGCTGCTATCTGCTGACTGATTTCAAGCACAAATCCAGGCTGGGAGAGGAGTGGCTCGAGAGCAGTCTCAAGGAGAAGGACTTGGGGGTGTCAGATGAAGAAAAACTTAACATGAGCCAGAACAAGTCACTTACAGCCCAGTGCCAAACTGTGCCCTGGGTTGTATCAAAAGCAGTGTGACCAGCAGGATGCAAGAGGTGATTGTCCCCCCACCCTCTACTCTGCTCTGGCGAGACCCCCCTGGAGCATTAGGTACAGTTCTGGTGCCTCCAGCAAAAGTAGGACATCAAATTGCTAGAGTGGGTCCAGCGGAGGCCATGAGGATGACAGAGGCCTGGAGCAGCTCTCATATATTTATATACATTTATTAGAACTCCTCTCAGTCTTCTCCTTTTCAGACTAAGCAGCCTCAGGTCTCTCAGTCTCTCCTCCCCAGGCAGTGCTCCAGTCCCTTAATCATCCTTGTAGCCCTCTGTTGCACTCTCTCAAGCAGATCCCTGTCCCTCTTGAACTGGCATGCCCCAAACTGAGTCATCATGCAGTGATTACAGTCCTCTGTTTATACCAATTAGAACACATCTGAAAGTTACTTACCTGTTCTTGGAGAACTTGCTGCTTTTTACTGTGCAGCTGAAGGTAAGAATTCATCTTCTGTGAAGGTAATCCTAAAGTCTGTCTGTTTTTTGCCACAAAGTCTATTTTTGCTTTTTGTGGTCGATTTGCTTGAGTCTGAAAACCACCAGGACTAGCTTTGAGGTGACAACCACCTGCAGATTCCTTCCCTTTGGTACGTAGCCTAAAGGGTTCACTGCTGCCCACAACATTTGTTTTATGAAAGCTGAGTGATTTTGTACCAAACTCTGAAAATGAATCTTGTAACTTTGCCTCCTCCTGATTCTTTTCTTCTGAGAAGTCATCGGAACGGAGGTAAAACGAATCTTGTGTAAAGTCCATGCTGCTCCCTCCAGCACTCTGCCAAGTTTCTTCTGCCTCAGAAAATTCTGCTACCTCTTTTATGTTCTTCCAGTTTGGGTTGTACCTTAGGCCAAAATATTTGTCCACAGTCTGTTGTTTCCTAGTTTAAAAAAAAAACAAGAAGCACAAAACTATTCAGGTACAAACCGTATGAATTTTCTGTCATTTCACTCTGCTCTGAGGACAGGCTGAGAGAGTTGGGGCTCTGCAGTCTGGAGAAGAGAAGGCTTCCAGGAGAGCTTGGAGTAGCCTTCCAGGATCTGAAGGGGGCTACAGGAAGGCTGGGGAGGGACTATTGACAAGGGCTTGGAATGCCAGGATAAGGGGCAATGGGTTTGAAGTGGCAGAGGGAAGATTTAGACTGGATGTTAGGAGGAAGTTGTTTGCTGTGAGGGTGGTGAGACACTGGCACAGGTTGCCCAGGGAGGTTGTGGCTGCTCCCTCCCTGGAGGTGTTCAAGGCCAGGTTGGATGAGGCCTTGAGTGCCCTGTGCTAGTGGGAGGTGTCCCTGCCTATGGCAGGGGGTTGGGACTGGCTGATTCTTGAGGTCCCTTCCAACCTTACCATTCTATGATTCTAATATAATTTCCATAAATCAATTATTCAGCCTTTCTAAATTAGTTACATGCCAATGCCTCCATTTCAAGGGGCTCCTAATAATAAACTAATCTGTCTCTCCAGCAATGCTTTCCATTTCAGGTAAGCATTGGTGCTGTGATATCCTGCCCAGCAGGGATTAGATGATTTACACTGGTGAAAAGATTCTTATTCCCAGTTGCCACACACCTCAGGTAAACAGAAATAGGTGAGCACATTTTGAAACGAGTACAGAAATCTGGGATACAATTGGAGTGATTCAGGTAACACAGCATAATGCTAAAGAGTTCCATTGTGCTGAAATGTGTGCACAGCAGCTCAATTGTATTATGCAGGCCAGGTCACCTCCGGGGAACAAAATGAGTGTGAAGAGCTCCTTCATCTCTAATCATCTGCAGACAAAAAGTGCACCTATTATTCCTCTCCCCCCTCCTCAACTTGATATAAAGGTTAGATGGACCCTGTGCTCATCAACAAAAGTGTTGTGTGTAGACAACAGATGCAGCAAGCACTTCCTCTTCAAATTCCGAGGTTAGTAATGGATGTAGAGAGGAGGTTTCAGATGCATGTGCTGTGATATTTGCTCCAGTTAATGGACTAGATTTGAGTACTTACCAGGCTAAGTTCAAACAAAATAAAAATTAAATTTCCATTTAATGAAGAGCCTCACATTCAGCACAGCATGCAGGCAAAAAAAAAAAACAAAACAAAACCAAAACAAAACCAAACCAAAAAAAAAAAAATCACAAAAAATTAGAGCATGTTTCTAGCACAATTAACATCATTTGCACTCACAATAAAATATTCAGTAACTGGCCCCTTTTGCCTGTTGAGGAGGTGAATGAAAGTATGCTGTTAATCATTTAGCCTTCATTTGTTTGCCATTTCCTTTGAAGCAGACAATTAAACTGAAACTGCACGTTGTGATTATTGCTTCAGGTTTAATTTAATCCCTTTAAACTGGAGAATTCTTCCCAATTGAGGCAGTGTTAAACCTTTTATGTGCACGACAGCGAATTAGATTTTATTTGCTGCCGTCGAGTTAATGCTTTCTAAAGAATGTTTAACAGTGGAGCCCTGGAAATGTCAATTTTAGACTTACACAGACCTAAGGACAAAACTTAAGCACTTTGGCAATATAAATTGACCTTCAAGGTGTGGATGTGGCACTTCAGGACATGGTTTAATGGCCATGGTGGTGTTAGGTTGAGAGTTGGACTTTGATGATCTTTGGAGACCAGTGCCAAGTGGTGTCCCTCAGGGGTCAGTGCTGGTACCAGTGCTGTTTGACATCTTTGTCAGTGCCATGGACAGAGGAATCAGTGCAGCCTCAGCAAGTGTGCAGATGGCACCAAGTTGTGTGGCACAGTCACTTGCTAGAGGGCAGGGATCCATCCAGAGGGACCTGGACAGGCTGCAGAGCTGTGCCCAGGCCAACCTCAAGGCATTCAACAAGGCCAAGTGTAAGGTCCTTCACCTGTGTAGGCACAATGCCAAGCACAGCTCCAGGCTGGGTGGGGAATGGCTGAGAGCAGCCCTGAGGAAAAGGACCTGGGGGTCTGGGGTGATGAAAAGCTCAACCTGAGGCTGCAATGTGAGTGCAGCCCAGACAGCAACTGTGTGCTGGGCTGCAGCAAGAGCAGTGTGGGCAGCAGGGCAAGGGAGGGGATTGTGCCCCTTTGCTCTGCTCTCCTCAGACCCCACCTGCAGTCCTGTGTGCAGTTCTGGAGCCCCCAGCACAGGAAGGACATGGAAGTGTTGGAGCGGGTCCAGAGGAGGCCACCAAGATGCTGAGAGGGCTGCAGCAGCTCTGCTGTGAGGACAGGCTGAGAGAGTTGGGGCTCTGCAGCCTGGAGAAGAGAAGGCTTCCAGGAGAGCTTGGAGTGGCCTTGCAGGATCTGAAGGGGGCTGCAGGAAGGCTGGGGAGGGACTATTGAGAAGGGCTTGGAATGGCAGGACAAGGGGAATGGGTTTGAAGTGTCAGAGGGGAGATTGAAAGTGGATGTTAGGAGGAAGTTGTTTGCAGTGAGGGTGGTGAGACACTGGCACAGGTTGCCCAGGGAGGTTGTGGCTGCTCCCTCCCTGGAGGTGTTCAAGGCCAGCTTGGAGGAGGCCTTGAGTGACCTGTGCTAGTGGGAGGTGTCCCTGCCTATAGCAGGGGACTGGAACTGGATCATCTTTGAGGTCCCTTCCAACCTTATCATTCTATGATTCTAGATCTTTTCCAACTGAAACAATTCTATGATTCTGTGTCATGTAAATTCTGAGCAGTTTTAAAGTGTTAGGACCACGCAATTCACCTGCTAAAATTCAGAGTCCAGAGAAGGGCCACAAAGATGACAGAGGGCTGTAGTGAGCCTGTAGAAGAGCCTGTAGTGATAGGATGAGGGGCAATGGTTTGAAACTGGAGCAGAGGAAATTGAGGTTGGACATCAGGAGCAAGTTCTGCACAATGAGTGGTGAAATCCTGGAAGAGGTTGCCCAGGGATGTGGTTGAGGCCCCAGCCCTGGAGACACTCAAGATCAGACTTGATGTGGTCCTGGGCAGCCTGATCTAGTTGGAGGTCTCCCTGTTGACTACAAGGGAGTTAGAGAAGATGATCTCTGAGGGTCCCTTCCAAATCAATGCAGGAGGTTGGAAAGCAAAATCCTGTGCCTTACCTTCCATCACCTTCATTCTTTTGTATTCCATTTGTACATTGATCTGTGTCATCCTCAGGTCCTTCTTTTAGAATTATCTCCTCCAAGCAATCCCCTTCTAAGCTGTCATTCTCCAACTCATCTGAACACAGTTCTACCAGCTCTTCATTTTCATCAATCCACTGCTGGAGCTCTATCTGGTACTGTCTCTCTTGAACAAAGCTTTCAGAGTCAGACTCTAGTGAGTCATGAAGACTGGAGTTAAAGCTCCCTTCACTTACAGATGGCCTTTTCCAGTTGGCAAGGTGGAAATCTGGTTGTGTGATGCTTGGAGGAGAACAGTTTTCACTCATGTTGCAAGTGTGAGGAGAAGAAACTGAAATATACTTCATCTCTGAAGAATTCATTCTGTGTTTGGCCCTGATGGGATACACCAGCCCTGTATTTTGAAAACATGAAAGTAAACATAAAAAGGCTGCACACTTTATACTAATTTTGGTGTATGTTAGAAGCAGGTAGGTTCATTGTTTTGAGCTGAGAAATTGACCCTCAACAGTTGAAAAGGCTCAGAATTTGCCCTTTGAGAGTTAAAAAGGCTCAGAATTTGACCTTTGAGACTTAAAAAGGCTCAGAATTTAACCTTAGACAGTTCAAAAGGCTCAGCAATTGGTGTTCAACATTTTAAAAGGCTCAGAATTGGACCTTCAACAGTTAAAACAATTCTATGCTTTCATCTGTTACACTGGTTTTCCTTTAGCAGCTAAAATCAAGGTCCCCATATCCCAAATGCATGACTTACTGCTGCAAACTCTACCTTAAGCCATCAGTGCTAACAAAGCTGTGTATAAACAGCTTACAAAAAAGAGTATGAAGCTAAGACAAAGCAGTAACATTTCACCTGGTAACTTTTTGAGAGGTAAAAGACGTTTTCTATGCTCTCTTTATACAATTTTATCCCCTTTTGGCATGGAGAAACCACCAAGAAACTGCATGCGTGCCAGGGAACAGCGCAGTGAACTGGGAAAGTAGTGAAAACAACTGGAAAACTTCTTCACTTAGGAAGAGTTTCATTTGGCTGCATCGAAATGTTCCCAAGTCATTTGTACCACCAGATTCTTACAGCAGAAAGTGTCTGGGAGGAGGGGAGAAAAGCAATGTTCTGTGACAGATGTGTTTGGGACGGTGTGACCCATCCCTTTAAAGCCATATAGTGAGCTCCACTGTAGCAGGAGAGTTTAGCTTAGTAGGAGAGTCCAAGGGTACGGCTGCTAAGATACGGAAATGCAATTTCTAACTCTCCAGGGTTACCACTGGTGCTCCCGCATCAGCTCACCCTCTGGAAAGTCCTTTTGCAGCCGGGAGGATGCCTCTGGACACTGCAGCCGCGGCCGATCCCTGACGAGGGGAAGTCGCACACAGCCCGCACAGGGACGCCTGGCATCGGCACGAAGCTTGCGACGGAAACTGTCTTGTGGTCAGCAGCCTCCTCCCAGCAGCTCTCTGCCAGCCAACCCCCGGCCAGCAGCCCTCTGCCAGCCAGCCCCCGGCCACGACCCCCCCGAATGCAAGCAGGGCAGGTCCCGCTGTAAGCCCTGT
>VWZE01025798.1:27330-42377 GCA_013396675.1 Eubucco bourcierii | reverse complement strand
GTTCAAGGCCAGGTTGAATGAAGCCTTGAGTGACCTGTGCTAGTGGAGGTGTCCCTTACTGTGGTGGAGGTTTGGAACTGGATGAGCTTTGAGGTCCCTTCCAACCTAAACCATTCTATGATTCTATGATTTTGTTGCCTAAATGACTTAATTTCCCTAGGAAATGCATTGAGGAGGCCCATCTACACTGAAACCAACCTGTACAGACAGAAAATGGTTAAAAACTGTTTGGCAGGGGGACTTTACATGCTCAGTCTCGCTGACATTTTGTAAGACTGGCAGCAATTCGAGCAGCCCCTCTGCAAATTCACGCTCTTTGCCAGCTGTGGGGGTTACAATGCACACTAGAAATGCCCCCTTTGCCTTGTTTATGAGGGTGGGCTCAGTGCCAAGCAGCCTTGGAGACAGGCAGATTCCCATGTTTTATCACTGTGTGTGCTCTCTGATCTTCACCCAGCTTTTCCACTTGCTAGACAGGGCTGAAGAACTGGGGTCATAGGCAGTCAGTGCTGCTGGTGTTCTGCTGATGTCTCTTAAGATCATGAGTTTGGTGTTCAGTAGGCTTTTGCTCTTTTGTTGTGCTCTGTAAAAATATTATAAGCAAACAGTATTTTGTTGTTTGTGCTTTGTACCTCCAGATGGTATAAAGCCATGGCAGTGCAGAAGTCACAGCTGAGGCAAGGGAATTTCAGATTCCTGAAATAATAGGAGCAGTTTCCTAATAATATGGGCTAGGGAAGGTTTGAGGAACCTCTATGGAGGCTTTGTGTCTGTGAAGCTAAGCATCTATTGAAGGACAGGGAAAACATAATTTAGATTTAGGATTAAAAACAGAAGATTCATCATGACTGAATAGATGATGAAGAGAAATCAAGTTCCTGTGATTGAACAGATGACTATTGATTACTGGAGCTATGGTGACTGCCAGTGCATGGACTCTTGAACCAATCTAAAATAAAGTATGTAAGCTAGCCTATTTATTTTCATAAGGGTGCAAATTAGGAACATGCACATGGCTCATTACCATGGCATGTGACCAGGGTAGTTACTTAACTGTGGTGACTCAGTCGATTTCTACCCATATGACGGGGAAATTAGAGGTCAGTGTCTTGCTTCTGCAGATTCACATCTTTGCTTTTCTACCTACAGCTAGCAGAGTGTCCAAGTTTGAGCCATGAGCTGCCCAGGGCAAAAGGACAGAAAAGTATTTTACCCCCAGCAGAGTGAAATAAAAACACTTGCACAGAGTTGGAGGCTAAGTATCAATGCCATTTACAAATATATACAGAAATACAAAAGGTATTCAGGGAATACCCCACCCAGAGTCCTGTGTGCAGTTCTGGAGCCCTCAGCACAGGAAAGATGTTGAAGTGTTGGAGCCAGTCCAGAGGAGGCCACCAAGATGCTGAGAGGGTTCTGCAGCCTGGAGAAGGCTTCCAGGAGAGCTTAGAGCAGCCTTCCAGGATCTGAAGGGGGCTACAGGAAGGCTGGGGAGGGACTATTGACAAGGGCTTGCAATGCCAGGAGAAGGGGCAATGGTTTTAAACTGGCAGAGGGGAGACTGAAAGTGGATGTTAGGAGGAAGTTGTTTGCACTGAGGGTGGTGAGACACTGGCACAGGTTGCCCAGGGAGGTTGTGGAGCACAGAATCACCCAATGTGATCAAAGATCACACAACCTGCCTGGAGATGTTCAAGACCAGGCTGGATGAGGCCTTGAGTGACCTGTTCTAGTGAGAGGTGTCCCTGCCTATGACAAGGTGGTGGAACTAGATGATCTTTGAGGTCTCTTCCAACCTAAACCATTCTATGATTCTATGAAAATGAACATACATACAAATTAGGCGCAGCTCTCCATAGCTAGAAATTAGCTTGGCAGCCAAACTCCAGAGAAGGCTGCTTTCTCCCCCACAGCCCAGGAAGTAACAGCCCATGGCATGTGCTCAGAGAGTGAAGGGTCAGAGGGCTGGCTGTGGACTCCCCTTACACAGGGGGATAAAGGAAAATAGAATGAAGTGTTACAACATCCTGTGCCTCCCTCCGCGACAGGCTGCCTGTCCCCCTGCGAGTCTCTGGAGGACTTTTATCTCTATGAGAGGACAATTTGTCCTAAACCCACAGTCAATTGACGATCACCCAAGTCAGTCAGCTATTTTCCTTGCCCTTAGGCCATCCATATATATCAGGGATGGAGAGGATGGAAGGGAAAGCAGTGTTCTTAGCACTCCGCTGAGGACACAGGAACCTTGGGGAGACTTTTGGATTGTCAAAGTGAGAGAAGACAAAATTAAGGATGCCTGCAGTAGAGTAAGTGCTCAAGGGGTAAATGCACAAGAATATAGTTTAGATGATAATGTGAAAGCCTTGGTGGATGGCAAAGGTGGGCATTTGTGGTAATCTCCCACTCATATAGTATAGAAAAGATAGATGTATGCTTTCCTTTTCTATTACTGGCAAATTAATATCTGAATGTTTCAAAATATTTACAGTCTGCTTGGGATGAGGTTTTCTTGCCAACATCACTTACATGCAGTTTCTGGCCCAGATCTGCCAAGTCTTGCTTATTGAGGACTTTAAAGCCAGAGAAGCTGCTTGCATTTACCCTGGTCATTTAGCTGGGCTAGACACCTTCCAATGGGTAGAGCACACAGAGATGTGAACTGAGGGGAAGGATTTGGGGAAAGGACTGACCATTAACCAGAATTTGTGGGCCAAGGCAGCCAGGCAAAAAGGCAGCCAAGCAGCACCAACCATTGCCTTCCCGGTCCCTTGCCTGAGTTTCTCACAGTCACTTTACTCAGCCTACTTTGCTCCTATGTCCTTATCTCTCTGTTGGCTGGTGGCCTGACCTGTCTGCCATCTCCACCATCACCGGGGAAGCAAGGTGAAGCAAATGGAGAGAGTTGGAGTGGTGCAGAAAAGCTCACAAAGTGCCTGAAAGAGGACAGGATGCCTATCTGGAGCCCTGTGTGCAGTTCTGGAACCCCCAGCAAAGGAAGGACATGGAAGTGTTGGAGTGGGTCCAGAGGAGGCCACGAAGATGATCAGAGGGCTGGAGCAGCTCTGCTGTGAGGACAGGCTGAGAGAGTTGGGGCTGTGCAGCCTGGAGAAGAGAAGGCTTCCAGGAGACCTTAGAGTAGCCTTGCAGGATCTGAAGGGGGCTCCAGGAAGGCTGGGGAGGGACTATTGACAAGGGCTTGTAATGCCAGGACAAGGGGAATGGGTTTGAAGTGTCAGAGGGGAGCTTGAAAGTGGATGTTAGGAGGAAGTTGTTTGCAGTGAGGGTGGTGAGACACTGGCACAGGTTGCCCAGGGAGGTTGTGGTTGTGCCCTCCCTGGAGGTGTTCAAGGCCAGGTTGGAGGAGGCCTTGAGTGAGCTGTGCTAGTGGGAGGTGTCCCTGCCTATGGCAGAGGGTTTAAACTAGATGATCCTTGAGGTCCCTTCCAACCTATAGTCTATGATTCTGTAATACCACCTCCAGCTTGGTTCTCCTTTCGCACACAAGCCTAGCAGTTGCTCTCCCGGGGAAAAGGCGTGAGGGGAGTTGTTTCTGACAGACCACGTTCAGATGTTAACGTGCCGCCCGCCCGCCGCTGCCGGCGAGACCTCTTTCACCGGCGAGGGGTGCGGGAGCCCCGCGCTGCCTTCCCGGCTGCTGGGCTCAATGCCCTGGGAGCTGCCTGCCTCACTCTGCCTGTCCCACCACGGCCCTTCTGTCCTTCTCTTCACCAAAGCCGAGTACTCATTTCGAGAGTTCTTTGCGCCACGTCCAAGGCGGGACAAAACCAAAAATAATCTAAGAATGAAAGTAACGAGAAACCGGCTGTAGGCGGCAACGCCGGGGCGTGAGGCTCAGCATAAGCTTTCATTCCCCGCAGGGCTCAGGCCAACCGCCTGTCGAGCTTTGGTTTTGCCAAGTTGGAGGCTGAAGAGGTGCGGGAGGGTTTCCAGCACTAACGCTGGCAGTGGAGCCTGCCGCTTGTCCCTCCCCCGGGATTCCTCGTCCCCTCCTCTGCTCGGTGGCCACCCCAACCATGCCCGCGGGTGTAGCCGCTGTGTTTGCATTTGTCCCGGCCGGTCACATGGAAACCGGATTGCAGCGTCCCCGCCCCCGCCCGCCGCCACTGCCGGGCCGCTGAGCCGAGCCGAGCCGCGCCGCTCCCCCTGGGGGCCGCAGTCTTCCCCGCCGGGCCGGGCAGCCCCCTCCTCGCCAGGTGCAACCGAGCTGTCGGTAGCCGTGGCGCGGCGTTAACTTCCCTGCCGGCCGCGTAAGGCGGACGGGGATCTGCGAAGCTCTGCCGCGTGCTACCTCGGCCAGGTATCGCCGCCCGCAGCCGGACTGGGGGCGGCGGCGTCCCAGGCAGTGCCGCCCGGCGGCGGGGCGGGGAGCGAGGCCGGGCGGGGCCGCAGGGAATGAGGGAGGGGGCGAGGCCAGCTCTCACTCTTCTCTTTCTCTCGGTGCCCGCCGCCGCTGACCTTCCCCACTGCCCCGCGGCAAGACCGCGTCTGGACCGGCCCGTCCCTTTGAAAGCAGTGAGGGAGGTCCGGCCATGGAGACCCTGGTGCGCCCCGGGACCAGCAAACCTCCTAGCGGGTAAGCCGCCCGCGGCGAACCACAGAGCCGTTGGCAGGAGCAGCGCCTAGCAGAAGCAGTCGCGGTGCTGGCCGGCGGGCCTTGGCGTCTTCTCTGTCCCTTCCCTCCTGTCTCGGGGAGCTACCTTCTCTGTCCCTTTCCTCCCGCCGTCCCTGTCCCCGGGGAGCTGCCGAGGTCGGAGCCGGCTCAGGTGCCAGGGCAGCCCGCCCCGAGGGCGCTGCCGTGGCGGCGGGCGGGGGCGCGGGGGCACGGCTGGGGAGCAGGACGGCGGGGCTCGGAGCCAGGTGGGGAAAGGTGTCACCTTCGCCTTTCCGCGTTGAAGGCTCGCCCCGACCCTGCCCCTCCGTCTGTGAGATCAGATCGGAGAGGTTGAGGAAGGGAGTTTGGTGTGGGAGCCTTTCTCTTTCGGCGGGTTGTTTGGGTTGTCCAGGCGCGCCCCGGCCCTCTGGGACGCCAGGCAGCTGTCACTTGGGGCTCCATCCACGGGCCGCTGCGGTTTGGAGCCGGGGCCGTGGTAGGAGGGATCCGGGGGCGTTTGGGGGTCTCAGGGCGGATCTGCTGGCAGATGGGTCCAGGGAAACCCGGAGCCGCCACTTCGCCCCTGTGTGCCCCAGTCTGCCCGTGTACTGCCACTACGCAGTTGCCAGGAGCTTTTGAAAGGCTTATTCAGCTGTCGCAGCCGTGGGTCCCGCAGCCCTACCACGCAGCTGCGGCAGAGGAAGGAAGAATCCTGCCAACCTCGAACTGAAAATGCCAAAAACTGTCAGAGATCAGTTAGTGAAGGCAGAGCCGGCTGCTGCCCCCTGAGTCTCCTGCCGCTGGGGACGAGCACCATGTTCGCAGCTGTAACGCTAAATAGCACTCAGCCCTAGTGTTAAACCACAGGTGGATGGTGGTGGTGGTAGTGTTTGTTTGCTTGTTTGTTTGGGGTTTTTTTGGAAGTGTGGGGGTTTTTTAGTTATTTTTTTTAAGAGAAGAGACAGAACATGGCAGCAGAGAATTTGTTAGTCCAGTAGTTGAGTGATGAGAGCAGCAGCAGCAGGATGAAGCCTTTGGCAGGGGTTTGGAACTAGATGATCTTTTAGGTCCCTTCCAACCTTTACCATTCTATGATTCTTTAGTTACTTCTTTTGCCAGAGCAGAAGATAGTCAAGTTTTAAGAGCTGTGCTGCCCACTCACTGCAATTTGCTGCTCTACTTCACGCTGTCTGCACGCACTGAAAAACGCTGTGATCACTTCAGCAGTTTGTTTGTTTGTTTGTTTGTTTTTTGTTGTTGTTGGCTTTTTAAATGTTCTTTTTAAAGGTTTTGTCATGAATTCATTTTCAACTAAATATAAAACAACTTTAAAGTAAGTGTAAGTGAGGCATAATAGTTTTGTTAGGTTTAATTTGCTTAGTTTCTGTGTTTGATAGGGAGCCTTACAGTGCCCAACGCAGAAAGTGGACCCGGGGCAGTGGGGGGAAAAAAAGATGCTGTTGCTAGTGCTGTAGTAATTAAAACAAATGTGCCATGTTTCTTTGATCTGCAGAGCATAATACAGCTTGTTGGGTGTTTGGGTCTTTTTGGTTTGGTAAATAAAATGCCTAATTCCAGCTAAAAATGAGCTGCTTTTCTCATGACCGTTTAAGCTGACCTCCTATAGAAAGCAGTAGATACATCTCACCTCCCTGTGTGTAGCTGATGTAATAATATAACTGTTTTCTGAAATCCTGGTGAAGAGAAGGTGTGGGATGCAGATTTACACATACACCTTGAAGAGTAACTAGCACTTCTTGGATGAGTGCTTATTAAAAATTTGTCTTGATTGCTAGGCATCCAAAGATTCATTAAAGAGCTTGAATTTGCAACGAGAAAGTGTATCCTTAGTGCATCTCAGGGATGAGCACGAGTGTCTGAGGATATTTCTGAACAAAACTCCTTAATCCTATGTAGCCAGTTTAATTTGTGTAAACCTGTCCGTGGCCATACTCAGCTATCACATATATTAACAGAAATTACAGGAACTTCATTAACTTCAGTTGGATCCCTCCTGATATTGCTCAAGGAGAAGAATCGAGTAGTAAGGTGAAGATAATTTTTTTTTTTTTTTTTTGCACTGTGTAGCAAAACATGTGGGTGCAAATCCACTCCGGAGGAGGCTGCTGGCAGCACTGTTTTTTGCAGTGACGGGAACTGCCTGTCTGTTTCAGCTGAGCTGATTTCAACGTTGAAATACTCCTCGTTACCTTTCTTGAAGGTTGGAGTTTCCCAGCCTGGATGTGTCCGTGCACTTAGCAGTAGGCTTCACTGCTGACATCCGTACTGGAAACTGGTGGATGTTTGGTCCCTATTCAGGTTGCACTGTCTCAGTGAGGAAATGTGCCAGGGCTAGCTGCAAGAGCACGGCTTCGTCTGTCCGGTTTAGTTCCTGTGTGAATCCAAACATGGGCTGTGTCTGTGCAGTGTGCCTGGAGAAGGCTGTTTTTCAATGCCACTGTGGCAGAAATACCTTCCTTTCATGGCAGAAGAAAAGCTGTGCATGTTTCCAGCTTATTTATTGGGTTAGCTTGCAGTTATGGAATGGAGGTTGAAGTGACTGGAACTCCACAATTTGTGACAAAAATTGGGCAGAACTGTTTTGGCTCGATGTAAATCATTAACAGCAAGGTTACAAGTTTGCCTTGTTAATCTGAACAAATGGAGTGTACCATTTGGTACAGGATAGAACAGCTCTTCTGTGTATTTTACACAGAAAAAATTGTCTGTGTTTCATGGCGTGGCTTATTGAGAATTGCATGTTGAAAAGCAGGGTACTGTTTGTTTTGGGGTTTGTTTCAAGTGGCAGAGGAAAACTGCAGTTTGGTGTGGGGCTTTTCTCATTTCATAGTTTCAAAAATAATTGTAGGCTTCAGCACCAGGAAGTTTTATTATTAATAATTCCCAGGCATGAGTTTTGTAAAGCTTTACCAAGTCCTTGGTGCTTCATTTAATTAACATTTAATTTGGGTTATGAAGATGAATTTGAGATAAGCAGTAGTAACAGCAGAAATTAGGATTTATTCTGTGATCATGCAGTGGATGCTAAATGAAGTAACACTTGTTTAAAGTTTACTGTCTTGGTGCCTGCATTTGCTCTTACTTAATTAAAGAGGGCAGAGAGGCTTCTCTGAGTGTCTTGGTTGAATTTTTTTACCACTGTATGAGAACACAGATATACATTGATCATAAGCAGCACAGGAAGCTCATGCCCAAAACGGGGACTTCAGTGATCATTTCTGTTCTGCTCCATCAGGAGCATCACAAAATACAAAGAATCTTCTACTGTCACTGGAAGTACCTCCCATGGAAACCAGCAGTTCTTGGGTCCTTCTCCATGCCTTTATGTCTGAGCACCGAAAGGCTCCGGAGTCTGGCAAGCGTGGGGAAAGCCTTTGTGTTAAACAAGATGTATGAGCACTCTCTTTAAGCAGGACCTGTTTCTTTTTCTATACTTCAGCTTCCTTTCCTGTCTCACAGGGCCTTACAGCACTACAAAAGACAGGCCTGTCCTCTTTAATATCTGTATCACTGATCTGGATGAGGGGATTGAGTGCGCTGCAGCCTCAGTGAGTTTGCAGATGACACCAAGCTGGGTGGCTGTGTTGACCTGCTAGAGGGTAGGGAAGCTTTACAACAGGGTCTGGCCAGGTTAGGTCTATGGGCCAAGTGTCAGGTCCTCCACCTGGGTCACAACAATCCCGTGGTAAACCACAGACTTGGGAATGTGTGGTTGGAATGCTGTGACTTGGAGAGGGACCTGCGGGTATCAGTTGATGGTCAGCTAAACATGAGTCAGCAGTGTGCCCAGGTGGTCAAGAAAGCCAAAGACACCCTGGCTTGTATTAGAAACACAGTGGCCAGCAGGTGATCATCCCTCTGTATTCAGCACTGGTGAAGCCACACCTTGAGTATTGTGTTCAGCTCTGGGCCCCTTTCTATTGGAAAGATAGTGAGGTGCTGGAGCATGCCTAGAAAAGGTCAATGAGGCTCTTGAAGGACCTATGAGGAGTGTCAGAGGAAGCTGAGGGGAGACCTTATCTCTTTCTACAACTAGCTGAAGGGGGGTTGGATCCAGGAGGGGGCCAGACTCTTCTCCTTGATGACAAGGAAGAGGAAATGGTTACAGGCTATGCCAGAGGAGGTTCAGGATGGATGTTAGGAAGTATTTCTTCACACAGAGGGTTGTCAGACATTGGAATAGTCTACCTAGGGCAGTTGGTGGACTCCCTGGAGGTGTGGACCTGGTGGTCAGGCACATGGTTTAGTGTTGATCATTCAGTGCTAGGTCAAGGGTTGGACTGGATGATCTTTGAGGTCTCTTCCAACAGGATGTATTCTATGATTCTTTGTGATTTTTTGGTTAGTAAACCTGCTTTGGATTGACTTAACCACTGGATTGGGGTGATCCTTGAAGTCTAATAAAGGCTGTGAAACATCAGTGATATTTACTGATTACAGAACATGGGAAAGCCAGCTCCAAGGTGCATGTGTCTCAACTTAACCTTTTCCTGTTACACTTTGCCTACTTAATGTAGTTAAGTAGGTTACTTTGTGAGAATACACATCCAACCTTAAAAAGAATAAGAATAGAAAGTTTTTAAATTATGTTTATGTTTAGGTGTGATGGTTTGGGAGTTCTCTGCCCCCCCAACTATGGAAAATCCCCCAGGCCAGACTCAGCCAGCTGGAAGTGAAGGACTGAAGCTCTATTTGCAACTCAGCAAAATGTACAAACAGAGATAGATACAACAGACAGGAATAGTTACAGAGATACACAAGTTAAAGGTAATACAGAAACACAATCCCCCTGCCAGAAATCAGAGTCCCCAGGAGGGGCTCCCAACCACCCTTCCACCTTCTTCCCACCCCTCTACCTTACCCCAGGGTCTGGTTTACATGCAAGGTGAGTTTGGAGGATGGGCAAAGGAGGTTAGAAGCAGAGTGGTTAGTTGGATTACACATCAGAAAGGAGAAGAAACAACAGCTCCCAGAGAGAGACTCTCTGTGTTATCTATTTGTGTCCTTGTCTTTATACATCTCAGCAAGCAAATTAGGTTACTAGCAGAGAGAAGGCAAGAACTGCTACCAGAGAGTGAGACTCTCTCTTAACTATATTTCTGTCCTTGTTTTTAACCCATCTCAGCAAGCCTATGAGTGCAGCAGACATCACCACTGTTTGCTTTTCACAGCCTATCATCTATTTTTTTCATTATCCTCAAACCAGCACATTAGGATATTATTTGTAAAGCTTGTCTGTAAGAGGCTGGGAGACACCGTTGTCCACTGAGCGTCTGTGTAACACTGCTTACAGCTTACTCTGTTTCATCTTCAGGTGTTCCAAGATTTAGGATGTAGAGAATGACAACCCAGTTAAGTCAGAGTTGGAAAACTAAGCAGTTTGCCTATTGTTCCTCTGGTTTGTATTTGAGATTCTGTGTGATGTGCAGCGTACTGGATGGCAAAAGGCAATGAGTGTGGTTAGAAATGTGGAGCAGCAGTGTGGTACTGGCTTTGAAGGTTGATGCTTTGGCCACTTGCAAGGCTCTCAGTTGTGCTTTTGGCTTTATCTTCCACATTTTATGTTTGTTTGTACATGCAGGACAACTGCAGAATTCAGATAGTCCTTCTTATATATACACATGAGACAAGGAACTTCTCTGCATACTACATTTTTCTGGCACTGCAGGTGACATAATCCCTGTCAAGTTGGAGGATGGGATAAGGGGGCTTAGGAGCAGAGTGATTAGTTGGGTTACACAGCAGAAAGGAGAAGACACAGCAGCTCCCAGAGAGACAGAGACTCTCAACCCCTCTTGCAAGTAGTTCGGGTTAGTGGAGGTACATCACATTCAATAAATAGAACATTGGTAGCTGACAGAAGAGGTGTGCTGGTTATTGTGTAAAATGAAATAAAACAATTTTTAGTGTGTTTTGCACCTCTGTATAACTATAGCTATTAAGATAATATACTGGAAGATGTTTGTACTTTCATTCATGTCTAGTATCTCAGGATTGATGGAGATAAACCAGCTAATTGTAAGCATAAGCTAAATAGGGAGATAATCACAACGCAGTTGAGTCCTGGCAGCTCTTCTCTCTGAATTCCACTTTGCCATGTCTCCTTTTTTTAAATTTTTTTTTTTCTCTGTTATCTGATACCAGAGAATAGGATGAAATAGATGCTTCTTCCATTTCTGGGCTTCCAGTCTCTCAGTTGTCTCTCATGATTTTCTTTCCCATCAGTATCTCTTGTATTCTCCCCAGCTTGCTGGCCACTTCTGGCACTGCTAGATTAAATCAAACCTCCTCTTTCCTGCTGTTGCCTGTCATTTTGTACTCCATGTCTTTGCCTTGCAATTCCAGATTCATAGAATGGTAATGTTGGAAGGGACCTCAAGGAACATCCAGTTCCAAGCCCCTGCCATAGGCAGGGACACCTCCCACTAGCACAGGTCACTCAAGGCCTCCTCCAACCTGGCCTTGAACACCTCCAGGGAGGGAGCAGCCACAGCCTCCCTGGGCAACCTGTGCCAGTGTCTCACTACCCTCACTGCAAACAACTTCCTCCTAACATCCACTTTCAATCTCCCCTCTGACACTTCAAACCCATTCCCCTTGTCCTGGCATTCCCAGACCTTGTCAGTAGTCCCTCCCCAGCCTTCCTGGAGCCCCCTTCAGATCCTGGAAGGCTACTCTAAGGTCTCCTGGAAGCCTTCTCTTCTCCAGGCTGCAGAGCCCCAACTCTCTCAGCCTGCCCTCACAGCAGAGCTGCTGCAGCCCTCTCAGCATCTTGGTGGCCTCCTCTGGACCCACTCCAACACTTCCATGTCCTTCCCGTGCTGGGGGCTCCAGAACTGCACACGGGACTCCAGATTTAGTTTTCTTCAGATTTTGCTCATGCAAGTTGACATCTAAATCAGATTGCTTGGCTTTATGAAAACACTTTACTGGTCTACAAGATTATGTTTCGATGGGATGAATTTTGCTCAGCACTCTATCTGGCAAGCTGAGCCTGTAACAGTGAATTTTCAAGACACTGCACTAGATCAAGGTGAGGAGGGGTAGCTGCAACTCTAAGCTGTTATGGGTTCACTTTCAGGTGATGTTGATTATTAAGGAAAAAACAACTTAAATATTTGTTTCTCTAAAGAAGTGGTCCAGGTTCCAAGTTCCAGAGGGTAAAAGTATGGACTGGGAGCAGGCAGATCCCCCAGCACAGGAAGGACATGGAAGTGTTGGAGCAGGTCGAGAGGAGGCCTCCAAGATGCTGAGAGGGCTGCAGCAGCTCTGCTGTGAGGACAGGCTGAGAGAGTTGGGGCTCTGCAGCCTGGAGAAGAGAAGGCTTCCAGGAGACCTTAGAGTAACCTTCCAGGATCTGAAGGGGGCTCCAGGAAGGCTGGGGAGGGACTATTGACAAAGGCTTGCAGTGACAGGACAAGGGTCAATGGGTTTGAAGTGGCAGAGGGTTGAAAGTGGATGTTAGGAAGAAGTTGCTTGTGGTGAAGGTGGTGAGACACTGGCACAGGTTGCCCAGGGAGGTTGTGGCTGCTCCCTCCCTGGAGGTATTCAAGGCCAGGTTGGAGGAGGCCTTGAGTGACCTGTGCTAGTGGGAGGTGTCCCTACCTATGGCAGGGGGTTGGAACTGGATGGTCCTTGAGGTCCCTTCCAACCTTACCATGCTATGATTCTATGATTTCTTTGTACTGAGTAATTCAGATTGCACTCCATGATTATGACCAGAAGGCTGGGCTGGTTTGTTTTTTTGTTTTTGTTTTAAATTTTTATTGCCTTCAAAACAGAGTTTTCTGGAGTACATATTCTTAAACTTCTGTGGTATTATAGATATTTCAGACATCTGTTATCACAGACTTGAATTATCTTATAAGCATTTGTGAATGCTTACTAACAGTGTTCTCTTGGGTTAAAGAAATACATGTGGGAGACTCCATGTTATATATGTAGGTAGAAATGTGAACACATTTGCATGACCTGCTTCAAAAGTAGCTGGGAGGCCTGTGGCAGAATGAGGGAAGTGCCTCACTTCTCCTGAATCACAACTGGTATTCCCTTGTGTCTGGCTTTTATCTACTCTGTTAGACTCAGCAAACTCTTGGTTTTCTGACAATGACTGTGTTCTGTATAGTGCAGTGTTTTGTATTGCTCTGGTGTTGTGATTTCCATGAAAACCAATAGCTTTCACACTTTAATACTGCTTCTAAAAATCTGAGGGGTCCTTAGAAGGTCATTTTTCCATAGTGGGCTCAGCTAACTCCTGCATTAGAAGCTGGGAATGGGAAAATATTTAAAATGTGTGTTTCCATGAAACTGATAGATTTCACACTTAAATGCTGCTTCTAAAAATCTAAGGGGTCCTTAGACGTTAATTCTTCCATAGTGGGCTCAGGTAACTCCTGCATTAGAAGCTGGGAATGGGAAAATACTTAAAATGTGTATTTGCATGAAGACTGATAGCTTACACACTTTAATACTGCTTCTGAAAGACTGAGGGCTCCTTAGAAATTCATTTTCCTGTAGTGGGCTCAGCTAACTCCTGCATTAGAAGCAGGGAATGGGAAAATATTTAGAAAGTGTATTTCCAGGGATATTAGTGATTTAAGTGTCTTTCAAAAGTAGCTGCTTTCCCAGCTAATGGACACTGCAACCCTTATTAGCATGCTAATGCTCCTAATGTATGGAGTGTTTCCGGCGCTGTTAGCTGCCCGGCGAGGCAGGCTGCCTGTCCTTAAATAAGTGATTCTGGGAATGGTGTATGGTTGTCATAGTTTCAGCATGAGAGTGTCAGCTATGAGCCAGGGACTTAATCTGTGCCAAGGAGTGAGTCACAAATATTGCATGGCAGGGCCTTGCTGTGATGGCACTGACACGCACCACAAATGCTGAATGAGGTGGCAGCCCTGATAACTGAAGATGCAGAGAAGGCAGAGTTGCTAAGTACCTTCTTTGCTTCAGTCTTTACTCCTAAGACCAGCCCCTGTGAACTCCAGAGCCTGGAAGAGGGAAGACTCTCCACTAATCAACAAAGACCCGGGTTAGGGAGCAGTTACACAAATTGAATATTCACAATATTCCATAGGTCCCAGTGAGATGGACCCAAGAGTGTTGAGAGGACTGCCTGATGTTGCTGCTCTACCACTCTTCAGGAGCTTTGCAAAATTATGGCAAACAGGAGAGGTGGAGGAAAGCCAATGTCACTCCAGTCTTCAAAAAGGGCAAGAGAGAGGTTCCAGGATACTATAGACCAGTCAACCTCACCTCCATCTCTGGAAGAATGATAGAACAGCTCGTTCTGGAGGTGATCTCTAGGCACATGGAAGAGAAGAAGGTTATCAGGAATAGTCAGCATGGATTTAAAGGGGAAATCATGCTTGACTATTCAGATAGCATTCTGTGATGTCATAAGTGAGTGAGTATATGTAGTCTACCTTGACCTCAACAGGACCTTTGACACTGTCTCCCAGGACCTTTGACACTGTCTCCCATAATATCCTTGTAAACAAGCTCAGGAAGTGTGGAATGGAAAAACAGACAGTGGTGTGGATTAGGAACTGGCTACACAATAGTGGTGGCTACACAAAGAGTGGTGGTCAGTGGTGTCAAGTCCAGCTGGAGACCTGTAACTGGTGGAGTCCTTCAGGGATCAGTGCTGGGTCCAGTCCTGTTCACTTCGAGGAGACCTTAGAGTAGCCTTCCAGGATCTGAAGGGGGCTCCAGGATCATCCAGTTCCAACCCCTACCATAGGCAGGGACACCTCCCACTAGTACAGGTCACTCAAGGCCTCCTCCAACCTGGCCTTGAACACCTCCAGGGAGGGAACAGCCACAACCTCCCTGGGCAACCTGTGCCAGTGTCTCACCACCCTCACTGCAAACAACTTCCTCTTAACATCCACTTTCAATCTCCCCTCTGCAAGTTTAAACCCATTCCTCCTCATCCTGGCATTGCAAGCCCTTGTCAATAGTCCCTCCCCAGCCTTCCTGTAGCCCCCTTCAGATCCTGGAAGGCTACTCTAAGCTCTCCTGGAAACCTTCTCTTCTCCAGGCTGCAGAGCCCCAACTGTCTCAGCCTGTCCTCACAGCAGAGCTGCTGCAACCCTCTGAGTGTCTTTGTGACCTTAATCAAGTAAGTGCTGCTGTGTTTCCCCAAGGGTGACTAACAAGTGATACAATTCTGTTTGTCATACCTGTTTTTCTTTGCTGTGTGTTGGGGTTTATCTCTATAAATTCATGCTGATCTGTTTGTCATTGATGTTTTGTTGTGAAGCTGAGCTAGCTCACAAGGGTAGAATTCACAGGGTGTCAGGGGTTGGAAGGGACCCAAAGAGCTCATCCAGTCCAGTCCCCCTGCCAGAGCAGGACCAGACAATCCAGCTCAGGGCACACAGGAACACATCCAGACAGGCCTGGAAAGGCT
>VWZE01025796.1:401956-463053 GCA_013396675.1 Eubucco bourcierii | reverse complement strand
GAGGAAGTGGATGGAAGTGAAAGGACCTCTACTGGAATATAGAATAAATATCATGTAGCTATGCAGTCTCTAATAGCTTAACATTAGTCTCTAGTATGAAAATATTCTGGTGGGGTTTCGTTTAAAACTAAGCGTTTTGATGTAAAACCAGACAAGCAGTCAGGGCTCGTGCAGCTACCTGCCAAGAGGGTAAGTGTGCCCATTCCTACTCCTTCCCTAGGGAAAAGTGTTGCGTATCCATTCCGGTTCGGACTAGAACTCATACCCGCTATTATCCTGACCATCAAGAATCACGTTTGCACATTTGTATCGCCAATGCGGCGCTTGTCAACGAGACTGACAAGGCTGAAAATACAGCATGAACAAAGTCTCCATCAGCGCTCAGCGCTGCGCGGGAGCGAGCTGCTCTGCGCGGGCACGAACGCTAGCGGGCCTCACCCCGCAGGGTCACACGCACAGCCTCAAAAGAGATGCTTCCTTAGAAACGCAGCTGAACTGATCCCAAACCCAAGAGGGACTTATGAAAAAAAAAAAGAACGAAAAGGTGAAGAAAATGTCTTGAGCTAACGATTTTTCTTTGTTGCCCAGGATGCCTCTCCTCCGGGGAGATAGGTTAAAACTTGTTCCCAAGGGACTTGGTTCTTTACTGGTTTCCCTTTAGAGCTACGGGGCACTCACCTGCGAAAAGGAGGAAATCCACATAGCAGTATGTATGTGATCACTCCTGCAGCCCAAATATCCACCTTCAAGCCATAGCTGAGAAAACAAGATTCTGTTATTGTGTCGGCTTCAAACAACAACAGTTATTCCAATCCAACAGCTGCTGACATTTACTGATGAATTTATACTGAGAATCTAAGTTCCTTGCTGATGGTGAAGAGATGTAGTTGGTACCTAAGTGTCATTTTACTTGGCATCCTTCAGGCTTTAGGACACCACAGTAACATCCTTTGTCATCGACTTTTTCCTTCTTTTATAAGCCTCAAGGCTCTCCCAGGGTCTTCTGAATATACTCAGATTCAATTCAGTGTCAAGGTTTCCCAATCCAGAATCACTAACGACAGACAAGAATGTGCTTTCTCAGTTCTCATACCGGAATAACGAACTCTAAGGTTATCCTGTGTTGCCAAGCAACAGGGGAGATACCAATTCTCCAGTCTGTTGAGTGAATATCACAGGGAAAAAGAAATGCACTTTTCTTTTAAAGCACAGAAATTCAAACACTGGAGGTCAAGGAGAGGTCTTTTTTCCTGTTATACGTTCAGTTTGTCAAGATGTAGAAGATGCCCTTTGATGTTTGAGCTCACTGCAGCTATGAACTAGTCCTCTGTATTTCAGAGGCACTGAACAATACTTCAAACAACACCACAAACCTCCCTCCATCATGAAAACCAAATCCAGCATGGTCAGAGCTACGGAACGGAGGTCTACCAAGTCTAAAAGGGAAGACTACTTGTGAAATTCTGCCATTTTACAAACTGATTTATGCAACCACCTGTCACATACAGAAAAAAAAAAATCAGATTGATTAAACCAACAGGTATCAAATCACATGTGTCATCCAGAGAAGGTCACTTGAATCAACATGGTCTAATTAGTGTGCTCTGAGAACAGGTCTAGACTATATGACTGCTGGAATCTCTTCCAGTATACATTACTCCCTTTCTAACGTGAATACTGTGTTTCACTTTGCATTTTTCCACCTAGTAGCTGCCACAGCTGGTACAAGGGGCTCTGAACCATCAGGTGAGACAGGGAACACAAACCAGTAAACTCCAGCACATCAGCACTGGTCCTAGGGAGATGGTAAGGAGGCAAAAGTGAA
The DNA here is from genome assembly GCA_013396675.1 of Eubucco bourcierii. NCBI lineage: Eukaryota > Metazoa > Chordata > Aves > Piciformes > Ramphastidae > Eubucco > Eubucco bourcierii. The sequence goes on along the minus strand of VWZE01025796.1, from coordinate 461,228 downwards.
TTCTGATGCTGCCCATTTCCTATAGATGGCTTAGTTAACAGAAGATGGAGGACCACCTTACTAAAGCATTGTAGTTCTTCCAATGGTTAGGAGCTACCTCCCCCACCCCGGAGGTATGCAAGGTGGGGCTCCACAGGACACTGGGCAGCCTGATCTAGTTGAGGATGTCCATGCTGACTGCAGAGGGGGCTGGACTACATGACCTCTGGAGGTGCCTTCCAGCCTAGCCCATGCTATGTTTCTATGAAAAGTAACTGGTGACAGGACATGCATTTTAGTCATCCTCACCCTGTCTCAGCGATGATTTCTGGAGCCACATATGTGGGGGTACCACAGACAGTATATAGAGGTCCTTCGACCACAGTTGCCAGTCCAAAGTCTCCCAGCTTCAAAGACTTGGTTCCATCTGAGTATTCACATACCTAAAAATCAGCAAAATAAGATCAAAATGAGGAGAAATATATCTGGATTTTTAAAATCCTTTGGAAAATAGTAAGCATCACACAGGGAGGACAGCAGAAAGAACTTCCACAGCCCTGCAGGGAGAGAAGAGCTCAATGGTATGACCACTGACTGCCACAGTGCTGCTGCAGCTGCTGTTCAATGGAGCTGTCTGCCAGCTATGTAGGTCAGACCACGACAGAGCCTCAAAGAGCCGCAGGGTGGGGGAGGAACAAAACCCAACTGTAGAATGCTGAGTTTTAAATCTATTAAGAAAAAAATATAATGCTCTACTTCCCTTTGATTGGGGTCTGGAGTTTAAAATGCACTTGGCAGTTACAATCAGATTTGTTTAATAGCTGTCACTATTGTCACTGGCATAAATGTGGCCAGTCAGCATCTTGGGTACTGCATAGGCAAATGTCTTCCCTAAGCTTAGTCTAGGCAAATTCAGTACAGTAGTGAGAAAGCTGAGTGCAAAGTGCTTAGGTTTCTGTGCAACCCACCCCAAAAAGCACCATAAAGAATCTAGAGCATCTTGTTCCCAGTCCTTTTGGTGAGGAGAGAAGGTAAATTTTAATAGATAGCAGAAGTAATTCAAACCAGACCAGCAGCAAAGGAAACATCCCCAACAGACAAATCTCAGTTTTATTCTTAGAGTAGAATATTAATGTGATTTCTACAGGACCTAGTTTCTAAAATGTAGGACTCCAAAATCTCCAAAAAGAGTGAATTTATTTAGTTTCCTTGAACAAGTGAATACTGTTAAGGCACTTCTTTCATTCCCCTGTGTAACTCCCACTGCCAAAGGAAGCAGTTTTTCTCCTTGGTGTCACAGCTCCATACCTGCAGTTGCTCTTCCAAGGGATGACTAGGAAGGAGCACTAAGGCAGGCAGCTGGTGGTCCTGTGCAGAAGAACCAGCTACTTGCTCTTCCAGGGAGCACTGATGGGCATTATTTGCACTTGCATCCAATACCAGTGTGCTGTCTTAACATTCTGCCACTGCCAATCACAGTCAGTAAGATTTGCATCAGCTGAGTAATCTCTTTAGGCTTTATAGGCAGAAAGGACATTTGTGCCTATTTATAACTGAATTGATTACTAATGAGAGCTTAAAATTTCTTTGGAGTGCCTGTGTTTAAAAACGCACTGAGAACAAGAGAAACTTCCACCTTCATTTTCTTTAAGTGTCATGTTGCTGTGCTTACATTTTCCAGGAGAAGCTCCTCCCCCTCCTTTTGCTAAGCAACCCAATTTATTTCGGGGCTTATTTAAATTGCTAAACATTGTTAGTGACATTAGTTGGGGAAGAATGGGCTATTAATTGGGACATATTTTCAGCTTATAGCACTTATCCTTGTAACAGGTCAAAATCCAGTTTGGGATAAGCCGTGACTCCTACTTCAGATGCAACCTCATTAAATGGGGTTGACAAACACCACAAAAGGCCTTAAGAAATGCCTCCCAAGTGCTGGTGGAAGCTACTGGCACTCCTGATGAGTGCTTCAGGCAGAGGAGCTGATGGCCCTATTTGTTCAGTGCAAGATGTGCAATATCCCCCACTCCTTCCCCCTCATCTCCAATCTCCATGTACAGGCCACATCACACTCTTGCCTATAGAGACTTCTGTGAACTGCATCTAAGCAGCCCTCAGGGTAATTCTCATCATCACAGTGACTTTATGTCCCCGCTGAAAACAAAAGTACGGTCCCTTAGGACAAAATAAATGTATGTACAGATCTAATTCATGGCTAGAATACAGTAAATCATCAGAAAGATGTTCCTACTGTGACAGTGAAAGAAAAAAACACCCAGTAATTGCTTGGGACCATGATCATTCAGAGAGATGGCACTCAGCCCACCTCCTCTCCCACTTGCAAATGATAATAAATAATTCATGGCTGTGGCTTTAAAATTCATTGTGCTGTGAGACAAAATGGCAGCCACTCAAAATGTAAATCAAGAGTTCTAAGGAGGGTTTGAAACAAATCTTACCTGGGTATTGGTGATTGCAATCTCATGGCAATGATTTATTTCATACACGCTTATTCTAAATTAATATGCCTGCCGTACTCTGCTCAGCTCCTTGACATTTACATACAAGCATCTGCATTAATGGGAACAAAGCAAGAGAAAATAGTAGGAAATAAATGGGACCTACCAGGAGGTTTTCTGGCTTGATGTCTCTGTGCACAATGTTGAGACCATGAAGGTATTTGAGAGCACTGGCTAGGTTGTAGACCATTGCACTCCCATCTCTCTCTGTGTATTTGGTAGAAGAAGTGATGGCATCGAATAGATCTCCTCCCTAAAGTAATGGAAAGATGATAGATCACAACATGAAAAATCATTAGGAGGGTATTTCCAGGTGCTTCAAAGAGGCAGAGATGTTGTGCTGAGGGACCTAGCACCAGCCTTGGTAGAGAGTTAGAGAATGGTTGGACACAATCATCTTAAAGGCCTTTTGCAACCAAAACCATTCTGTAAGTCTATGATTCAAAAGCCACATCAAATCTTCCTGTACAAGAGGCTCAAATGCCTGCTAAACGGGAAAGAAAGATATCACCGTGGAAAGATGATCTTGTTCCCAAGACACTACACTGGGACTTGGATCATCTACTTTAAATCATGGAGTCACAGAATGGTCTGGGTTGGAAGGGACCTCCAAAGGTCATCCGGTCCAACCCACTCTGCAGTAAGCAGGGACATCCTCAACTAGATCAGGTAGCTCAGACTCTCAGCTGTACTCCAAGCTTCTGGTGTCTTAGTGTGGGCAAGCCACAGTGCTTCTCTGTCTTGATTTCATTCTGTTGATCTTCCTACCTTTGATCACTCAATTTATATTACCTGCAAGCACTAGCATAGCTTCCCTTCTCATCATCTTATCAATAGAATCCCTTTACTCACAGAAACTAGCCCTGGTTTGGAGTGAAGCCTGACTATAAATAGCCCAATAATAAAAAGCCTCATGTAGCAACTGTCCGGGCAGTGTAATGCACTGCAAATTGAAATGTCTGTAGCCACTGCAGAAATACCACAGAAATAAAGCTGCAGAAGACCAACAACAGAAGAAGCATGACCTTTCCCAACCCAAATGGTTCCATGATACACCATGGTGCAGAACCTACAGGTGATTTCTGAAGGTGCCAGTTGTGCAGCCTCTGATTTTGGATGCCTTGTTCCTTGTGGGATATGTAACAAGGTGCAAGCCGGTTACTGATGTGGCAATTTCCAGCAACAAATCTGAGGTGGGTGTCTCCACGGTGGTTACCCAGGGTACATGGGTAGGAGTGAGCTGTCTGAGCTGTGGGTGGCATTCCAAGCATTTCAGTGAGTGGGGAAGAGAAGCAGCAATTCAGGAAATAGAGGCCAAGATGGTGGTGCATTAAAATATAAAATTTAAAAAAAAAAAAAAAAAAAAGCTGTCTTAAACCCAGAAAAAGCTTCCACTATACAAAAATATCCTCCAGAAAGGAAGAGAAATGGGTAGGCTACAGAAATTATAAATTTAGCAACCACAGGCTTGGAAGTTTCTCAGGCTGGCAACTATTCTAGAGTCTAACAGAGCTTCAGACAGAACTAAGACGTGGTGAGGGTGAGCCGTACGACTGGGGTCTGACACTCCAGCAGGCTGATGACTGCAGTGGTCTGTCAAGTGACAGCAAAATGAAGGTTTTTGTTTTCTCCTGTATGAAAGCACAGCATCTGTTTTCTGGTGAACTGGAAATCAGGTTAGTGAGTGCTTAATGTATGCAAAAGAAGTGGGGTTTTTTGAGTTCCCCTGAGTTTCAACTATTGGTTGCGTTGTCTACCAAGAAAAATTCAAAGCGAGCATTTGTTTCAAACAAACGGTTTAGTGAAATAAGTGCAGGCATTCTGTCTGTAACTGCACATCACTATAAACGTGACCTAAAAACTACTGCCCACCTCTCTCTAGGCTGAGCACCTTGCAGAACTACCTCAAATCTGTGCAAACAGCCTAATGACAACTGAAAAGACATAAATTCTGTTCGCATAACTGACTGACAAGAGTATCTGCATGATGAAAAACGCAGATTGCCGCTGAAGTCTCACCTGACTTCTACTTCCCAAGAGCTGAGTGTTCCTAAACCCTTCTCAGATTTTACCCTAACACCAAGCATGTCTCTTGAGTCCTACCTTGACCAGCTCCATCACCAGGTACAGTTCAGCTGGGGTGTCCATTTCCTCTATGAGCATAATGATGTTGGGGTGTTTCACTTGGCGCAGTATAGACACTTCATTTTCAATCAGGTGTTCCTGCTCAGGAAAAAGGACAGGACTTTATCTGAACAGGAATTAAATTGCCAGAGTGCTTTTCCTTTGATCATTGGATCAGTGAGCACCCTTTTTGCTGCTTAACTTACATGGCATAGGATTATTGTCAGAGACTGGGTTTTTAACTTGTATTTTAGCCCAACTGCACTTCATCACTGACTAAATTTGATTTTAAAATACCACATTTCACACAGCATAAGCAATGGGATGTGTCTGAAAAAACGCCCCAAAACTGGACAGCAATTCAGGAAGTGCAGATTACATTCTTATATGGGTATTATGGGGTGAAATTAAGTTCAGAACCCCCCTCACCCCGAGCTGGATCACTGTAACCTGTCATGGCCTTGATCCTCTCCAGCCTTCACCTGTCATTTAGCACAGGTTACTCAAGGACAGATTACTAAGGATTTATTTTTAAGGTCTTTATTTTTTTTAAAGCATTGTGGATGACATACAGGAAAAATACTGTAACTGCCTTGGTTGTGGCTGTCACTTCATTTTCTATGTACATTCAGATATACAAGCCACAAAAATAGCTGAGGTAAGTTGTGGCTGCAACAGCTTAGCAGCACACAGACAAGTGGTTTTAGCTTATTTCTGAGGAAGATTTCTGAGGAAGCAGTGGGCTTCAAGAATAAATTAGTTCCAGAATGCTTTGTTTTCTAGAACTTCCTGGTGCTTAGTTAACACAGGGAAGTCCCTCTCGTGTGAAAAATGATTTGCATTTCCCTTTAGCAAGAGTGGGCTGCAGACACTGTGTTAAGATTCATTTGTGTGACACTAGCACTGGGGCAGGTCCCAGGACCTGCAGTTGTGGGTGTTTAATGCACTGGTCAGTAGCATGCACTTCATGCATCTGTGAGCAGAGCACTACAGCTAGGGGTGATCCACTGTGCACAGGCAGTGCCTGAAGCCCTTACACTACTTCACCTGCTACCTGCAGGGTTATTTAAGACCGCAGTGTGCCTCTGCCAAAGCTCTACATGGCTATTCAGAACCCACATGCCATTTGTGCAGCTCATTTCGTGAGAGTGTGGTTTGAACAGTCACACCTTTGGAATTCAGTTTGAGAGCATCAATTGTCATTCTGAACAAACATATGTCTGCTCCAAGCAAAGTGCTCTGGAGAAAAAAACAACAACAACGACAAGAACAACAAACAAACATGAAGCAATTCTGTTAAACATGATGCTGAATCTCACCAACAGATAAAAGTGAACAGCCACAGCATACTAAGCTTTATGGATGGAAGCCTGTAAATTCAAAACCAGCAGTAAGAGTCCAAGCAAAGACTAGTACACTATGGCTTTTCCTGCCTAAAGAGGAGATAACAAATGAATTCATTTCACATCCATTCTTTTCCACTGAAACACTTTACCTGCGCTCGCTTCGCTTCACTTGACTACCTTGTTAAGGCCTTTAAACAAAGCTCAGGCATAAATAAGGTTTATTTAAAATAAGCAATAATAATAATTATTTTTAAAAGGGCTCCAAACTGCTGTTGAGCTACTCTTTTAATACCTGTCCTTAAAAATGCTAATGTGTGTGGCTATTTGCAACCATTACACTGTATTTTGCTTTATCGTGGAAAAGAAAAAGTCTCAAACTCGTTGTGACAGTCTCCTAGGTAATGCAGTATTAGATTTCAGTTACATTAATATGATTTATTGACAGAGAAATTATTGTCTAATTAACATTTAAGCCACTTGTGGAAAATTCATTTGCCAGCAAGATTCAAGTTCTAGGACATCCTGTAGAGAGGAGTAAGCAACATCCCTGCATATTTGGGCCAGATGGGTACATTGAAGTCAAGGTTGTTGGCATATGAAATGGAGCGAGGAAGGAATAAAATGCAGCAAAAGGCAATGGTTTTCCTTGTTGGAATTCTTTCTGGATCCTTCTGCCACTGCCCTGACAGGTATAAACACACCCTAACAACAGCTGGCTTATACACATGCACCCCTACATAGATATACAGGCATCGATCCATTCAGATCAGAATATTTTCACTAAGGGATTGGATTTGTTTGTTTTAAAGCAGCAAGAAGGATAAATAGAAACTATGTCTAAACTCTGCTCTTTGAACAGTTTATCTCTTTCTTGCCCATTCCAGTTTATGACTGGACAACTAACAGGAAACATCTAAAGCTGCAAGATGCAGAACATGTTGCCCCAGAGTTCTCTTTTGCTGGCTCACTCTCCCACAGCTAGAAAAGCGGCAACCATTTGATCTCAAAAAAAAGCATCTCGAACACTTTTCCTTGTAGTTATACTTTAATTTAAGATTCTTTTCTAAATGTTCCCTTAAATAAACCAGGAGCCTATGAGATCAAGGGATGGGAAGTGGGAATGCTCATCACCTAGTACATAACCTGCAGAAAGAGAAGGTTTCTGTTTTAGGCTCTCTACTCGAGGTGTGCCACCACAGTAGGGGATGCATTCATGGACAGTAATACACAGCTAGCAGGGGATGCATCAATGGACAGCAATACACAGCAATTCAGCATCCAAAGAACATCATCCAGACTTGCTACATCTTCCTACAAGGTCACATTCAGAGCTCTGAATTACATTTCAGAGTAGTTTATGCAAGTGAAAAAGAACACAAAGGTACCTTAGAAGGAAACCCTGACTTGGTTACAAAGCTGCCCCCGAGGAACATTTCAATGCAATCGCTGAGATAAGAAACCAAGGTGTTTGCATCCAAAAGTCCATCGTTTCAGGCACCCTTGGGAGAGTGGCCTAGCTCCTACCCTCAAAGAGACTATAATCCAGCTGCTGATTGCTAATTAATAGTGTGCCCTCCAGTGCTCTTTTAGCTAATGCTGAACTGTGACCCATTTGATTCAGGGGTTGCTCCAGAGCACTTGGTTTTGAAGGCATTATGAATAGTGAAGAGAAAAGTATTTGTTGTTATCTATCCCAACACTCAGTCTACAATCCTGCCTGTGGGCTGGGGCTTTTTATCTTCATTCTTTTAACATCTCTGTATGTGGGAGGAAGGTGAAGAGCTCTGACATTCTCAGACATTTGTTTCAATTCTGTGACATGCTGTTCTGCTGGAGAACTAATTTTTGGACCTTTTGTTTGAGGCTAAATTATTCTGGTTCTTATTTTTCATAAGGGATTCTTTCACTAAGAGCTCTCTGTTACACAGGATGGTGAAATTATGTGAAGAAAGAGTTGCAAAAATGTCTCTCCAAATCCATAGTCTGCATATAACAGGAGCATCTACTGCCGTAAAAAGAGGAAAAATAAGAGGCTTAGAGGGATAGATGTTATATAAATAGCCCTGTCTCAGCACTGAGTAAGGCCACACCTTGAGTACTGTGTTCAGTTTTGGATCCTTCCCTCCTTGAATGACATTGGTTATTTGCCCGGAGAAAAGGAGGCTGAGAGGAGACCTCATTGCTCTCTACAACTCCCTGAAAGGTTGCAGTGAGGTGAGAGTTGGTCTCTCCTCTCTAGTAACAGGTGAGAGGATGAGAGGAAATGGCCTCAAGTTGCACTAGGGGAGATTTAGTTGGATATTAGAAGAAACTCCTTGACTGGAATGGTCTCAAAACCTGGCACAGGCTGCCCAAGAGGGTGGCTGCAGCCCTATCCCTGGACATATTTCAAGGAGGCAGAGATGTGGTGCTGAGGGATAGAGTTTAGCCTTGGCAGAGTTAGAGAATGGTTGGACTGGATGACCTGAAAGGTCTTTTCCAACCAAAGAAATTCTTTGTTTGTCTGTAGCTGCAGATTTTCTCTCTCACATTTTACAGAGCAAAATCTTTCTAATAAATTTTGGACACATATTAGCATTTTCTTTGTTAGTCCAACAGAAGAGGTGATGTGATTTGTTTAGTTTTCACTCTTAGCTAGGAGACTACCACTCAGTACTTGCATTATTTGCTTCTTGGCTACATGATCATCTTGTTAGGCACATAATCTGAAAAGAGGCAGCAAACCCAAACACTCCCTGCACTTGTGACTAAGGAGCAGCTGCTAGTGCCTCCCCTGCTCTCTCAGACATGCAAATTGCTGTACGCTACCTTTCCGCAGCATTTGTTCTTGTCGATGATCTTCAGTGCAAACTCCTTTCCCGTGGACCTGGCAAGAAAAGTATCGGAGCCCTTAATTAGAAACTGGTCTCGTTGCGGCACTACCTGTAGGAACATACATCCATTGTAGCAGAGTGCTTTGAACTGGGGAGGTTGCTGATGGAAAATACACAGAACCAGTTGGAGTTTGGTGGTTGTGTTCTCAGCAGTCCTGTGTCTGCTGTTTCCCTGACTACCACCACCCAGCCCACTCAGGGTGCTAATCCCAGCCTCCAGTTGCAGTTTTGTCTTCTGTGACCTGGCACAACTCCCTGTCACTTCTTCATTGCAACTTGCCTTGAGCCTTCCACCTACCTGTGTTCAACGGGTAAGCTTCACAGATAAAATCCTACATGTTTAGGTGTAAGTGAGCAGAAGGAAGATTGTTATCCTGCTGGGGAAATTCAATAGGATCCAGCAGAGATCACAACCTCAACAGTTAGAATCACAGAATAGTAAGGTTGAGGGGACCTCAAGGATCATCTAGTTCCAACTCCCCACCATAGGCAGGGACACCTCCCACTAGAACAGGTTGCTCGAGGCCTCATCCAACTTGGCCTTGAACACCTCCAGGGAGGGAGCAGTCACAACCTCCCTGGGCAACCTGTTCCAGTGCCTCACCACCCTCACTGTAAAGAACTTAGGTTCATTACAGACCAGTCTAAAATTCCACATAATTTATTGAGCACTAATTTTGACCTTAGTCATTGGATTCTTTTATTTTTTTCAAGCATTCTATGCAATTCCATAGTAGTTACCCAAAGTCCCATGATATTTAAGAGGGTGGTTACACACAAAGTAAAAAAGGATTGCTGTTTTCAGCAAATAAATACTCTCAAAGAAAAGGAGCTCTTGCCTGCCTTTTGTCTCTTTAAGCAATAACAATCTTCTCAATTTCTCTAGAAGGGGAGATTAAATAGAGGTAAAAAAGCAACACAACTGAATTGTCATTTCCCCACCCCCATGTTAAATAGCCCTTACTAAGCTTTATGATCCTGTTGCTACTCTGTGTTGTGTCAGTACCTATAGACTCTGGAGTGCAGCAGAACACCAGCATGTATGGTAAAGAACCACTGGAGGCAGTTCCAGAAGCAAAAAAGTCAGACATGTTTTTGAACTTCCAGGCTGATATTCTGCTGCTTTTGGCATTAGATGGAACTAGTCAAAATAAGTGCCACAAAAAAACCTAACCAAACAAAATAGGAACTGAGTGAATGTCTGACATTCAATTTATCCAGTACCAAAAGAAAAAAGCAGTTGAGAATCTCTGCTCTGAAAGTGCAGCTGTGTCTGCAAGGTTGTCATAGTTACAACCCAATCTGCTCTTTAGACAGAAGTGTTATCGAAATGGTATCTGTGAAATGTCATCCCCCGATGTGATAGCCCTGATGTAAAATCTGCTGTGAGTACAGAATCCTCCTTTATGTGTTATGCTAAATTAAGTGCATTATCAGAAAGCCTGCAAGCACAACTGATCAGCAGAACCTACTCAGTAAACCTTCAGCACTTTGGGTGTGTGGAAAGAAGAGTATCACCCACAAGGTCAAACCATCAACCACCTTCAAAATGCCTTTCCTATAGCACCTCGATAAACAAACCCTGGCTATCACCCACGTAACGTGTGTGCTAATACCAATGTCTGTCCTCCAGCAGTATTGTCTGACAGAGTTCTGCTGTTCTTCTGTCTGGCTGCCAGTGTCCATCTGTCGACTCACACTTTATATACAGAGATACAGGCAACCTTTACAGCAGAGACTGTTTGACTCTTTCTGTAGAACAGCTGCTAGAACAGGATCCTGGATCCCCAGCTAAGCAAAACACAATTAGACACGAAGTGTAATCGTGAATAAGAACTACAAGACAAGCATTTATAGTTGGCATTTCTACTCTCATTAGTATAACCTTGTAGGGGCCTACAAGAAAGCTGGGGGGCAGGAGACATTACAAGGCCTTGTAGCAAAAAGGACAGGGGGCAATGGTTTGGAATTAGAGCAGGGTAGATTTAGGCTGGATGTCAGGAAGAATTTCTTTACTGTGAGGGTGGTGGAACACTGGAACAGGTTGCCCAGTGAGGTGATGTAAGCTCTCAAGGTTAGGCTTGATGAGGGTCTGAGACCTTAATGATTCTCTGAGCAACCTGATCTAGTTGAGGATGTCCCTGCTCACTGCAGGGCAGTTGGACTAGATAACCTTTAGAGGTCCCTTCCAACCCAATGGATACTGTGATTCCATTAGCACCTATTGTTGTGCAGCTGTTTTAGATAAGCTTCATATCCTAATGCTTCACTCTACAGAGGTTGGATCAGGCACAAAAGTAGATTTCTAAGTTTAATTTTGCTTTTTATTTTCCAAACAATTGGGAAGCTCTCTTTCTAGCCCAGTCCCCTCACTCCAAAATGACGCTTTGAAAACCAAGCGACTAAGCAGAGCTTGTCCCACTCTTGGTGGAACTTTAGTGATTTCCAGAATGCACAGCCAATTTTCCTGAAAGTGATCTTATACTTTTGAATTGCTACCTTTCATGAATGCTGATCACTCTGTAGAAAACAAAGGAAGTGTGGCCAGATTCATAGAATCATAGAATGTCAGGGGTTGGAAGGGACCTCGAAAGATCACCTGGTCCAGCCCCCCCACCACAGCAGGATCACCCAGAGCAGATCACACTGGAACACATGCGGACAGTTCTTGAATACCTCCAGAGAGGGAGACTCCACAACCTACCTGAGCAGCCTGTTCCAGTCCTCTGTCACCCTCACTGAAAAAATTCTTCCTCAGGTTCACATGGAACCTCCTATGCCTTAGCTTCCAGCCACTGCCCCTTGCCCCGTCAAGGATTCAGGATGCATGGGAAAACATTGGGAAGCATCACTCATTTGGTGACTGCACCAACATTTTGGAGTTTTAACCCATGGAAAAGCCTTTGAGGGAGAAGCTGTGCTGAGACCTGGTGGGATCCACCAGTCCCAATGGGGAAAATGCAGCTGGGTGGGGGCGCTTGAGAAAGCTTTTAACTGGAAGCTTAAAGGCATAACTCTCAGAACGGTAAGGATGGCAGAAGGTGGCTCTAAACAGTACACTGAGAAAGTGACAGTCAAATCCTGTCAGGCTTGCTCTAGCAACAGTGTGACACACAGCACAGGGCTGTAAAGGTATCCTGTCTAGTTTAGAGGAAATCGGGCACAAGAATATTCCAGGGTCTGGAATACTGAAGGGTTGGTTTGAAAAGTCTCCAGCTACTCACTGGAGTACCTCACAGAAGCAGCAAGCACAGAGGAGTTAGTAGCACAGGTTGCCACCCACCAGCTGCATGCTTTGGAGAATCCTTAGCCACAGTAGGCTGAAAGCTGTGAGAAATCCTTGAAGCAGCAGGCAGCAGCGATACTATAAGCAGCAGAACTGCTGAGGCAGAAGGCAGGTCTCTCAAAGGCTGTTTTGGTGCCACAGACAATTCCCTACTATCCACAACAGTCTGTTGTGTGAGGAGGACTTCTTGAGGATTCCCTAGGAGCCTTAAACAGAAGGTGATAGCTCCTTTAGCTCGGGGATAAAAACCATGCTCCTGTGCTGCTCTTTTGTTCCTTTGCTGCAGTACTGCATAGGCAGCTCTGTGTGCTTTGCTGTGCCTGGTTCTCCTGAAGGATGCCTTTGCAGCTGCTCTTGGCTTTCATCTCACCACATTTTCTATGAAATGATGCTAACACACAGGGCTTTATCCAGCAAAATAAGCAGCAGTACTGAACAGTTTCTTACTCACCGTTCTACACACTCCTTAACAACAGCAAAATTGCCATCTCCAATCACCTTCCCCACTTTGTACTTCTCAAGAATGGTAGATGACCCTGAGCACTTGTTTCCATTCACACCTGCAGAGAAAAGCAAGGTCAGCAAGTACCAAGCCCAAGTGCCTGCAAGATGCAAAGTATCCCTAGGGGATTCCAGGGATACAGAACAGTTACAAATGCAAAGCAAAACTTCTAAGTAAGTGTTTTATTCAGAGTCTGTTCCCCCAGTTTTGTCTCAAAGGAAAGGGGAACAGGATAGGACTCAGCCCAGTTGCTTGACCTTTTAACACACATCAAACATTACTAAGTTTTTGTGTGGACGTACTCTTGCAATGACAGGACAAGGGGCAATGGGTTTAAACTGGCAGAGCAGATATTTAAACTGGATGTTAGGAGAAAGTTCTTTACAGTCAGGGTGGTGAGACACTGGCACAGGTTGCCCAGGGAGGTTGTGGCTGCTCCCTCCCTGGAGGTGTTCAAGGCCAGGTTGGAGGAGGCCTTCAGTGACCTGTACTAGTGGGAGGTGTCCCTGCATATGGCAGGGGGTTGGAACTAGATGATCTTTGAGGTCCCTTCCAACCTTACCATTCTATGATTAAAGTAATGAATGGAGTTTGAGGTCCTTAGCCTAAGTGTTATCTGAGCCCAAACTACTTTTCAAGTGTCTTTTTGCACACTCAAAGCAAAAATGCAAGTAAATTCATCTACAGACACAACTTTTTGCCTCTTGAACTCCTTCAAGTCCCCTTAGCTGCTGCAGAAGCATCCAAAATGCTTATAAAAGCTGCTTCTCTCAGTACATCAAAATAACATTGAAAAAATTGACTCTAAAATGAAGTTGTAAAGTCATTTTAATCTCTCCACATTGCTTTAAAGAGATAAGCAATGAAATGCTGCCATTAGATAAGGTCAGGTGATGGGCTGATGGTTCTACCCAAAGCTCAATGTAGTGTTTTCAGGGAGGCTTCCCTTCCAATCCAGCCACAAACATATTTCTAAGGTTACCTTCAAAATCACTGAACTTACTTCCTAAGAGTGACTGCTGAAGAACAGGGTCCACTAATACACCACCACTTGACAGAAACAGAACAGAATTCCCTAGCTTTACTGCCCTGATGTTAAAATGTGATGAGGCTGTCAAGGAGGTATCAAACAAGATATTACTTTGAGTCATCAGAGACCATCTCAAGGTGGCAAACTGAGTGTTGTCTGCAATAAAACAATCACAAGGGCTGTGTCCTACCTTCGGGACTCTGACAACGGAGTGATTCAGGTACACCATTCACACTGGAGGAAGATCCACCATGTGGAGGGATCTGTGGCAATACATAACACATTTTAACTTCTGATGGTAAAGTAGTAAAAAAAACCTAGTCCCAAACCCCAGCAAAGTTAGCAATGATACCTACATGGAGCCAGTTTACTTTTCTGCTGTCAAGGGCTTGTAGTGATGGGATGAGAGGAAATGGATTCAAACTGGAAGAGGATAAATTTAGACTGGATATTAGGAAATAGTTCTTTACAGTGAGGGTGGGGAGACACTGGAACAGGTTGCCCAGAGAAGTTGTGGATGCTCCCCACCCTGAAAGTGTTCAAGGCCAGGCTGGATGAGCAACCTGGTCTGGTGAAAGGTGTCCCTGCCCATGGCAGCGGGGTTGGAACCGGATGATCTTTAAGGTCCCTTCCAACCCAAGCCATTCTGTGATTTTATGATTTCAGGTTAGATGGCTGATATGTATCCAGTTACAGATCCACATTTAGTAGCAGTGGCAATGCAGAAAACCCAAGCATCTGAATTATTTGAAAGGACAGAGGCTGAAGAAAACTACTTTTGCTGCACTAACAGCTTTGTTGGAACTCGATCTGAATCTTCTGCTTCACAATTCTACTGATTCTATTATTCTACACTTAAACTCATCTTCTCATACTGCTCAGGGACATATACAAGCATTTTTCATTTCAAGAAGGGATGGAGGCATAGGAATGAATGCCATAAATACCAAAATGTGCTGGGTGTGTCCTGGGTAGTGCTGTTTTTGAACAGTGAGGAATAGTGATGTTCTACGACATCAAAATAGGTTTTAGATCATACCCTGTCCTCTGCACAGCATTTCATGCTGTTCAGTGAAGCTCCAATCTTGTTTTCTTCATGGGCTATTATAGTAGTTCTCACCACTCTCACATGAAGGATTAAAATGCTTCTCTGCCTTAAGCTCAGTGTCTGTTGAAATGGCTCTGCATGACACCAGGAATGCTAATGCAGCATTTTCCCTTTTAGCTGACATTGTCTGGTCACACTGCTGAATATTTTAAATCATTAACACTATTGTCAATGAAAGAATTGAACTGACAGATAGGGATATTGTCTAAAGGCTCATGAAATGCTAATGAATGCTTAAGTTTCCAGAGGCAGCTGAGCTGCCAAATCAGCTAAAGGTACAGTAGCTAGAAGCTGTACAACTTCATTTTGCAGAGCCCCTAAACCAATGATCTTTCCTAGCATCTGACATGAAGCAGCATTAAACAGCAACCATTCAACTACTGCTCTGCTCCTTGCTAGTAACTTAGACCCAGGCTATGGCAATGGTGCTGTCTGTCTAGTTTTCTATTTATTTACAAGGAACAAGGACATTTGGGTTAGATGGCACTTGTGTCAACCCCTGAGTCGGTCTCTTTAGCAGCCAGTCAGTCACATTGTCCTCGAGCACAAGTGGAGAGAACAGAAGAGATCACTGCAAAGTATTTGTCATCAGCCAAAAATATCAATAAGCTGGTTTGTGTTTTCAGTGAGTGCCAGCAGATGGGAATACCTAGCCTGCATTCCCAACATCCTTCCTCCTTGGAATCAGGGTAAAACACGACTGGGCACATTGCTTCTTACTTCTCTATTTACAAGAAGGAAGCAAACAGCAAGACAAATAAAAGCTAGAAGGAAAATAAATCAATCTGATGCTGCTGTGGTGCTAGGTCAGAATCTACACTGGCAGGTTCAGCCTTAGCTCTGCCTCTAGTTTTCCCCATGGCTCTGAACGTGAGGCTGAACTCACTCCATGACTGAGAATGCCTTTAATTTGGGTGCTGTTGGTCTGTTCCCCAGCAGCAAAATCAGTCTAGTCTGTCCCTACTGTGGCAGAGCACAGTAGAAATAAGCTCCTAAGATGACTGTAAAGTGCCTGAATAACCATGAATGGTGGGGAGGAAGTAGGAACTGACAATAAGTGACATCAAGTGTGCTTTATTACTACAGTAATGTTCTGATCATCTAACCACTGAGTGACATGAAGTATTTAGAGCATCTTGTACCATTGCTATCCCAACAGCTGCAGGTATTTGGAAGATGAGGATTATGGATGTTCAGGAAGTCTGAATTCGATCACCTGAAGTAGCAAGGAGAAGAGGAAAGGACAGATGTTGCTTTGACACTACACTAGTGAACATGGGTGGCACCTACAAATTACACCAGCGATCAGGTTTTGAAACAGTTCCTCCTGCTGCCTTAGACTGCTCACAGCACTACTGCTCCCTTCCAACACTACTCCCCTCACACATGATACATTCAGAGTGCATCAGTCTTAAATCCACCCTCTCACATGCATACGCAAGTCTGAGAAGGCAGAATTGGATTCTTTTAGCAATTTACAGCAGCAATGACAGCAGAGGATATTTGGATATCAGAAGAAACGTCTCCACTGAAAGGTTGAAGAAAAGGAGGCTGAGGGGAAACCACATTGCTCTCTACAACTCCCCAAAAGGAGACTGGACTGAGGCAAGATTTGGTCTCTTCTCTCTAGCGCAAGTTTTAGGTTGGACAGGAAACATTTCTTTGCAGAAGAAGTGGTCAGGCACTGGAACAGGCTGTCCAGGTAGGGAAGTGGCAGAGTCACCAACTCTGGAGGTGTTCAAGAAACGTGTGGAAGTGGCACTTTGGGACATGGTTTAATGGTCATGGCAGTCTTAGACTGATGGCTGGAGTGTATGATCTTTGAGATCTTTTCCAGCCAGAATGATTCTATGATCCTAACTGCACGTGAATGTTAATGTGGAACTGCTACCAGAAGCACACACAGAAAACTAAAGACACTAAAACACCAATGAAGACAGGCCCTAACCCTTGAGATCATTTAAGCATGTTCAACTAAGTGCATTAATATCCCCATTGAAGCAAGGCTCAGCAGCTTAAAATTAAGTGAGCACTTAAGTTATTTGTTGGATCAAGTTTTAATGTCCTTTCACTTTGGTTATTTGGTCAACCAGTTGAAAAAATAACATTGAGAGAAATTTCAACATGATGCACAAGACATAACTGGGATGCTAAGAAAGGCATCGACTGTAAAGCTTCTTTAGCTGTACAGTTTCCTTCTATTTTTAGAGAGATGACAAGACTGCAGTACTTAAATTTCATGAGGGGACAAATAAGCACATCCAAGTAAGCATAAGGCATTTACAACACCACTTTCCAGCCCTGTATTTAATCAACTCTTGGAATGATTTTTATGGTACAGAGTGTTCGTAGTAACAGATGGACCAGAAGAGAGAAAAGTCAAAGTACCCTTAACAGCATGGCACACCCGAGTGTCTATAAATGCACTTAGAGAAAATGGTTAACTCTTTCCATTTTCACAGCAAAAGGAGTCCTCTCAGTCATTCTTCCTGTGCTACCTATTTCCATTCTGTCTTAACCCATCCACTAGTTTTAATCTCTATGGCAAAGTTAATAGAAAACAAAAAATCTCAGCACATTTGCTTGAAAAAGAATATTGCACAGAGAGGCCATTGCCCATTCTTGTGAACTTTTGCATCTAAATCTTTACTTTGAAACAAACCCTCTGCAAAGTGAAATGCTTAGTTACAAGCTGAAATGGTTATCTCTATGGAAAATACAGGGCAGCATTCAGCTGGCTGCATGGTATATACGTTTGTCACAGGAATAAAGGTGTTTGTTATTTGGGGCTGTGAGAAAATTCTGGAGTGTTTACTTTTGTAAGGAATCACATACATTCCTTACTCCAACCTAATCTCAGGCTGCAGTACAATTTCTTCTGCAGGGTTGGGATGCTGGACAGCAAAGCGGCTCACTGTGTGTACTTGTGATGGTTTGGGAGTTCCCTGCCCCCCACACTTTGTAAAGTGACCCAGACTAGAACTCAGCCAGCTGGAAGTTAAGGACTGAAGCTCTATTTACAGCTCAGCACAATGTACAAGCAGAGATATACACTATAGACAGGAATAGTTACAGAAATAGACAAGTTAAAGGGAATACAGAAACACAACTCCCCTCCCAGAAATCAGAGACCCCAGGAGGGGCTCCCAACCACCCTTCCACCTTCTCCCCACCTCTGTACCTTACCCCAAGGTTTGCCTTACGCACAAGGTGAATTAGGAAGATCGGCCAGGGAGGTTAGAAGAAAAGTGGTTAGTGAAAATTAATCAGCAGAGGAGTCAGAGTCAGAAGCTGCTAGACCGCCCCAGATGCTGTGTTGTGTCCCCAGAAAGAGACAGACAGAGAATGCCTTACCTAATGTTTTGGTTATTTTTCCCAAACAATTTTCAGCAAGCCTGTGAGTGAAGTAGACATCACCATGTTTTCCTTTCACAGCCTATAGAGTAATTTTTCTCTATTAAAATATTCCAGTTAGCCTTAAACCAGCACAGTACTAAACCATTAGTGGCACAAGGGCACTCTGCTTGGAAGAGATAAAAAAGGACAGAGGGAAAGCCTTTCTCTTTCAAGAGGAACATTTCCTGCAGGGCCTTTTCTGTGCCAGAGCTTACTGCTTCTGCTTAGAAAGTATTGGGAAGCAGAAGGAATCCATGGGGACCGAAGAGAATTCACTTGAAAGGAAAAAAGAGCATTCGGAGAATGTGATGTAAGACTCAATGTCTGAGACTAAGAAAAAACTGCTGTTGCAATCAGTGGTTTTGCAAGTGTCCTGCCTTGCTGACTAGCACTACCACTTAAGGTCTGTAGAATCTCTTTGGATAGAAGAGATCTTTAAGATCATTAAGTCCAACAATTAATCTAGCACTATCAAGCCACCACTAAACTGTGTGCCTGTTATGGGGCTTGACAACCCTTGCAGGGAAGAAATTCTTCTTAATTCTGACCTAAACCTCCCCTGGTGAAACTTGAGTCCATTTCCTCTTGTCATATTGCTTGTTACTTAGGAGAAGAGACTGACCTCCCTTCAGGGAGCTGTAAAGAGCAATGAGGCCTCCCCTCAGCCTCCTCTTCTCCAGGCTAAAAAATTCCCTTAGTTGCTCCTCACCAACTCTGTCCTCCAGATCCTTCACCAGATTTGTTGCCCTTCTTTGGACATGCTCCAGCACTTCAATGTCCTTCTCCTAGTGAGGGATCCAAAAACCCACTCAAATATTTTATTTTGCTGCAGTTTCCCAAACAATACAGTTTTAAAAACACAGTTATGTGCAGCTGCCCTTCACAGGAAACAGAAACACCAGCCCTGATTTGTTTGCTTTTCCTGCTGTTTCAAGCTCATCTAAAACCATTATTAAGTGTTGCTGTTTCCTAGTCTACAGTAGTAAACATAGAGGATTTCCACACCACAAGCTGGCTGAAATACTGCATTTCCAAAATCAGAAAATTCAGAAATAGACTTTATTCTTTCACTGTCTGCCAGAGTATTTCTATCTACATTTTCATCTAGCACCTTCTTTAGAGGAGTGCAGGCAGCCAGCCTTCTCATCTGCTCAGCGATGTGGTCTTAGCAACAGGCAATTATTTAGTAACAGGGAAAAGCAGCAAGCTCAATAAAATTGGTCCTTGCCTTCCCCTCCTGGTTCCCTCATTAGACCAGCCAAGACAAGTCCTACCAAAAACATAACAATGAGTCTGAGTTTGCATCGAGCCCTCCCTCCCTGGCTGCGACCAAACCAGTCCTTACTACTAGAGCCAGCATAAGGGCAACAAAGCTGGTGAAGGGTCTGCAGAACAGGGCTGGGGAGGAGCAGCTGAGGGAGCTGGAGGTGTTTAGCGTGGAGAAGAGGAGGCTGAGAGATGTCATTGCTCTCTACAGCTCTCTGAAAGGAGGCTGGGGTGAGGCAGGGATTGAGCTCTTCTCCCTAATACCAAGTGATAGAACGAGAGGAAACGGCCTGAAATTGTGCCAGGGAGGGTTAGGTTGGAGACAAGGAAAAATTTCTTTACTGCAAGAGTGGTCATGGGTTGGAACAGGCTGCCCAAGGAGGTGGAGGAGTCACCATCCCTGGAGGTATTCAGAAAATGTGTGGCCGTGGCACTTGGGGATGTGGTTCAATGGCCATGGTGGTGTGAGTGGACACGCTGATGTTAGAGGGCTTGTCCAACCCACACGATGCTATGATGCCATGAGAAACAAGAGTCACTGCACGATGCATTTGATACTTTTGGAATGTATCCTGACATTGACCAGACAACTTTCCCTGTGATCCTGCTACTGAGCAGATGCATCCTCATGGAATAAAGCAAGAGCTACTCACAACGTCAGCAACACGTCAGGTCTGAGATGATTCATTTGGTTTTTTGCTGCTTCCTTGGGTCGTACAGGGATGAATTATTTGACATGAGAGCCCATTAGTGTCCAGAATCAATTAAATTCCAAAATGAAAGTACAACTGTCTACTTTAGTGAAACTGACAGTGAAGGGGAAAGAGGACATATTCACTTGGCTGAAAATGGCTTGTTACTATCAGAATTATCTCTATCAGCTAAAAGGAGGCAGGACAGCACTGGGGATAAAAGAACCAAATTTTCTAGATTCTAAACTTGTAATTTCATTAAAGACAGACAAAAGTGGATTTGTTAAATATAGTGCAGACCAGTTGAGAGCCTCAAGTCCAATGATTTTGGTGTCCTCTACCGTAACTTCTATTAGCAGGGCTCTCCAGACAAATTTTAAGACACACAGATCCAATCTTCAGTGTCAGAAGTATTAATGCTCTTGACAATGTTTTGTAGGAGAAAGGTCAATCAGTGTCACTTTGGTCAAAGGGAAGCTATGGCATGGTCCAGCTCAACAAACAATCCTTCCCTCAGCACAGGAAGGACATGGAAGTGTTGGAGTGGGTCCAGAGGAGGTCACGAGGATGATCAGAGGGCTGCAGCAGCTCTCCCATGAGGACAGGCTGAGAGAGTTTGGGCTCTGCAGCCTGGAGAAGAGAAGAAGGCTTTGAGGAGACTTGAAAGTAGCCTTCCAGTATCTGAAGGGGGCCTAGAGGAAGGCTGGAGAGGGACTTGACAAGGTCTTGCAATGCCAGGACAAGGGGCAATGGGTCTGAACTGGTAGAAGGAAGATTTAGACTAGATATTAGGAGAAAGTTGTTTGCAGTGAGGGTGGTGAGACACTGGAACAGGTTGCCCACACTGAATTGCTTAAATTATCCAAACAGCTCCAGATATATTAAAACACACAAATCAGAATGTTTTTCTCAGAATTGCCAGAGGAGCCTGGCAGAAAGCAGTGCCACACTCCTAGCCGATCAGACAAAGACTTGCTAAGGATTAGCATATCAAGTCCCAAATCTCAGTGCTGTTCAAGTCACTGCCTCCAGCCAGTGTCCTCACTACAGAATGATGCAGCCTCTTCACAACTGCTGTGTTCACCCATGGGAGCTATTACTCACTCAGAATAATCAGTGACAACTACCCAGTGTCCTTCCAGAGAGACTGCAATTGCTGATTTCATAAGAAAATTCTCCTTGAAAAGAGTGCTGCACAAATGCAGCAGTCAGATGCTCAACTGCTCTCCAGACTGTTTCTTTCATTTTACAAATGGCACTCAACGGCCTCTAAGAATTGCAAATGTTGCCCATTTCTAAGTGAGAGGGGGAGAGAATTCTCTAGGTGCAGCAGGGAGGAAAATCTGCCAGGCATCAGGCAGTTCTCAAAGAAATGCATTAAGGGGAGTGGGGGTGGGGGTGTGTCAAGGGATGGGAGAAGGGATTTCAGATGAAATTTTGGGTGATGCTACAAGATTTTAACATATCCAAAAGAGAAAGCTCTATTTACATAGGCTGAGGGAATATATGTTAAGGGGTTTCTGCAGTTCACAAAACAATGGAAAATCTTGGGGGGAGGGGAACTGGTGTATTCAAGCCACAAACACCCTCTCCCTTTCCTAAGAGGAAAGTTCCATCCTGCCAATCAACCACAAACCTCCAACAAAAATTAATACACCAAATCTTACTTCAGTTCTCTTCTCCAACTCAAAGATCATACTAACAAGGCTACCCTGTAGAATTACAGCCAGGTTTTTCCAGAATCACTGAGATAATCATTCAAGGAACAATGAGATTCAGGGTCTTGCACTTACCTTGAGTCCACGAAAGCTGCCTGGGCTTGTTGGTGAAGAGCTGGAGGACTTTGTAGATTTTGGGGTGGATAACTGACTGCTTGGGGTTCCATTAACTGCTCAAAGCAATAGAAGCAAACAAGTGAAAGAAAAAGATGAACACAAGTCAACCCCCTAACTTGCTTTTTAAACATAACATACCTCTCTGGGAAGTTATCATTCAAGACTGCATACAAAGACCACAGCAAATTCCTTAGCACTTAGGAACAAATTTTACACTTGCTTGGCACACAGCTGCGCCCTCCAAACTCCTGTAGCTGGACACAGCATCAAGACGACATGCAAGTATGGCACTGTCCTTCTAGAGGTTGAAAAGGCCTCTCTGCCCCTTGTCAGTGCAAGAGCTTGGGCAAATAATAGCCACAATGTCTTAAACTCATGTAATCTATTGTGATATCACACAATAAAATATGGGGAGAGAAAGTGCCTGTGAGATATTTGACCTTCCACTGTGTGCTGGTCTGAGGCTAATTGGAATATTTTAATAGAGAAAATTACACTATAGGTTGTGAAAGGAAAACATGGTGATGTTCACCTATGAGTGAAATAGACATCACCATTGTTTTCCTTTCACAGCCTATAGTGTATTTTTCTCTATTAAAATACTCTAATTAGCCTCAAACCAGCACACACTGCTCATTTTTGGATCAACACTTCACATTCCAGGTAAAACGTTTCACAGAACACATTTTTTTGTTTGTTTGGGGTTTGGGTTTTTTTTTCCCTAAGAGAAGCAACGAAGTACAAGCTATTTGGATGATAAAGAACTTAGGTTGTAGTTCAGAAATATATTTATATAGGGGAAAAAAAAGTAAAACTAGTTGGTTATTTTGGAACATCTGAGAGGTTCAAGTGCCTGTGAAAGCACATGTTTTGGTGCCTTCATTGATTCATTCTCTTCTACAGAAGCCTGGAATTTATTTTTTTTTATTTTTTTTTTGTTATACCTCTGGTGCCCTGAATATAACTTGGGTCAGTCCTTGTATTTTCCTGAGAACAGTAAACTGATGAACTCCATTACGCAGTGAGAACAAGCACATTGCTCATCACAAATATGATGCAGGATTCTAGCATCTTACATTATTTCCTCTCCAGCTAAACCTCATTTTTCCTGGGAGAGGAAAACTTCAGGAAGAAATTTTAAAGCTAAAAACATTTTCATGGTGACTTTTTTTTTTTTTTTCCAGAAAGGAAAAAGCACCCCTAGGAAATAGAAGCTTAGCTTCAAAGTAAGTAACCAGTTGCACCTGCACATATCCAATGCAAAGCCAAAGCTCTGCCATGGGCTATGCATCACTTTTGAGCAGCACTATGGGATTGGTTTCACATGTCTGTTAACTTGGTACCTTAACCTTCTCTGAGAGCCAAAGATGCCTTCCAAGCACTGCCACTTCCACAAATCCCTGTTTTTCTCAAATGTGTGATGTTAAAATATGGTATTTGGCTACAGAGTCTGATAACTTGGATTTACATTCCTGGATCTGCTACAGGCCTAAGAGATTAGTCTCTCCTACTGAAAGCATTCAGTAAGTCTCAGGGTATTTTGCCTTGACTTTAGCAAGGGCTGCCTGTAAGAACAATAGGTGAATTATTTAAGTGGATTTAAGAAGCTAAAAGTATTTAGGAGTGTATGCCCCTCCTGCAGATTTCTTTCCATCACTATTTTAGACAACCTTCTTAAAACCTGGCAAATCAGTGCACCCTTGTTTCACAAAGACTTTGCAAGCCTGACAATGCAAAGGGTTAGTAAGTGCTACCTTACTTTGGTCTCCTCACATACTCAATCAGCTCTAACCATTAGTAAACAAGTAAAGCTGAAGGTTCATGACCAAAGATGAAATATTTCAGCAAAAGAGTTTGATTCCAATTGGCTAATACCAGAGGAGAAGGACAGAATTGTTTGCTCACAAATTCTTTACACACAGCTCACAGAGAGGTCACTGTTTCCTGAGCATGGCCATCGAGCCTACACAGTAAGACTTTCCCATCTGTCTCTAGGTCAGTGCCATCCTTTTATGCATTAACACAGCTACTAAGCCTGTGACACTGCCTGGTTAACAACCTTCTTCCCTCTCATAACCATCTAAGGAAGACCATCCCAGTCTATACTGACAATACCCCATCTCTTTGTAATATCTTAAGATAGGGTTGGTGGACAGGGGTGGTGTTCTGAGCCAGGCTGTGAGTAGATGATTCCCAGAGGTCCCCTCTATGATTCTAAAACAAACATGTTCTGCTCCTATTTACATGAGGTGTCTGTAGCTATGGTTTTGTGATCATCTGATGATGATCCACTGCATCTAAGCTGGTGCACAGCTGCAGCAACAGCACAAGCTGGAACTAGCCCTGTGTGGATGCCAACACTTTGCATCCACAGCAAATCAGCCAACTGCTTGTGCTGCTTTATCCTGAGATCAAGCTAACTTTCTTCCCAGTAGCTGATCTGGGCTGTGATTTGGATTTGTGTTGCAAACAGTGTTGATGGTACAGAGCTGACCCAGGGGAAGGCCTTTTCTGCTTCTCATCCCATGCCACCAGCCAGCAGGTTGGGGGGACACAAGAGGCTGGGGGGGACAGAGCAGGGATAGGCATTGGCTGGTTGGTGGTGAAGAACTGCTTTCATTTGCATCACTTGTCTTTCTTGAGAGTTTTTTTTCTGTTCTTCTTTTCATCACACTTCATTATATTTTAATTATGAAACTGCTCTCATCTAAGCCCATGAGTTTGCTCACTTCCACCCTTCCAGTCCTCTTCCCTCATCCCACCAGAGGAGCAGAGTGAGCGAGTTACTGGGTTTGGCTTAGTTGCCCACTGGGCTTAAACCACAACACTGGGGTTTTTTTTTTTTTTGTTTATCCACCAGTATTTTGTACTCATTTTTGGCACAAACTCATCTGCTGCTATTGTTTTGCTGATTATTTCATGTATCTGCAAAGTTAACCTTTCTTATCTATTTTCTAAGTTCTTTAGCTGTTTTTTTCAACATATTTAACAGTCTGAACATACAGAAAATAAATTCCTCTCTCTTGTTCTTTGAGTGGTACATATTAAGATACAATTCTTTAGCATATTGGGAGGTTGAAAAGTGAGAAACCTCTGAACACTTTACAAGGGCAACAAGCTGGAGAAGGGTCTGGAGAACAGGGTTGGGGAGGAGCAGTTGAAGGAACTAGGTTGTTTAGCCTGGAGAAAAGGAGGCTCAGGGGAGACATCATTGCTTTTTACAAGTCCCTGGAAGGAGCTTGGAGTGAAGTGGGGTTGGTGTCTTCTCCCTAATATCAAGTTATAGAAGAAGGAGAAATGGCCTTGAGTTGTGCCAGGAGAGGGTTAGGTTGGAGAGAGGAAAAATTTCTTTGCTGCAAGAGTGGCCAAGCACTGGAACAGGCTGCCCAGGAGAACAAGAAATGGCCTTGAGTTGTGCCAGGGGAGGGTTAGGTTGGAGATGAGGAAAAATTTCTTTGCTGCAAGAGTGGTCAGGCACTGGAACAGGCTTCCCTGGAAGGTGAAGGAGTCCCCATCCCTGGAGGTGTTCAAGAAACCTGTGGACATGGCACTTGGGGACACAGTTTAATGGCCATGGTGGTGTTGGGTTGATGGTTGGACTGGATGATCTGAGAATGTTTTCTACCCAAACAATTCTTTGATTCTACAATTGTTAACTTCTAGTATGGTTCATAGGCTCAACTATTTAATTA
The DNA here is from genome assembly GCA_013396675.1 of Eubucco bourcierii. Taxonomy (NCBI): domain Eukaryota; kingdom Metazoa; phylum Chordata; class Aves; order Piciformes; family Ramphastidae; genus Eubucco; species Eubucco bourcierii. Next base: position 435,580 of record VWZE01025796.1, on the reverse strand, counting down.
GTCAAACTGCATATTACTTGGAGTAGAGATACTTTTGCTTTGAACTGGAGGTTTCATGGTGTTACAGAACTTTAGGCTGAAACAACACAAGAAAAGAAAGGAAGCTAAGAAACTGCAAATAAAATGAAAAACTATGATGTGTTTTTGTGCTGCATTTTTCAGCTACTTTTACCCCTGTCTGTTCGAGCTGGCTGAAATTTTCTATTAAATTATGCTTATAATACACATGGACAAATAATACAAACATATTGCCCCTCAGAATGCTACTCTGCTTGCAGTCAAATCATACCTTCACAGCCTTCACTTTGACACCATCAGCAAACTTCCAACAGCTATAAAGCATCATTTCTATTATTTCACTCAAGCGATCTACTTGGATTGAACACCCACACTCATCATCTCTCTGCTTCACTGAATGCAATCTGTGTTTTGAGCCTGGAAACACTCACAAATACAGCAATAAGAACACAGGTAAATGGTGAGGGAGGAGACACACCAGTGATATACAGCCATAATAATAATGGCTCACCTGGGGATTTTGCTGAAGAATGAGCACTGGAGTAGTGGCCACCCCTCTTTACTGTACTCATATATTTGACACAAAGGAAAAAGACATTAAGGAAAGAAGTTATTAAGCAGCTCTGAACATGCAGGAAAGGAAAAGGGTAAATAAAGACTACATGAGAAAATAAAATGGCAAGTAAATGGAAGGATAAATACCAGATATTTTGGATGTTTTTTGTTTTTTTTCCAAATTAACCTCCTGAGGAAGTCCAAATCAAAAATAAGTGAGGAAATGACAGCACTGACTTCTATAAATTTTGCATAGAATTGACTGTTGGTGTCACTGGACCAGGAGAACTTTTACCAGGTACCACAGGCAGTGTAGGTTAGTTGTGAAACTCGCCCTTCACCCTACATCGTTCTTTGTTCTTTAAAGCTGTTCAGTTAAACATTCAACCTCTACAAACAGATGATAAATATTCCACTTTGAAAGAATCCAAAGACAGAAAATGACTTTAACTAGCATCAATAAAGCCAAACAAATATTGATATGTAAATGAGAATATGGCACACGTTGCAGTTGCGAATAAAACAGGCGAGAGCTTACATGTACAGCTCCATTCAGAACAAACCATTGGATATTTACACAACCAGCAGCTTGATTTCAGGGCTACTTCTGCTCTGAGGGGAAAAAGGTTAGTTTCCATTGTCTTTTGAAATAAATGCAGAGGTTAAAAAAAAAAAAAAAAAGAGGAGGCAAAAGCCCTAACTGTTTTCCTTCTATTCCAGCCTCAGGGATTGGAACATACAGTGTTCAGCCAGACTGCTGGCACAAGCACACTGTGAGCCTTGATCTGAAATTACAGAAAGCCCAAGAAAAAGATTTTACTCTGTTGATGAACAATAACACTCTAGAATACTTCTTAAAATTACTTGAAACAGCAGAACTCTGTATTTCTGGTCAACATTTGGCTTATATGGAGAAAGCCTCCAAAACACTCAAGTCTAGTTCAACAAACAGGAATTTAACCATCCAACCATCCTGCAGTCAACAGGCTTCAAGAAAGTCAAGTGCCATGCTGGAAACTTACCCCAAGTGTATAATTACTACAAACCATTTCAATTGTCATAATCCAAACCTTTTACTGCCAAGGTAATTAAAATAATAGAAACCAACTTTCTTCTTAGGATCAAAAACCAAACACAAAATTCCTTAGAAATGAGTATTAAATCTACTGGATGAAGCTCACCCCCTTTATTTCCCTCAGACACCTGTGTTTCAGAACCAACAGTGGTTTTACCCCATTAAACACATTTTCACATTCATCTGTTTTGTATGTCCAGCTCTTTCCTGGAAGCAGTACCTGAGGCAGGCGATTTACTTCGACGTGAAGGTCCGGGGCTTTTGGATCCAGAATGCCTCATGCCAGAGGATCGGGAATAAGAGGACTTCATAACACGGCATTCTGCAAAGCAAGCAGAGAGGGCTCTCACAGCAGCTCCATGGACAGCCTTTCTCCAATGCTCCTCTTGCCACTGAGTGCCCAGAAAGGGCCATGGCTCTTTGCTAAGCACACAGCAGCTCCATGGACAGCCTTTCTCCAATGCTCCTCTTACTGCTGGGTGCCCAGAAAGGGTCAAGGCTCTTTGCTTAGCACACAGCAGCTCCATGGACAGGCTTTCTCCAATGCTCCTCTTGCCCCTGAGTGCCCAGAAAGGGTCATGGCTCTTTGCTAATCACACAGCAGCTCCATGGACTGGCTTTCTCCAATGCTCCTCTTACTGCTGGGTGCCCAGAAAGGGCCAAGGCTCTTTGCTTAGCACACAGCAGCTCCATGGACAGGCTTCCTCTAATGCTCCTCTTGCCACTGAGTGCCCAGAAAAGGGCCATGGTTCTTTGCTAAATCACAGGTGCCCTGCTGAGGGACACCAACTCATAGGAGAGAACTCATCTGAGAATTTCGAGCTACACAACCGCATCTTTCAAGATACACTGTTACGTAGCTACACCACAGAAATATACCTGAGCTATTCAAATGCTGTATGTAACATTCTGGATGTAGCATTTCTTCAGGTCCTGCAGCTGGTTTCATCCTAGTCTATCATCTTAGTCTAGTTTGTACCTATGCACTGCTGAAAGAATAACAAAGTCAGCTGATGCCAAGGTTCTGCTGACAATTCAGCAAATTCTGCACTGTAAGAGCAGTTTCACATAGGGCAGCTGTGCAGCAAGCCCTACTTACCTTCTTTTGCAAGAAACTAACATTGTGATCAATTTTTAAAGAGGTGAAAACCACCAAAAGGCTGAGACAATAGATGTGTGCTATTTATCAACAGCTACACAGCACTAAATGAAGGACAACCTCAACAGGAAAGGAATCAACTGACATACACACATTGACATTTAGGAAACATTTTAATTCTTACAGTTAGCATCCACTACAACTCACTCCCAGAGGAATCATCTAAATTTCCCTCCTAGTTTTGTCCCTGTTATTCATTGCTGTAGTGTCAATGCCATCATTATGATCCCACAGCACCATGATAAATATTAAGTAGAGCTGCATGCCCTGGCAGGCAAATCCTATCCGACCTATAACTAAACTGCTTTTCTCCAGTAAGATCCCCAGACTTACTAGAGGAAGCAGGGACCACCAGAGGTGAAGAAGCAAAGGGAGAAACCCTCCACCAGTGGGTTCTCAGAAAGGAAATTAGTCCTGTTAATCTGATGGTACAATGGGAAAAAGAAGCTTAGAGCCTTAAAATCTGCAAAGGGAAATGATGGCTTTGTTCAGACTAGGATTTGCAGCGTGAGTTAACACAACTGTGCTCTTCCATTTCTTGAGAGTAGGGGAAAGGCAGGAGCAGGAGGGAAAGAGTCCTCAATGGAGCTGAGTGTTTCAGGGGAGTTAAGACTGTCTTACCACTGTGATCCAAGACAAAGTCATCCTGAGCGTAGCGGTATTTCTCAGGTCCACACGCAATGAAGACATCATCATCTCCAAAGAAGTCCTGCAGGCATGTCACCTTGACAGCAAAATACACAAAGCAGAAAAAACAAATGCAGAGCTTTCAAATGCTGAATCTTCCATTTGTCAGCACCAATTAATGACTTTGCATTCTCCTTTTAGCAGTAGCAGCAGCACACAGGGTAATGGAAACAACCCAGTGAAGCACTTCAGCTGCCCCAGCAGTGTAGGAAAGCCCAGGGTCAGGAATGTAACATATGAATGCTCCCCACCTCCAAGGTTTTTGCCTGCAACTACACATGCACCTCCAGCCTGGTAGTGTTTGGGGCCAGGTTGGACCTGGTCTGCTAAAAGATGTCCCTGCCCATGGTGAGGCAGGGGAAGAGTTGGTCTTGGATGATCTTTAAGCCCCCTTCCAACCCAAACCATTCTGTGATTCTATGCTTCCATGCATATTGATGACAATAAACACTACTCAAACATCAAAGCTTCCTGTACTCTTACATTAATTACTGGTGGGAAAAACTATTGAGTTAAAATGACTGCATCTAAAAATGTTAATTTCTTTTATGTTGAGGCATGTAATTTCCATGTGTTAGTGTGCTGTAACAAAAAAGTCCTGCATTCTGCTATTAAAAGGTACTCTGTATTCAAGAAAATAAAAGGAAGAGTTCCTTTCATTCCCATTGCAGCTGTCTGTTCTTAATTCTCCCACTGATGATGCTGCAATCTATTTCAAGAAGGGTGGGGGTCCCACAAAGGAAAAAGCTTTTAGACATTCTTTAGAAATACAAATTCAAAGACCTTGAGAAAACATCACTCCTCAAAAGCCAATAACCAGCTCGTGGAGGAGCAAATATCTGCTTTAAAAACAATTAAAGCCAAAAAATGCTACAACATAAAATCCCAAACTCATTTGAAAAAAAAAAAAAATTTAAAAAAATAGTGGTGTTTGTAGGTAGCAACCTGGTTTGTCAAGTAAAGAGATTCGAAGTTTCCCTACTCTTTTTAACAGTGATATCCAAATGACTCTGGGAATAAAAGCTATGTAGAAGCTAAGAGAGTTAGAACCATTTGGTAAAATCTGTAATTAAAGAGACAAAACAAAAAAAAAAATGCTTTTAGGGAAACTCATTTTTTTTCCTTCCCTGTTACCCATCAATCTCATTTGCATCTCTTACCCACAGTGAAAATAGTAAACATTGGCAGAACTGCAGGAAGGGGTCTTTGCTGCCTGCAGTAGTCTGAGAAACACTCAGAATATCAATGACCCTCAGCTCTCTACAAGAGCATCCACCCAGCAGCACAGTCAGTTGTCATGGCAGCTAACCCAGCAAGAGCAGCCCGTGCTGTAGCAGGATCCTCACTAGTGCCACATGCCTTGTCCAACATTTGTGTCTGTGTGACACAAGTATCACCAAGATCCCTCTGTGATTCTCTTACCACTGCAGTGACAACCTGCTCTCACTCACAAAAGGCATTTTCAGTTGTATTTGAAACCATTACTTCTAATGAAGCAAAGAGGCAATGGTGAGTGGATGCAGAGGGTGCACAAATTTCAGAGCAGTTTGGTAATATGGGATTTATTCCTCTATATTCCCTGTTAATTAGAGGACTCATCATTCCCACAGATTTCAGGAATCCAGCAGCCACCCCAAACCCACCACTCCACACAAAGCCTTGAGAGAGCTTTCAAAACACTGCTGCACAAGGGGAGAGATGTTCTGTGTGAGGCTCACACCCAAAGCCTCCCAACCCAGGCGGCATTTCCACAAGCTCTGCATACCCTTCCCCTGTACTCTGTATTGGGGAGGTTCAACCTTGATATTGGGTTCAGTTTTGGGTCCCTCGTTGCAAGAGGGACATTGGATTGCCAGAGCATGCCCAGAGAAGGGTAACCAAGCTGGTGAAGAGTCCAGAGAATGGAGCTGGGGAGGAGAAGATGAGGAACTGGGGTTGTTCAGGATTGAGAAAAGGGGGCTCAGGGGAGACCTCATTGCTCTCTACAAATGCCTGATAGGAGGCTGCAGTGAAGTGGGAGTTGGTCTCCTTCCCCTAATAACAAGTGATAGGACAAAAGGAAACGGCCTCAAGTTGCACCAGGAGAGATTGGAGATGAGGAAAATTGTCTTTGCTACAAGAGTGGTCAGAGATTGGAACAGGCTGCCCTGGGAGGTGATGGAGTCATTGTCCCTGACGGTGTTCAAGAAAACTATTTCTTCAGTCAGGTCAATCTACTAGAGTAGGATATCAAAATTGTGATTGCTACAGAAATCCCTTTCCCATTAATACCATACAGGACTAGAAATGTAATTTCCACCAACCCCCACTCCCCATTCTGATTCTAAACAAGCAGAAAACACGTTCCTACCAGAAGAAACACAAATAATGACTCATTCTTCATCGACAGAGTTCAAGAAGTATTTAAGAGCCATTCTTTATGACAAAGTTAGCATTAAAAACACTGAATGGGGAAGGGCTTTATACAAGGACTTGTAGTGATACGAATGAGCATGGATTTAAGGTGGAGGAGCATAGATTTAGAATGGATATTAGAAAGAAATTCTTTACAGTGAGGGTGGTGAGACATCGGCACAGGTTGCCCAGGGAGGCTGTGGATACTCCCTTGCTGGAAGCATTCAAGGCCAGGTTAGATAAGACCTTGAGTAACCTGATCCTAGTGGGAGGCATCCCCTGCCCACAGCAGGANTAAAATTTAAAAAAAAAAAAAAAATAGACTGACAGTATGGAGGTTTTCTAAATACCTGAAAAGTTACTAAACAATTCAATTCTTTAGTGCTACAGCTTTCAGAAGAAAGTTCTGTCTCAGCAGCCTGCAGCTGGGAGCTCCCTGGATAAATTACTGCTCTATAAAATACACTGCATTCTACATGTGGAGAGGAGTTGGAAAGACAAATAGTTTAGGCTCAGTTTAGTAAGGCTGGTTTAGTTCCAGTAAGCAGCAACAGAATCTTACAGTCTAAATGTGAAGAGCCACCACACCCTGTGCCTGGGGAAAGCTGCTCTGGATGACAAACCCCTTACCTCAGCTAGAAGTGAAACATCAGAACTGCAAAAGCCATGCAGGAGTATTTGCATTTGTTTTAACAAGGGGAGAAGTATCTCTATCTACAGACTAGAAGAAAACAGGATATGGTATAAATATTTTAGAAAAGGAAGGGCATAACACAGGAGGAAAAAGGAAAACTGGGAAAACCAGGAAGACTCCAGCAAGCAGAGGAACAGCTGGAGTTTTGCTCTGTGTTTCCAGCTTAGCACCAGTGACAGGCATCTGAAGCTGCAATTCTTAAAAGAAATACAGTGGGATTTGTGCTGGTTTGAGGCTAACTGGAATATTTTAATGGAGAAAATTATATTATAGGCTGTGAAAAGAAAACACTGGTGAGGTCTACTTCACTAATAGGCTTGCTGAGATGTTTAAGAATACAAAACAAAGATAGAACACTCGAGCTCAGACACTTGGGCTGTCTAGCATCTTCTTGCCTTCTCCTCTCTGCCAAGCAACCTCACTAACCATTTTCCTTCTAACCCCCCTGGCCAATCCTCCAAACTCACCTTGCACACAAGCCAAACCTTGGGGTAAGGTACAGGGGTGGGGAGAAGGTGGAAGGGTGGTTGGGAGCCCCTCCTGGGGTCTCTGATTTCTGGGAGGGGAGTTGTGTTTCTGTATTACCTTTAACTTGTATATTTCTGTAAATACTCCTGTATATTTTATATATATCTGCTTGTGTATTGTGCTAAGCTGTAAATGGAGCTTCAGTCCTTCACTTCCAGCTGGTTGAGTCTAGTCTGGGTGATTTTACAAAGTGTGAGGGGGGGCAGGGAACTCCCAAACCATCATAGGATTTTTTCCCATTAATAGCTACCAAAAATGCAAATCTGGAAGGAACTTCCTTACTGCTGCCTTCAGTGCAAGGGGGCTCTACATGTCCAGGGGAAACACTCTCTTTATCTGGGACCAGGTTACAGCTATGCTGGCCTGATAGTTTTGCCCTTGGCTCCTTGCATCAGCCTGTATTTATGAGTAAGCAAAAGTCAAATATTTGTCTGGCCTGCCAGTCAGGTGATATTTGCAATCATCATTTCTGCTTCTCCTTTGTGAAATGGAGTTAAGTGTTGCCACTCCACTGCCAACCAGGCTCATCAGAACTCCTGCAGTGTTTTTGAAGCTGTCAGGTTCACAGTTCCAGGATTTATGCATGTCCTACACTCCCAACCAGAAGGAAAGCAATCCTGCAGAAACAGGCCAGTTGTCTGTTTTCTACTTCAGTTCTCTCACAATCGGGGGCAGACAACTTTCCAAAGGAAGAGTTTCCTCTTGGGCAGCCTCAGGAGCTCCAAAAGGAAGGTGAAAAGGGCATTCCCATGCCTCTCCTACTGTGATTTTAACACAGATATACTTAACTCAGAACTCCCCCTTGGTCTCTGTACTGAAACCAAAATTCAACCAAAGGAAAAATCAGTCCCTGTGTTTAACTCATGTTTTTACCTCTCTACTAAGTCATGGATATCCTTCATGTCTGAAACCAAGAACAGAACAGGCTCAGGACTAGCTTAAGGAAGCTATTTGCCTGGTTATACTGAGTCATGTTTTCTGACATGCCTCCAGGGAGTAGTGAGAGAACAGACAGATCACGAAGCAGAAAAACAGAACAGTCCGACCAAGGAGCCCCTGACATGCCCTTTAAAAAAATCCTGTAAGTGCCAGGCTGCCTTTCTGAAGTAGTCAGCAGCTATTCCTTAGGCAGAAATGACAAAGCACTGCAGGAGGCTATGCTAAGTGATTTGGAAGCAGGCAGAAAAGCAGGCAAGGCTGGATGGGGCTTGACCAACCTGGTCTAGTAGGAGGTGTCCCTGCACATGGCAAGGTACTTGGAACTAGATTATCCTTAAGATGCCTTCCGACCCAAGCCATTCTATGATTCTACGACAAAAGAGGCTGTTCAAGAGCCAGGCAAGTACAGAAGCCCATGGGTAGGTTTAGGACAGGTATTAGAAGAACCTTCTTCCCTGAAAAGGTTTTCAATGACTGGAACAGGCTGTTCAGGGAGGTGGTTGTATCCCTATCCCTGAAGGTGTTTCAAAGAGGCAGAGATGTGGTGCTGAGGGATGCGATTTAGCACCAGCCTTGGTAGAGCCAGAAAATGATCCTGCGAGTCTACAATGATATGCACAACCACAGCTTTTGAAAGGTCTGGGGCCTCCCCAGCTCTGTTGGAACAGTGCAGTAAGACCATACAACAAATGTGATTTGTAGGTCAGAACACCCACAAGACATTGATTTACCACTGGGGTTTGGCATCTGGCATGCTTCTGTCTTGACATTTATTAAATTCAGTAAACAGGGATAGAAGAAATGAAGTTTTTTAGTTCTAAAGATGTGTAAATGCCTTGGGTAAAGGTGGATTGTTAACCTATTTAACAAAACAGGAAAAAGAAAGAAAGAAAAAAAAGGCTATTGAAACAAAGACCATAATACCATAATGAGACTAATTCTTCTAGGCCAGCTTCCTAAATGACTATTTAATCAATGGCTGGGTCACATTTTTACAGTCATCATGAGAAAATGAATCTCCTTTCATTGGCACTCTTTGATGAGGAACAGCAGTGAAAAAGTGAAGGAGACAAACCCTTCTGTCCCACAGGAAATCTAAAGAGTAAGAAAGAAAACAGAAATGCAAAATCTTTGCCTGCTGCCTCATAAACAGAAAGAGCCTGGCAGTAAGCCCAGGAAACGCCTAATGCAGGATGACAAGGCAGGAGGACTGCACGAACAGACTGCTCAGGTCACCACAACTCACCCAGCCAGGCAGCCAGGGGCAACAGATGACAGAGCAGAGCACACCTCACCTCCTCCTTTTATTTCAGTTTTAAACAGATTTTTTTGGCATAGATTTCCCTTATAACATCTTGGAGTTTGAGTCAGAGAACGAACACATGTGGAAATGGAAGACAGCATTTGGGTGTGATTCCAGCTGATCATCCTCCCAGCAATGGAGATGGCAGGCAGAAAAATAAGCTGTAGAAATGTGCACAAGTTAGTTCCCACACCTATCTATTTCTTACAGCCTCTCCAATACTGAGGGGCTTTCTGGCAAGGTCTGTTCACTGTTTTTTCATTCCAAAGGGCAAAACGATCTCTTTTTGCAAAATCCTGTTGCAAGTAGTGCACTGATTATGTGCAGCTACAGAAGAAATGGGTTACAATTCTGATTCCAAATGGTTCAGGTGGTCCACACTTGTCTATCTCTATGACACAAAGTGGTCCAGAACAACCTTTACTGCAGCATAAGCCACTACTTCAGCAAGAATCACTCACTTCAGTATGTTAAACAGTGAAATTTAGTGTCACGCATCTTGAAACAAAGAAAGAAACAGCCTCAATAATAGACACGGAGTAAGTGGAAAATGGAAGGAGCTAATTAACAAATGCAGCTTATATGGCCATAATCCAGTTTGTTTAAAGAGATAAAAAAACCACAACAGTATTTTCAGTTACAAAACAAGGATTATATCTTTGGCCATAGATGCATTAATCACAGCAGCTCAAAAAAGTCTGCAGAACATTCTTTCCTCAAGCAGTGTAACTGGGAAGCCTAATACAGGACCAAAAATAGCACCTGACTTCACACAGCTAACCTTCCATCTTACCACTGTGCTGCTGGCCTAAAAATAGGAGCTACTTGTATAATGAAAGAACATTAAAAGTAAAGGTCTACATATAAGGACAGAAAGCTGTCTCATCCAACTCAGTGACATTGTATGGATTTAATCACACCCCAGTCCACAACACAAATGCCCTTAAAATGTATCGGGCCATTTGATATGCCATAAAACTGCCTCTTTTGTACTGTTCTAGAAATCAGTGCCCTTGGTTCATCACCCTACTTGAAACACATGGCATTCATATACTGAGGGAACTTAAAACTAATACAATCAGGTGGTCAAATACTCAAAGTGCTTTCATTTCTCCCATTCTTTACACCAGAAGAGCTGCTGTGACATGCGGTGATAACCGAATGTAACCCAAGGTTTCCGCAGTTCATGGGCAAACACTTCCCTGGAGAGGTTCCAAAAGCAGCAGTTCCTTGAAATGAGAACGATTTTTCCACAGATAGGAGACATTCAAACACTGTGGGCAGTGCAGACAGAATAAAAGACAAGACAGAATCTGGAAAGGTCCTTTGATGAAGGGTACAAATAGTTTTTCGTAACTCTTTAAGCTTTAAATGGAAGCTTTACGGTTTTACATGTGAGCAGGTTGCCCAGACAGGTGGTGGATGCCTCAGCCCTGGAAATAATTCATGGTCATAGAATTGTTTTGGTTGGAAAAGACCTCCAAGATCATCCAGTCCAACCGTTCTCTAACTCTGTCAAGGTTGGTGCTGAACCATATCCCTCAGCACCACATCTCTGCCTCTTTGGAACACCTCCAGGGATAGGGATTTGACCACCTCCCTGGGGTGCCTGTGCCGGGTCTGCGCACAACAGCTACAAACCAAACTTCATTTTGCATGCATAGGCATTTGGTCAAGCCTATCAATGATTGTAAAGGAGCAAACACCTGAAGAAGGATGTCAAGAATTAAGCAAATTTGATAGGAAAGGAGCATTTTGCAGCTTCAGTGATATTTAGAAATGAAATTAAAGCTGATTCATTTTCAGTTCAGCCCAGGTTCCAAGAAAAAGCCTTAGTACCTACAATTACAAAGGTCAAGTTGGATGTGGCAATTTGATTTACAGATTTGTTGTATTTGGGATTCATTCTTATCTCTTTATAGGCTCTTTGGAAGATGAATGAGTTAAAAAGGGGGAGAAGGTTTCCAGGGCATGGAATGGGTTATTTCCACCAGCAGTCTAATTGAGAATGCCCCTGCTGACTGCTGAGGGGGGTTGGATTAGATGACCTTTGGAGGTTCCCTTCCAACCCAGAATATTCTATGTCTTTGCTCACTGCAGGGCAGGGATTGGTCTAGATGACCCTTAGAGGTCCCTTCTGACCCACACTGTTTTATGGTTCTGGGGTTTTCCCATGGCTTGAACTGTCCCTGTGGTAGTTGCTAAAGTCAGGTTTCTGTCCCAGTTCTATTATAAAAATAAAAATCCATCAAATCAAGTAACTCCAAGATTCCAACTGTTAGTTAAAACGCATGACTCAGTGCAATTTCACGTAGTTATGTAGACATAAAAATCTATTTCTGGAAGCACAGAAACAAAATTAAGCTTATCCATGCTCTCTATTCACCACTTCAATCAAGCCCTCCAGCATACTGTTGCAAGGTCAAGATTGCATTTGTTCCACCTTCAAAACGTAGGCAACGTTTGGAGAAACATCACCATTTAAGCAGCCTATATAGTGTGATCTTTTTTTCTCCTGTTAATTTCCATTACATGTATGGCTTAAGGCAGATATAAAATAATACATAAATAAGTTCATATACATATATATATATTTATTTATAGAATCATAGAATGGTAAGGTTGGAAGGGACCTCAAGGATCATCTACTTCCAACCCCCTGCCATAGGCAGGGACACCTCCCACTAGTACAGGTTACTCAAGGCTTCATCCAATCTGGCCTTGAACGCCTCCAGGGAGGGAGTATCCATAACCTCTCTGGGCAACCTGTGCCAGTGTCTCACCACCCTCACTGTAAACAACTTCCTCCTAACATCCAGTTTAAATCTTCCCTCTGCCAGTTTAAACCCTTTGCCCCAGTCCTGTCATTACAAGACCTTGTCAATAGTCCCTCCCCAGCCTTCCTGTAGCCCCCTTCAGATCCTGGAAGGCTACTCTAAGGTCTCCTGGAAGCCTTTTCTTCTCCAGGCTGCAGAGCCCCAACTCTCTCAGCCTGTCCTCATAGCAGAGCTGCTGCAGACCTCTCAGCATCTTCGTGGCCCTCCTCTGGACCTGCTCCAACAGTTTCTCATCTGACCAATATTTTGTAGGCACATTGTGTCAGAAACAGAAATTCCTGAATGTTTGTCATTCTCCTTCTCTTTAAACCACAAGAATCTTGGCTTTTCCAAGAGCCCAAAATGCTCCCTCAGGCTTGACTGATGACATCCTCTTTGAAAGCTGAACTCTCACCACACTTTGAGATCATAAAAGCGTAAACCAGGCACTTGAACAAAAATCTACCAGGATATCATCAATGAATCTCACCTATCAGCTGTACTAACAGATTCTCTTTACACTTCCCACTCTTCCAGTTCCTCCCACTGGCAGAATTTCTGTCCATACTGGAATCCTGGAAAGAATTTGAACTGCTTTTACACTTGTTTGCAGCAGAATTAGCTTTAATCCCTTTAGTCACTATTGTAAAAGTGGGAGTACAGTTCTGGCGACTACTCCCTCATTATCAGGTTATTGGTGTCCTGATTTCTACTTTCAAGGTCTAAGGCTTTTGCAGATATTCCCCAGTGCTTAAAGGGCTTCCTAAGCAGCTTCTGGGAACATATGTTGTTTTTACTAGCTCTGGATAGAGTTTCCCTGTGCGTGCCAAGCAGACCTCCATGGGGCCCTGTCAGTGATCAACTGATTTAGTGTTCAAAATTAGAACGCTAACTGTCCAGCTACTTGGGGCAGATTCACTGCAAGAGTCTTAATTCTTATCTGCATTCAGCATATGCCACAGTAGTGACTCGATTTGACTTCCACTGACATTGCTGCTACATTACCAAGGACCAGCAGCAGAGTGCACACTGCCCAGTGCATCAGCATGGGCTGGTAGGCACCTGCCTCACTTCAGTCACAGAATCAGTTAAGGTTGGAAAACACCTAAGATGATCATGTCCAGCCTCTACCCAACATCTCCATGAACACTTTGCAAAGCCGTCCCTAGATAAGAATCACAGAATGTCATGGGCTGGCAGGGACCTCGGAAGTTCATCCAGTCCAACCCCCCTGCCAGAGCAGCATCACCTATACCAGACCATACAGGCACACATCCATGTGGGTCTGCAATACCTCCCGAGAGAGACTCCACAACCTCACCGGGCAGCCTGTTTCAGGGTTCTGGCATCCTCACAGCGAAAAAATTCCTCATGTTTACACAGAACTTCCTATACCTCAACTTTCATCCATTGTCCCTTGTCCTGTCATCAAGCATCATCGAGATGAAGCTCTCTTAGAAGCTGCTTAAGGAGAAAAGCCTAGAGGTGTGATTTGTGCCAATACGAAGCATCTAGTGACATTAACTGCAGCCTTCGTTAGTTCAGTTGCAAGGGAAAAGTCTGAAGGCTAAGTGGCTCATTTATTCCTAAACTACAGGTAGAATCATAGAATGGGTTGGGTTGGAAGGGACTTTAAAGATCATCTAGTTCAAACTCCCCTACCATGGGCAGGGACACCTCCTGCTAGACCAGGTTGCTCAAAGCCCTGTTCAGCCTGGCCCTGAACACTTGCATCCAGAGGAGAGGGCATCTAGTCGCAGATGCTGCAGCAACTTTTCCTGCAGCTGGCAGGTGACATTCTTCTAAAGAAACACTGCAAAAGTGTGTTCCATTTACTTTGTGATGGTCCCTCCAATCTCCCTAACTCCTGCAAACACCATTACTTATTCTTTACTAACAGAGAGCTGGTGACAAATTCAGTCAAAGGAAAGCAGAACTTTAACCCACTGAACCGAGTCTTCACCTGATGGCATTTCTAAATATAGATGAGCAAAATAGGTGTTTGAGAACATGGCACACATGGCATATTTGCAGAGCAGAAAACAATGCTGACTGCAAACAGGAGGTGCTACAAGGAGACTGACTCAGTGCACAGAGAACAACCACTGGAGTATTCCCCCTTCCTTCCCAAGGCTCACAAACTTCCAGTCACATGCTCAGGGGCATTGCTCCATTTAATTGATGGGAAGCTCTTTGTTTCTAAAAGCTGGCTCATGCTGCCAATACTTCAATGTTGCTTTCCCTTCAGACTTCTGTGCTTAAAGGTTCAGTGCAAATTAATCAGTCAGCAGTATTTTAAACATTAAAGATGAATATTCCTTTTCCTCTCTCTGATAAGCAGGGCCTGTTGTGACAGGACAAGAGGTGATGTTTTTAGTATAAAGAGGGAAGATTTAGATTAGGTACAAGGAGGACTTTTGTTTTTTTTTTTTTTTACACTGAGGGTGGTGAGCCACTGGCCCAAGTTGCCCCAAAAGGTGGTAGATGCCCAGTCCCTGAAACGATTCTAGGTCACGTTGCTTGGAATTCTGAGTAATCTGCTCTAGCTGAAGATGTCCCTGCTGACATTGAGGAGACCTTATAGTAGCCTTCCAGTATCTGAAGGGGCCTACAGGAAGGCTGGGGAAGGACTATTGACAAAGTCTTACAATGACAGGACAAGGAGTAATGGGTTTAAACTGGCAGAGGGAAGATTTAGACTAGATGTTAGGAAGAAGTTCTTTACAGTGAGGGTGGTGAGACACTGGCACAGGTTGCCCAGGGTGATTGTGGCTGCTCCCTCCCTGGAGGTGTTCAAGGCCAGGTTGGAGGAGGCCTTGAGTGACCTGTACTAGTGGGAGGTGTCCCTGCCTATGGCAGGGGTTTGGAACTAGATGATCCTTGAGGTCCCTTCCAACCTTACCATTCTATGATTCTATGACTGCAGGGGAGTTGAACAAGATGATCTTTAAAAGGTCCCTTTCAACCTAAAGCATTCTATGGTTCCATGTTTCCTGCCATTAATTTACTGCAGAAGAGAATGTCATTTTTCCTAATAACTGCCAGACACCCAGAAGAAAAGTTCATATTTTAAGATTTCAACATTTTTGCTTCACTAGACTTAAGAGACAATGACAATCTGATTATAGCCAGCCACAAAGCATCAATGTGACAACCTGAAAGACAAAGCTTAAAACTCGAAGCTTAGAGGCTGTGTCATGAACAGGAACAGAGAAAATTCAACCTTGAAAGCCTTTCTTATGTCGTTGTTAAATAGTTTTATATTGTAAGACGTAACAGGCTTCAGACGAGGAGTTTACGTGTTTAAATGTGATGATGCAAGTCAAACTCATTGCTGGACTAACAGGGTAATTTAATTACAGGAGGAAAAAAAGAAGTCCAAGATCTCAGAGTAATGAGGAACCTGTGACACAAATCCTAATCTGGCATATGACAGCTGCAGAATGAATTCAAAAAGAGTTTTTTTACCAGACTAATTATCAGTTAATGGGCAGGCTCAGTGGGGCACAACAAATTCCCCAGGTTTAGTGCCCAGGTCACGCGGGCCACTCTCCAGCACGGCAGATGGCAGACAATGCCTGCATACCACTCTTTTGTCCCGGCGGCTCCAGCATCCCCATTGCAGGAGCCCAGCGCTGCTGCGACCGCGATCACATAGCAACAAAGAGCCGGCGGCAGCGCTGGTGGCACCGCGCTGCTGGTTTCCCACACTGTGCAGCGTGGCACTGACACTGCGTGCTGGCAGCTCTGGCTGGGCACGGGCAGTGATGGAAAGCCCTAGGAATGATCCGCTGCAGCTCCAGAGTCTGCGGCAGGCTGGCTGGCACTTTCAGCAGAGCGCACACGGGCTTGCTCGCAGCTCAGACATCTGCAATCGCTTTTGTTTCCCCTGCCGTGCTCGGATTTAGCAGAGCTGACCTTGCATCAGGGGCTGCTTTTGCGTTCACATTTAGAAATCCTCTATTATTTTAAGATCCCACATCACCAGCCTGTTAGCTTGGTGGCAGGGGGTTATCACTAATTACATATCTAAATCTTACCTTACTGAAAAACAAATTCACCCCTAGCAGACCCTGTTCTCAGTAATGCTACATCACATTCCCAAAGTTGGAACTGTGTATCCCTGTGAGAGAAAGATACATCCCCTATTCTATTTGTTCTCTCTGTAACTGCAATTTGGGGTTTTGATGTTCAGAAAGTAAGAACAATACAGGAGAGTTCCCACTCCCACCCCTCAACAAATTCTAAAGACTTTTGTTCCAGAGAGCCAAGTTTTCCAGTGCCAGACTGTGGCCGTTTCACACGGCATGACCTTGTTTTTTTTCTTGTTGCATAAGCAGCAAAGCTGAAGAGCTTCCTCAGCAGGACTGCTCACTCCCAGTTGAACACTGAGATGACTCACTGGATGTTCATGGCTGGTTGGGTTTTTTTTCCCTTTCAGTACTTTTTTTGCAGCATCACAGTTTTGTTACTTTTAAACAAAATCCTTACTCATTTGCCTTTTCTTTTTGATCCTCCAAATGGTAATTGGACTAGTAGGATGATCCTCTGACAACTGTGATCAAAGCTGTCAATGTTTTCTAGGGTAAACCTCCAACCATACATTACCTGCCTGTGGCAGAAAAGGCTTTAGAAAGTGTTCCATGATGAGATTTGTAGCTGGAAGAAAGATCTCTGTATTTTCATATTTAGGGGAGGTTTCGGATCCCTGCACCTACAACAGGGCACAGTTAATTTCAGGTTTGTTTCCATGAAGAACTACAGATGGGAATAATGCCACAGCCATGAACAGAGCCCAGAATTATCTCTTCTGCTTGAGTATGCTCCTTCCTTCTAGCAATAAATAACCTCAGCTCCCAGTTCTGAGCATATTGGTCGTAGTCTGAATAAAAATAACACACAGCAGTGTCCACGGATGAATCAATTTCCTGTTACACAGACTTCCTCAAGATCAGGGCCACCTGCATTTCTTTGCTTTCCTTAGACTCACAACATCTGTATCCCACACTGAGCAGACATCTCTCCCCAGTTGTTCTCTAATACAATTCTAGCCTCTAATATAATCCTAATTCCCCTCAAATCACATTTTATATCACATATTAGAGGATGTTTGCTAGAATTGGGATAAAACTTACCCTAAATATAAATCACAGGATGATTTGAATTGCAAGGGACCCTAAAGGGCATCTAGTTCCAACCTCCCTGCCATGGCAGGGACACCTTCCTCTAGAGCAGGTTGTTCATGGCCTCAAGCACCTCCCTGTACAGATTCCCCAGAGGCTGCAAATTTCAATGGTATTTAGATTTTTCTTCTTTTATCTCTACCTCTGCAGCTCTGCAAAGTTTGTAGACAGCTTTGGTTACTGAAAACACTCAAACCCAAACACACAGAGAAGTTTTCAGAACCCTCACTGACCTGCTCCAAGGAGAATCACTCCTTCGTTCATCAAGGCCATGGGGTAGCAGTGGCTGTGGTAAAGTCAGATCCTGGCTGGACTTGATGATCTTAGAGATCTTTCACAACCATGGTGATTAATTTTAATTTTACAGTGACTATTTACCGCTGAATTGCATTAGACCTGATTAACTTTAAGCCTATTAGTTTCCTTTCCTGTACACAGAGCAGTCACAGAAATCACTTCCTTTTCTCTATAACTACTTTTTTTTTTTTTGGTTCATTCCACCTGAAAACTTGCTCTCTCCCTAGCCTAGGCCATCCAGCCTCCTTCACTCCTTCATAAAGCATGCTCTCAGAAGTCTCTTTGCTCTCCTCTGGACTTCCACAATAAAGCCATCCTTGCAACTGTCACTGCACTGTGCAAGGCACAGCACCACAGGTCCTGTCTGACATACATCAGGAGTAAGCACTGTCCCCTCCTGTGTGGATGTTGCTTTCCCTATGCACAACCTCTGCCATCATTAACTCATCTTCAGTTGTGATCCTTTATCACTATCTGCATGGTTAATAACCAGGGAGTCTGATATTACTCAACCTGCTTCATTCCAAGCTGTGATCTGCAGTTTGTCTCCCTTCCTGCTCATCTGGTCAGCATGCTCTCTGCATTTATTAAGCATGTTCTACAGCTCATCTTCCAGGTCAGACACACATTCATTGACCCCTACTCAGTATAAGATTCCAGCTTGGCAGCAAATCATCAATAACCATTCAGAACTACAACACAGCAACTCTGGATTCTCCTAGACCATGCTTCCCCAAGCTGATGGATGTGAAAGGTCAGTGTCAAAAAGCTGACTTCAGACACAAGGAGTTCCCATTACTGTTTTCTCCCCCTTGTCTCTCTCCTCAGTCAGGTTGTTGGTTTGTAGCTTTTAATGCAATAACCAAAGACCCTGAACCTCCCCTGAACCCATCATAACATTCTGCTGAAGCATTTTGTGTTGTCCTGAGCTCAATGCAAACCAGCAGGCTCCCTTGACAACAGGTGCTGTGTCAGAGCCCTTCAAGCCCACAACCCAGGTGAAGGTAACTGTACAGAACAATGTGGAACTTTGCAACTTCCAGGTAACTGAGGTGTCCCATACTACATGTTTGCTCCTAAGAGGAGAAAGGATCCCACCAGCCATCAGCAAGTCATTTCAGTCTTGCTTCCTTGTTATTATTTTCCCCCATATGTCTCAGAGTGAAGTTACTTAGTTCAAATTTTGGGATACTCATCTCATCAGCAACAATACCACTGGATTTTCAGGACCCCTCTCCTTTTTCAGTTTTTTCCTACACCTTGGAAAATAACCTTTAGCTCTTCCACGCTGCTTTTCTCTCACATCCATCCAGTGAATGAAGAACACAACTCTTGACATCTCATACAAGCTCTCTTTTCCTTCTCTGTACTGGAACTGTGTATCTTTTCTAATTTAATTTTCCAGGCCACTTAGTTTCTGTTTTCCTGGAAGGTCTCTCCCTTGAAAGTTTTATTCTCTCTCTTCTAAGGAGAATCTAAATACTCTTTCTGGTTGATTCTCCATCAATATGTAACACAAAACCAAAGCCAAATAAAACCCCCAAACCCAAATATTTTCCTTCAGCATCGCAACACTACTCACTGCTGCATCAAAGGGTCTCAGAGGTAGTGGTCCTGTTACCATTCTCTCAGATGATACTGCACATCATCTGCTGACTTTTCAGTCTTATAATCCAATACAAAGAGCAGTATTACACAGAAAATATAACCTACATCTCTTCCCTCACACCTGCAAACCAGGTATTTCCTTGGTGATAAAAACATGACGGAGCAGGGGAAAGGAAGAAACCAAACCTTGAGAAACACAAGAGCTACATTTACAGGAGCACAGTCATTTAGAAAATGCCTTTTCCAACTCCTCTTCTTTCTTTTTTTTTTTTTCCAGTGGTTGCTTTCAAGCTGTGCCAACACTTCAACCAACATAAAAGATCTGCCTCCCTGGCAGATTTAGAAGAATAAGCAATTACTGCATTAGAGAAAATCGGCTCCAAAACTTCCACCGATTGGCAATTGGCAGCAGTGCAACTTTTTATTTGCCAAACTCCACAAAGCCCTTGGGCACCAACCTCTGTGTACACCAGCAATGAACAAAGAGAAAAACCTACCCTATTGCCTCATATTTGGGTCAGCCTTTCACTGGGTGGAGGATAAGCAACAAACTAATAAAACCACAGAAGTGTTCCTGCTCCTAGATAAGCTGAGGAATTGGAGGTACTGGTTGATGAGAAGTTCAACATGAACCTGCAATAATAGCTTGCAGCCCAGGAACCAACCATGTCCTGGACAGCATCCCCAACACCATGGGCAGAAAGGGGATTTTGCCCCTCTGCTCTGCTCAGACTTCCCCTCGGAGTCCTGTGTCCAGCTCTGGAGTCCTTAGCACAAGAAGGACATGGAACTGCTAGAGCAGGTCCAGAGAAAGCCACAAAGGTGAAAAGTCGAAGGCTGGAGCACCTCTTCTATGAAGACAGGCTGAGAGAGTTGAGGTTGCTCACCCCAAAGAGAAGAGAAGTCTCTGAAGGGACTTAGAGCAGCTACAGGAGAGCTGGAGAGGGGCTTTTGACAAGGACATGGAGTGACAGGATGAGGGCTAATGGCTTCAGACTGGAAGAAGCTGGATTTAGATGAGATGTTAGGAGGACATTCTTCCCCATGAGGGCACCAAGCCACTGGCACAGCCAGGTCAGATAGGTCCTTGAGCAAGCTGGGCTAGTAGGAGGTGTCCTTGCCCACTGCAAAGGGGGTTGGAATTCGATGATTTTAAGGTCCCTTCCAATGCAAACCACCATATGATTCTCAGCAGGCTTTCATTATCAGGGTTTTGAAAATCATAGTCTTGTGTCTGGGGGCACTGTATCTTGTGACTGTCTAAATCACAATTGTACTACAGTTGTGCAAGCAAAGTTTCCTTCCAAAAGCCCACAGAAAATCAAAAGGCCTTTCTCCCACAGGCAGGTCTGCATTCACATTTCTGCACTACTGCTGCTGAAACACTTCAGAGGGCAGTGCAAGGAGCAGCCATGTGCAGGCTGTCAGTACTGAGAACAAGACTCTGCTCCACCCTGCTCGAGAACATCTACATCTGCAGCCCGAGTCTCATTGTTACCTTTACCACAGAAGAGCAGGTTCTGCAGCAAGTAGAAATATTTTACTTATTCCAGGGCATTACCAAGGACCATCTTCACTGTGGACTGAAGACAGCCATCATCTATCATGCATAACAATAATGTGCAGGCAATATATGCGAGATATAATGTTAATTAATTGTATTGATCCCTCACGCACTACTGCATCTTCCACATCAATGCAGACCACTGAGTTTCTGCTCTGTTAATGCAACAGAAAGAATCAGGAAAGGAAACTACAAAAAAAATGGGAGTCTCAGCTCGGACTCACCTCTTTGATCTATTTGCTTGAGAAGATGAAAATCGTCTTTCCAAGACAGTAAAAGAAGACTTCATGGGCAAAAGAGACTAATGACTACATAATAAATACCCTCAAAGCTATTTTATTATTAATTAAACATGGCTAAATCACATTTTGGATGTGATTCTCTCTTACCAAATCACATTAACAAATCTCATTAAAAAAATCAAGCTAATGGGAAGAACTAAAGAGCACATTACAGTGCCACCAAGCACCGAAACTCAAGGATCTTGCTGATGCATTTGCCCTACTACATTTAACGTGAAGGAACAGAAAAAGGTCTTGTATTTAATAATAAAAACGTGCCACAGCACAGCAGCAGAGAGAAGGGCCTCATATTGAGACCACCTGAGTGCTCTTGTTCTACCACACATTTGCTAGCAACCTTCCACACCAAAAGTGCTTTTTAAGCAGTCTAGAAAAAGCTTGACAATAAAATTTCTCACTTCTGTTCAAATGTAACTGAAACGTTCACAAGGAGATCATCCAAATACATAGGAATGTAGGATTGTAAAGATAGCTGTGGAATTCTAGAATCATTCTGGTTGGAAAAGACCTCCAAGATTATCAAGTTCAACCATTAGCTGACTCTACCAAGGCTAAATCATGTCCCTCAGCCCCAAACACCTCCAGAGATGGGAATTCAACCACCTCCCTGGGCAGCCTGCTCCAGTACTCAAGAAGCCTTTCAGGGAAGAAGTATCTTCTAATATCCAACCTAAAACTCCCTGGTGCAACTTGAGGCCATTTCCTCTCATCCTATCACTCATTACTAGGGAGAAAAGACTGTTTCCCACCTGGCTATAAACTCATTTCAGGGAGTTGTGGTCTCTTCTCAGCCTCCTTTTCTCCAGACTGAACACCTCCACTGAGGGAACACCCTCAGTTCCCTCAGCCACTCCTCTGCATAAGAACTGTTTATCAGACCCTTCAACCAGCTTTGTCACCCTTCTCAGGACCTGCTCTGGCAGCTCACTGACTTTCTTTAGCAAGGGCCCCCAAACTGAGCCCAGTACTCAATGAATGAGCAATCCTAATATTTAGTCAACAGCACAACAGCGCAGACACCCGATACTGAATGTGATCTGCTCTGCAGCCTGTGTTGCTCTCCAGCACCACAGTGACAGCACTGTCCAAGTGCCACATCAGTGTCAAATAAAACTATCAAGTATCAGAGTCCTGTTGCCTAAAGGGCTGCATCATCAACCTGAGCGATCAACAGCAAATGCACTCCTGATGCTTTAACCTGGTGCAGCAGAACATTCTGTGGGTCCCTCCTCTGCATTTCTGACAATAAAAGACCTACTCCATTGCTAATCCTGGCAGCGTATTTTTGCAGTGCAGATTAAAGACAAAAAACAAGTTTCAAAGACAGGATTACCCCTCCCAGAACTAGTCCAGTAAGATTCTCAACCTGAGAGCCTGTTGGTTACTACCTCCAGATAAACATTTCAGTACTTTTCCTACTTCCATAGCAAATCCATGGAAATAAAATGGAAAGATACAGCATTATTTTTCAGTATCACTCAGCACTATGGAGTTGTCTGAAAGCATGCCTCTGCTCCTGAAAACACAGATGTATTTTAACAAATTTGTTTGCAAAGGTTTCAAATAAACTTTACCAACAGGCACTTTTCCTATTAACAGAATTAGCACACACACACACAAAAAAAAAAAAGATAGATATCTGTGTTTTTTTAAACTTAGAATGAAAACTGGTTAACTTCTTTGTCATTATATAAGAATGTGATTTTTTTTTTGGTAGATATATTTTAATGAAAATTTTAGGAGTTGCCATTTATGAAACTGTATTTACTCAGAAGCAGGTTAAAGAAACTGTATTTACTCAGAAGCATGTTAAAGCATATACAGTAACAAGAATTCCAGTTATGGGGGAAAAAAAGCAGCTGAGATGAACTCATAGTGATCAAATGGGCACAGCACATTTAGTCTCCTACCTGCTTTCCATCCAGGGTACAAAGCCTCTTGACTACACCCGAATCTAATTTAATGGCTTCTGTGATGTCAGTCAGGACCTGCTCGAAGGAGTGAGCAGTCTTCTTGTTCAGCAGGATCCTCACGGCCTTCCGTGGTTTGACTCCGCTCCTGATAACAGTCACTAGCTTGGGTTTAATGAAATCTTTACTCTCCTTCACCTCACTCTTTGTGGATGTCAAAGATGGCAAGGATCGACTGGTCCCAGTCCTTATGTTCACACACCAGTTGGGATTGACGTTCTTGGTGTAGTCAACCTTGCGGTAGGGCTCGTTGGATGCACAGACATAACTTTCACCTGGAAAGAAGATGACATCATCATAATTTGAGGTGTGTGTGTGTGTGTGTGTGCAGCTATTCTTTGAAAATAAATTAAAAAAAAAACAAACAACTCCCCCCCCCACCCCGCCCCGAAAGTGTGATTTCAGCTGCAGGCCACTGGCAATGGAATCCTGTACATCATCAGAGCTTTTCCAGAGCTTTCACACAGCTGATCCAGCAGGTTTCAAGAGACCTCTAGTTGAGAAATTAAAAAAAAACAAGCCACCCTAGCAGTAAAGAGTAATGAGGGGGTTGAAGATGTTGCCCAGTTCTTTTGGATGGAATCTTCAGCCTGCAGAGTCATTTTGCAAGGAGTTCTATTAATTGAGCTCACAATATAGGACATTCAGAGCACTCTCCTACAGAAAACAGAATCACAGGTGCACAGACATAACTTCCACCTGGAAAGAAGATGATATCATCATAACTTGAGGAGGGAGTTGCAGCTACTTTTTGTAAATAACAAAGAAAAAAAAAACCAAAATAAAACAACAAACAAACCAGAAAAAAACAAAAGAAAAAAACAAAACAAAACAAAACAAACAACCACCCAAACTTCCCCGCGGAAGATGTGATTTCAGGCCTAAAAATCATCAGAGCTTTTTCAGAGCTTTCACACAGCTGATCCAGCAGGTTTCAAGAGACCTCTAGTTGAGAAATAACAAAAAACCCCACCCTAGCAGTAAAGGGTAATGAGGGGGTTGTTGCCCAGTTCTTTTGGATGGGATCTTCAGCCTGCAGAGTCATTTTGCAAGGAGTTGTATTAATTGAGCTCACAGTATAGGACATTCAGAGCATCCCTCCTACAGCAAACAATCATGGGATTACAGAACTGCTGAGGTGGGGAGACCTTTGAGATCATCAAGCCCAACTGCTTCCCTAGTGCTCACAAAAGTAGCTAGAGCTTCTATACTCCTCACACACATACTTCAAGATGTCTACCCACACATTAAAGTTTGATAATTAATTATTTATAGAGCATTAAGTTTTAACAGAGTAAAATTCAAGTAGCTGAAGACCCTTGCCATGCAGGACACATTAATTTACTGGCAGTTATTCACTTCAACATTTTTTAGAGCAGAAACGGCTACTGAGGCTGTAAGTGAGGCTTTGAGACCACAGGAATATGAGAGGACATTGAGATGTCTGCATTTCCATTTCTTTTCCAATTCAAAGCCTGCACTGCTGGTATCTCCTGAAGTCATGAAAGGGAGGTCAGATAACAAAGAAGTGTTTTCACAGGCTAGTGATAGACACCTTCACATTGAATTCCTTGAAGTGGCACCAGACCTAAGGAATTTGTTACTTTCCTCCATTCCTTGCCATAAGGCCGGAGAATAATTGGCCTTTTTTTCTGAAGAGGACACTTTTCAAACTCCTGTTTGTTGTTTGGCACAACTCTTCAATGCCTGACAGCATTATTCAGGATACAGACCATGACAAAGGACATCTTTAACTCTGGGTTATTTCTCTAACCCACATCCTTGGCCCCAAAAAATGGCACCCAAAGTTTTTCTGGATTGCCAAAGTATTGCCAGAAGGATGAAGGGGTAGCATTCCAAACTGACAGGGCACACTGTTCATCCAGGCTGCAGAGCCACCTAGGTCTTAAAATGCTTAGGCTGGTCTAAGATCAAATCTTCATGCTCTAGGTCACTGGTGGAATAAACCAAATTCACATCCTATATACCAAGCAAGGAATAAAGACCAGTTTCACAGGGAGTTTCAAGGGTGGGGACGACAAAGAAGAGCTAGAGAGAGAATTTACAAAGAAACGTAGTGACAGGATGAGGGTTAATGGCTTCAAACTAGAAGAAGCTGGATTTAGATCAGATATTAGGAAGAAATTCATCCCCAAAAGGGTGGTGAGGCACTGGACCAGGGAAGTTGTGGAGGCACTAACCCTGAAAGTGCTTAAAGGTAAGTTGGATAGGCCTGGAGCATACTGGTCTAGTAGGTGCTATTCCTGCCCACACAGGGGGGTTGGGGTCTTTAAGGTCCCTTCGAACCCACAGCATTCAGTGATTTGGAGAGAAAGAAGTCAGTCCCTAATAATACACTGAGATTCGTGGGCAAAGAGGTGAATTACAGTCTAAGGGAGGAGAAAGATCTATTAAGCAATACTTTTTTTCTTTGTAATTCAGAAAAAAAATGCAGGAATTACAGACATAGGATACAGCTGGGACTGAGCACTGCCAAAGTATCCTGCAGCAGAAAGCTTAACTAGACTGCAGAGCAGTTTTGGCAGAAGTATAAACTGGTATGATAATTCCACCAGAGCATATGTGCTTTCCACCCCATGCTTCATGGCAGCACCCAGAGCAGTCCAAATGTGTCAATCCTTGCCCAAAGAAATCCTGCTACCACCCAAAAGTCCTCAAATGAGGCATATGCTCACTCTAAAAAGGGGAACATCTGCTGATATTTTGAGTCACGACACAAGCAACAAATGAAGTAAGTTTCCTTCTGATTCTTTGTGTTATATTAACAGAAAGACAAAAGACTTGAAATGCTGCCTGAGAAGAAGGGAACATTATCTGCCTCTACATAATTCACCTGTACTGCATTAAACTCCAGATGCACTATCCACAAAGCAAGACCTCTGTGTGCTCTGTGTATCCAGTTTAAGGGGGCTGCAGAAGGATTGAGTTTCAGAGAGCTAACAGTCTAAACATCTTACTTACCATTCCCTCCCACCAGTAAAATGCAGATGGTGAACACAGAGAAAGGATAAAAGAGAAAACAAGACCTCATTGATCAGTTTGACCAAGTAGCCATAGACCATCAGCTGATTAAACACTGCTTTGTTTGTTTAATTCACCTACAAAGGTTTTCTTTTGCAACCTGTTTCTTCAGTACTGTTCACAGAAAATGTGCCTTGCTCACCTTTCAAGATAAAGGGATAAAGAGAGGAGGGCATCCATTAACTCTCCAAAACTCAGCCATGCAGTTTTAGATACTGACAGGAAAAGAAAGTCTATCTTGTCATTTCATATCCCCACAGCACAGTACTTGCAACTCTGTGTGGTTTTAGGGAAACAGCTGACTGACATCTTGGGGTTCCCCACAGCACAAGATTTGCGAGCTTCAGCTCACAGCTTGGCATTTGACAGCCTAGAAACATTCAGACTTTTTGTCCTTAAAAATAGACTAGTGAAAAGAGACTTACAAATACTTCGTTTTCCTTAGCATCAGCTTACAAATCAATTGTGGATACACCGTGTCATGGGTAATGCGAGGAAGAAATTGATTGTGTACAACACCCAAAAACCCCAACTCAGGACACCTGAAATAGGAGCCTTTAAATCAAGTTTTCTGACCTGCTTCTGTAAAGTGCAAAAAATAGCTAGCAGTAACTGACAAACACCAATTACTACCTCCTGAGAATCAGATAAAGCATCATGTTTTCAAATGACACACTGAGTGATAAAGCTGACACAGGTAAAAAGAAAACTCTCAGTCTCCATATTTCAATATGTATTCCCCCATGAAGCTCTCAGGACAGAGATAGGTGCATCTCACCTACTCACCTCACAGTCCTCACCTTCTTTTGGCGGAGCTCGCTAGTTTCAAGGGTGCTAAAAGTTGCTTTTTCAGTATAGCACAACAGTTAGTAGGGCTCTGATCTTCTAAGTTCAGGAGTCACAGGAAAGGACCCTTTTTTGTGTTCCTAACACAAAGCCAAGCAGCTTTGCAAAGCACTATATTTACAGCACAAATAAAAGGACTGATCTAAAAATACAACATCCCCCTTTTGTAAAAGATTATGGTGTTTAGATCCTTTTCCTTCCTTGTACAGAATTTTCTTCCTCACCAGTTTCTTACAATTCCTTCACTTTCACATCACCTCCAATAACCTTGTGTAAGTCACCATCTCTCCTCATCTGCAGCAATTAAGTTCCCCATACACTTTTAAAAAGCTGGGATAGCAACCAGGATTTTACCAGATGACTAATTGCTCCTAGCTCTCTATTCACTTCAATCAGGAGCTTCAGATGGCAGCTTCCTACAAACCTCCACAGAACAGCTGAGGTCAGAGAGGACCCCTGGAGATCATCTAGTCCAATCTCCTGCTGGGGCAGGACAGGATCAAAGCTTTCAGAAGGCAGTTAAGGCCACCTGGTATCAAACCCAGCTGATCCCACAGCCTCCTTCACAGCCAGGAAGGAACTCGTAAATTACATCTCTCCTGTCTCTGAAACTGGAGATGGGCAGTGGAGGAACAGTTTTGTTTAGCTTGGATGGAAAGTAAACTAACAAGTACATCCCTTTGTCACATCCACACCCAGGACTGTGCAAGAGCAGCAATTTTAATGCACAGTTGGAAGTTTCTAATGGGTTTTAATCTTTCTTTTACACTTTCTTTTTACTCTTAAACCTGCTACAACTGCCCCTCTTTAAAGCATTAGAGCTTTTGTCTTCAGCACAGGAAGGTAATGGCATTTTTTGGAAAAGGCAAAACCAGAAACTGCCTACTTGGTGTTACCATCTGCTTGCCCTTACAAGAGAAAGATATTCTTGACCTAATATAACAGTGTGTATCAGCTAGAATCACAGGTACTGCAGCAGGATTAAAATGTAACATGCAGTAACAACAACAACCATCTAAGGCAGAAAATACTTGGGTTGTTCAATACCCAGTTTCAAAACCTTCACTGGGCATGAGTGTAGCAGAGCCTGCACTTCTAAAGCTACATGTCCTAGCCATGCATAAGGACTCTCACCTCCTGCCCAGAAGCTTCCCTAAAGGTGCCTGCTGACTGTCTGCACAGCTGTGAAGACAAAACTACTGACATCTTATAAAGAACTGTATTAAGTACTGTGATTGAAAGAACAAAGACTTTTAGCAACACTTCCTACTTAGAGAACTAGGGAAAAAGTCTGTATCGCATATCAAACCAATGCAACATCTCTTGCTTTCCTCCCCCAAAACTATGGAATCATAGAACTTGCCCAGGTCTCCCATGTTTTTGTGCACATGATCATCCTTCCCAGCTCTCACCACTATTTTTAAAGATAGTACTTCAATTTTATTTTTCTTGCTGAAAATTGATAATGCAATACAATAAAACATCACCCAAAATGACTTCTGGTACTACTGAAGTTCAAGTTTTAGGATATCGCCAATGGTCAAATATTTATTCTAGAGCAAAAATTCAAGCTTGCTGTGCTGGAACTGTAAAAAATAAAACAATAATAACGTATTAGATCCTCTTTCAGCATCTCAAGAACAAAACAGCTGGCAAAGAGCTCAGATAATTTCCAGGAATGACAGATCCACTACATGTTAGCAGCTTACTTCCTGCCCTTGTATATGCTTTCCTCTCTCTGGTGATTAGACTTACACTGGCAAAGTTTTTGGCATGCTAATTGCAAAACATCCTAATCCAATTACGATGCTACAGGATTTTCTTGAGATTCCTGAGAGTTGTATTGGTCATAGATAGAGGACTAAGTAGTTTGGACCCTTTTTTCCACCTTTATTTTACTGAGAAAGCATAGAACTGGCATTTCAGTTGTGACATTTGCTTTGCTTTATTCTTCCAGTGAAGAGCAACAACAAAGGTCACTCATTCAACGTCTATGTGAAGAGACAGGAAAGAAGACTTTTTGCTTTCAGTTATGAACTTAAGTAGAGCTGGGGAAGTGCATACTGCATTTGTACTGATGACAAGCAAGTTGTTTCTCCTTGTTTTATGTTAAGACATAAAAACTTAAGGTCATTCCTTTCACAATATTTCCAAAGTTAGTCTAAGTTACCATTAGTTTATCCAGTTTTTGCTTCACCTCCTTTCTCTACCATCCACACTCCAGCATCTCAGCATTTTTAAAGCTGTCTCTAAGTCACCCAGTGAATCACTGAAAAAAAATTTGGTTGATTTAACATTTTTAATCAGACAGTTGATACTTCAAGTCAACAATCATTTCACATGTCCTCTGGTTTTACTGGAGAGCAGTCTCGTATAGACCATGTGGTAGACCAGTCCTCAGGCACTGTGTTACTACTATTATAAAGTGAACTGTCATGCACATTTTCTGTTTTAGTGAGATCTCCCCCTTAATGCAGCACATGCTGTGGCCTCTCTCTTTCTCCCCTAGATTCTGGAGTGGATGACCCTAAATTCCCAATGCCCTTACTGGTGGGTTATATAAAACTCTTCAGGTTCCCTCTCTCATAAAATTCTCCAGGTGAGATTCACCATTGCTTTGAAAAGAGAAGCTTCCAAATCAGACCTTACACATTTGGAAGCCCAAAAGGGAGGGGGTGGGGGAGGAAATTAGAACAGCCACAAATACTACTTTTTAATTAATGCAAATCAACTATGCTTGGCATATAGTCACTGAGCAAAACCCTGCAGTAGCAGTTTAGGTACTTAAGGAGAAACATCAGGTGTAAACTGATTATGAAGCTCTGTGTGCATAACATAATCAATATATGTGAAAGGCTGATTCATGTAATCTTCTTTAAATTGTTTTAAGACATCATGGGGGAATTAATTTCCTGGTTCTGGTAGTTTCCTACACACAGTTCCCATGTTTTCACTCAGAAGAAGTACTTTCAGGCCTATTTTGAGACTTAGTCAAGCACTGCTCTGCTCAGATTTGCAAGGCCTACGTAACTTTAACCAGCTAAGTCCCATAATCAAAAGCTACTTAGGGATGATTCTGAAAAGCACTGGATTCTGTGAAATGCCTATGGAAGTCAGACAAGGTAGGTACTTCCCTCTATGAATAAGGACTCTGGTCACATCTGAAGACATTACTTTATACCAGCTTGTTTTAATAATTGATATGGTACAATTTTCCCTTTTCACGGCACAAGGCCTTTCTCTTTCTTTAAAGTTTAAGCCACTGTAAAGTCAATGACAAGGTAACAACTGTTAGAGCACTAAACCACAGCATTTCCCTCTTTTACAAATGGTGATGACTGAAAGGTAGCCAAGAACCTGTAGATGAAAAGAATGTCTGCTATTGAGCTACCTCTAGAGTCAAACCCACACACGCAAGCAGTTCTTGTCCAGCTGATGGGAGAAGCAGAGGGCCCACAGTGGTAAAACGAGACCTACTGAATCTCACAGCAGCAGGCAACCCTGACCCACACACCTGCAGGGCTCCACAGCAGCTGGTTTTTAGCAAGGGAACCCCTCAGCATCGATGATGGAATCACAGAATAGAATCATAGAACTGTTTTGTTTGGAAAACACTTTTAAGTCCAAGGCTGGTAAGGCTGGTGTCAAACCACGTCCCTCAGCACCACATTTCTGCCTCTTTGAAACATCTCCAGAAATGGGGATTCAGTCACCTCCCTGGGTGGCCTGTACCCGCGTTTGAGAACCCTTTCACCACAGAATTTTGTTCTAATATCTAACTAAACCTCCTCGGTGCAACCGGAGGCCACTTCCTCGCATCCTATCACTTGTTATTACGGAGAAGAGACCAATCCCCATCTCACTCCAGACTCCTTTCCGAGAATTGTAGAGAGCAAAGAGAGCTCTCAGCCTGCTTTTCTCCAGGCTAACCAACCCCAGTTCCCCCAGTCGCTCCTCATAAGACCTGTTCTCCAGACCCTTCACCACGTTTGTCGCTCTTCTAGCAGTGAGAGGAAAGCCCACCACAGGGACAGCCTGCAACCCACCACCTGGTTCATACCACTTCTTGCCGGACCTCAACACGCCAGGGCAGACCCGCCCTGCTTGCCCCTAAACCACTAAAGACTCCTCACCTTCCAGCACCTCATCCAGGCTGGTGAGCTTCTTGCTGCCATCGATGGTGTAGATAGTACGGACACCCTGGGGCAAGTTCACGTTGTCCGACAGGGACCGGGTGAGTTCGACCAGGAGAGCATCGAAGGAGCGGAAGCGGTCTGTGGAGATGGCATACACCAAGCCCTTGAAGTACCTGTCTCCGTTGCGGTAGAAGCGTGCTTTCCGGGCTTTCTTCTCCGAGCTGAGCGCCTGCAGAGTCCGTGTGCGGTAGAGGCTGCAGTGGGCGCTGTGCGCCGGGCTGGGGATGAGCCCGTTACCCCGCGGCCCAGCGCCGCCGCCGGCGGCACCGCTGCGGCGCGGCCCGGCGCGCTGCTGCCTCTTGTCCCGCTCCTCGAAGTGCTCCAGCTCGATGCTCCGGCTGCTCGCCATGGGCAGCTGCCTGCGCGCCCTCCCAGCCCCGCTGGGACAGAGGCTGGCTGCGGGCTGCCGAGATTCGCCCTGACGCTTGCAAGGACTCCGGCTGCCTAATTCAGCATCGCGTCCGGCCTCTCTCGCCGGGAGAGCTGCGGGTGACCCGCCCCGCAATCGCGGCTCCAGCTGCCGCTGTCTCTGCCGTTAGCCGCTGCTCTGCCTGCAGTCGCGCACAAAAGCATCCCTCACGCCTCGGCTCGGCGGCTTTCGGCTGCAAGCAGTGCCGGGGAGGGGGCGATGGCGAGGCGGCAGGCTCGGGGGAGCCTCACGGCCGCACCCCCGCGCCGTGCCCATGCAGGCTCGCACAATGCGGCGGACCTCAGCCTCTTCCCCGCTGGCTCAGTCGGAGAGAGACGCTGAGAACGGAGCACTCTACTCCGCCAGCCCCCGCACGGCTCCAGCTCCCATCCTGGCGGCGGGGCACCAGGATCTCTGCGGCGTCAACAGCCGCCAGTCAGCCTCGGGAGCGGCGCAGCCCGGCGGGCAAGGCGCCCGGCAGCTCGGCGAGGAAACAGCCGCAGCGGATCCGGCGGGAGGAGCGAGCCGCGGCCGGGGCTCAGGCGGGAGGCGGGCGGGCGGCAGCGAGGAGGGGCGGAGGCGGTGCCATCTCGGCTGCAGGCTGGTGTGGGACCGCTGGCCCTCGGCCGCGGCTGGGCGTTGAGGGAGGGGGGAGCCCTGCTGGGGGTGCGGCCGTTTCTCGGCAGCGCTCCACGAGTGAAGCGGGAAAGGGATTTTTCTAGGGAAGGAGAGTGGTCGTGGATTCATCAAGGGCAAGTCCTGCCTGGTTAACCCGATGGCTTTCTGGGACGCAGTGATTTCATCAGTGGACAAGGGAAGCGCAATTGCTGTCATCTATCTGGACTTCTGTAAAGCCTTTGACACAGTCCTATGCAACATCCCTCTCTCAAAGTTAGACAGATACAGATTTGATGAGGGGACTGTCCAGTGGATAAGGAATTGGTTGGATCACCAAACCCAAAGAGGAGGGTCAATGGCTCAATGTCCAGAGGGAGATGAGTGACAAGTGGTGGCACTCAAGGGACTGAGACCACTGCTCTTCAATGTCTTCATCGATGACATAGCAATATTGAGTGCACCTTCAGCAAGCTGAGTGGTGTGGTTGATAAGAACAAAGGATAGTATGACATCCAGAGTGACCTGGACAAACCGGAGGAGTTCAGAAGAACCTTGTGAGTTTCAATAGGGCAAAGTGCAAGGGCTTGCACCTGGGTCAGGGCAATCCTTGTTATCAATACAGGCTGGGTGATGGAAGATTGAGAGCAGCCTTGCAGAAAAGAACTTGCAGGTACTGGCAGCTGAGAAGCCTCACAGAAGTTAGCGATGTCCACTTCCAGCACAGAAGGCAAATCACATCTTGGGCTGCATGAAGTGTGGCCAGAGGGTTGAGAGAGGTGATGCTGCCTCTCCATTCTGCTCTGGTGAGATCTCAGCTGGAGTGTTGTGTTAAGCTCTGGGACCTCCAAAACAAGAAGGATGTGGACCTGATGGAGAGGATCCAGAGGATGGCCCCAAAATCGATCAGAGAGCTGGAGTACCTCTCCTACAATGGCAGGCTGAGAGAGTTGTGGCTGTTCAGCCTGGAGAAGAGAAGACTCTGGGGAGACCTTATAGCAGCCTTTCAGTATTTGAAGGGGACCTACAAGAAGGCTGGGGACTGTTTAAAAGGGCTTGTAGCACCAGGACAAGGGGCAACGGTTTGAAACTGGAGCAGGGTGGATTTAGGTTGGACATTAGGAGAAAGTTCTTTACAGCAGTTTCTTTAAAGAGTTTTCCACGCTTTCTGCCCATTTAGTATTATTTACTTTTTTATATTTTTGAATACTACAAAGCCAGACACTATCTCACTATTACTATTGGGTTTATTCCAATGTAAACATCTAGCTACAGTATTCCTGAGGACATGGAAAACATCCCTGAATTCCATTCTTTCTTGGAGCACCAGCTTCTGTGATGCCTGGAAGCTTCCACGAATAAAAGGAAGTGTAAAACCACAGAGATGGATTATCTCCTCTGATAGTAAAATCAACAGAAGAAAC
>VWZE01025796.1:327034-401911 GCA_013396675.1 Eubucco bourcierii | reverse complement strand
GGGGGGAGATCTTACCTAAAAAACATGACCTAGAAACCACAAAACAGTAAGGAACAACTTTCTAGACTGGTTTTGGTGTGTAGTTTCCAGTTCAGACTTGCCCAGAAGTGGATTTGTCTCAGCTGTGAGGCTGTGTTTTTTCCCCAGTGGCACACGTTGCATGGACACCTCTAGTCTTTGCAGTGCAAGTTGGATTACTGAATTTAAAGCTCTGCTGAAGGTTGTTTGAATTAGCCTTTTTCAATGTGCTCATGAAAGCTCAGGGAAGTTTAAGGTTCCCCCTCCTACACACCTTTTACCTTCTTCCATCTGTTGCCTACTCTCCACAGGACAGTGGTCAGCCAGGTGCACAGGACTTGTGGAGACTAACATGTAATAAATATATATGAATACAATATACTAACTGTCTGTGACTGAATGTAGGTTGGAAAATTCATTGTTAAAGCAGACATTTGATTAACTTTAAGCTGTTTTGATGGATGGTAGGATTTGCAGGGCTTGCTCTGAGTTCTTAACACCACCAGATGTGATGCTGAGGGAAGTGGTTTAGCTCCAGACTTGGAAGAGGTAGACAATGGTTGGACTCGATGATCTTAAAGGTCTTTTTCAACTAAAATGATTCCACAGTTCTGAACTCTCCAGCTAGATATGGGATGAGGGGAAAGGAATTTCATACAAACCCTAAAATAAAATTAAAAGGGAATTCTCATATCTTGGACCAGGAAAATTCCCTCTTCTCCTCAAAGGGAATCCCCACAGCAGAGTGTTTTTGAAGTCTATAGTTTTAATGCAGCAGATAAACATGAAATTGACTTTTGCAGTATGAGGCTGTTTACAGAGAGGTAGTGATTAGACCTGGACATGTAACTGCCAAAGAAATTCCTGATGACATCTCAGATACGTTCCTACAACTTGTGCTCTTCCTTTTTTGTTCTGTTTAGCCATTGTTTGTATTTTTATTAACCTCTGTGAGCCTCCACTGCAAATAGCTCACAGTGCTGCTCTCTGTATCTATGCTTTACCTTTTTCTCACCACCCTAATCCCCCTAGAGTTACCCATAGTCAGACAGAAATGTTTTAAAGCCTTCACAGATGAGAACTAGGGCCCCAAACCACCCCCACACACAGCTGAACTACATTTACTTTTAAACGAGAAAATTAGTTGGCTTAATAGGCAGTTCTGCATGGAACTGAGCTATGACATCCCATTATCTTCTTCCCACTTTGTGAATAGGGCTGATAAAGCAGCAGCTCACTTAACACCAAGCAATGTTACATGTATGAATGATGCTTTGCTTAGTGATCTACATCTGCTGACACCATGAAAATGAAATTAGTGTTCACTCTTGGGATATGGTCATTCTGTAAACATACATTTCCTGTTTGAAAGGAGCTTCCAGTTTTCATGGCCACCTAATGAATCAATTCTCCCTCTTGTCTTTGCCTTTTTTTCCTTCTGCTGCTTTACTGTGGTAGGAACAACACATTGGAGAAGAGGAGGCTGAGGAGAGATCCCATTGCTTTCTACAAATACCTCCAAAGGAGGTTGGAGCCAGGTGGATGCCAGTCTCCTCTCCCTTGTATTAGGTGATAGAACAAGAGGAAATGGCCTCATGTTGCCCCAGAGGAGGTCTAGGTTGGATCTTAGCAAAAGTTTTTTCTGCTGCAAGAGTGGTCAGGCGTCGGAACAGGCCGTCTAGGGAGGTGGTGGAGTCACCATCCCTGGAGGTGTTCAAGAAGCCTGTGGCCATGGCAGTCTGGGACATGGTTTAGTGGCTATGGTGGTCTTAGTTTGACAGCTGAACTCAATGATCTTGAAGGTCTTTTCCAACTGAAACAGTCCTATGATTCCCTAAGATGCAAGAAAAGGGAGAATAACTCCTTGCATCAGAGCAGCTAACACAGCTGTTAGAAAATAACTCCTTGCATCAGAGCAGCTAACACAGCTGCTAGAAAAAGGGCAAGCTTCTAAACACGCAAACCTCTTTCCCATCCAAAAAAAACCCCAAACCAAACAACCCCAAAACATACCACACACACACACACACACACACACAACTCAACCAACCAAAACCCAACCCAAAAACCCCCCAAAAAACAACACTCAGAATAAGTGTATTATCATTTGGAAACAGTTTTGCTCTGAGCAAAATTAGTTATGTGATTAATTATGTTAATCAATGTGTTGTTTGAGATCAGAATAGCACATTGGGAAGTGAAAAGGTGGTAAGTCTACGGGCCTTGTGATGCAGACTGAAACAGCTGATGATTGTGGGAAACAGAGAGAGAACTGCCAATTGTCTCTAAGAGAAATATTCTGTGGAACAAAACTGGCAACCTCTACCAAAACTCTGTTTGTAGCACCAGGAACTGTACTTCTGCATTTTATTTTCTGGAAAAATCTTCTAACTCTCTTAAGAATTTTGAGAGGCATAATTAATGCAGCAGAAAACATTAAGACTTTACAGAAATCTCTTGCTTTAGAAGACAGCATGTGGGCCTTCCCTTGTTGGTCATTCTGGAGGTTAGGGGTTGTGGTGCTATTCGTAGTGACAGCTCACAGAGTGTCAAAGCCTTTTCTTGTGTTGTGCTGTACCCATACAGTGATGGACACAACCAAGAAGGGTTGCAGACAGTGTTAATGAGAATTTTATAGTTGTCACCTAGGCAGATACTGAGGGAGACTGAGTTGTAGCTCCTTAAAGTGCCTTCACCTTTTTCATGTTAACATATGCTCTGTGTCCATCACTGGGCACTGGGCTTTTCTTGGACCTCTTATAGCTCTTGTTAGAGAATTCTTGCTTCTAACTTAAGTTCTTTGGAGCTGCAAGACCAAACCCTATCCTGGCTGTACAGGTTTCTGTGACCACTCTAGCAATTACACTGTCAATACTTTATGGCTATGTTGTGAGGTTGGCTGGAGAATGGCACAGTGCTGGCTTGCCCCTAATTGCAGGGAAAGGTTTTAGTTAACTTTAGAAAAAAAATATTTTGCCTGTTCATAGGCACAATGCAAAATGAAGTCCAATCAATGAAGTCAGCTCATGTACAGAAAAGAGAAAGCAGTCATTTGGCTTTCATTTGATGCAGTCCTCTGAAGTATTCCTTTAATCTTTGCACACTTTATCTGGATCAGTCATACTTCGGCTTGCATGTTTCAGTGCTCTTTGTGTCTTTGACAAGAAATCTATACACTTGAACTACTGACTGCCAACAAAGCCTTTTACATGAGCAGCAGAGTGATGTTTCTCAACTACTACAACCAGCATGTTTGAAGCTGGTACTGGAACTTTGCCAAATTGAACTTTTGGTCTTAATAAAATAATGAAATGATGCTTTGGGGCCTAATTATTGGCAGCAAAGCAAATATCACATTTCTTCTCTACAGATGATTTAAATTCAGGCTGTTGCTACCTGATGACTTCTCGTTTTTCTGTTTATCCTGTGTGCTGGTTTGAGGATAATTGTAATAGTTTAACCAAAAAAATTAGATTATAGGCTGTGAAAAGAAAACACAGGTGATGTCTACTTCACTTACAGCCTTGCTGAGATGCATAAAAACAAGGACACAAGCATAGATAACAGAGAGTTTCTCTCTCTGGGAGCTGGTGTGCCTCCTGCTTTCTGCTGTGTAACCTAACTAACCACTCTGCTTCTAACCCCCCTTGCTGATCCTCCAAACTCACCTTGCATGTAAGGCAAACCCTGAGATAAGGTAAAGGGGTGGAAAGAAGGTAAAAGGGTGGTTAGGAGCCCCTCCTGGGGACTCCGATTTCTGGGAGGGGGATTGTGTTTCTGTATTACCTTTAACTTGTATATTTCTGTAAATATTAATGTATGTTGTGCATATCTCTGCTTGCTTATAGTGCTAAGCTGTAAATAGAGCTTCAGTCCTTAACTTCCAGCTGGCTGAGTCTAGTCTGGGTGATTTTTATAGTGTGGGGTGGTGGGTAACTCCCAAACCATCACATCCTGACAGGGCTGGGAAAAAGAAAAGCATGTGATTTATCAGTAGGTTAAGAAAAGTATCATGAGAGGGAAGTGGAAATCTATTGAGTTTCCAAGGCCCTGGTAGTGTGTGCTAAAAAGTGGCCACAATTTGCTGCAAAGTCAGTCCCAGTCATGTTGCTCTCAGAGGGCACAGTGCTCTGCTGCTTTTTAAAGATCTGGAAGTACTACAGAATTAAAGCATTTGAAAAAGATTCTCAAGTTCAGTTAACTATTATCCTTGAGAAGGCAAAATCTTTAGATAAATAATTTCAAGGCTAGTTGTGACTCAGGAATAACTCTGTTGTAGCTGAAAGGCAGAGGAGATCATCAGGAGCTGGCTGCTGACAAAAGAGCAAGCATGGCTCTAGGCACAAAGCAACCTTGGGCTGTGCCAGAGCTTTCAATAGATTTGCTGAGGCCTGAATTTGGAACAACAGTAATGATTCTGGTTTTTTTGTCTTTTGTTGTTGTTCCTTTGTAGAAAAGTGAGATGATAATTTCATTGCAAATTGAGCCTTCTCAGTGAACTCAAGGAGTCACAATTCTATCAGTAGGATGAACTTCCTCAGATCCCACAGATGGAAGATTTTAAATGCAGTATAACCTTGAGCTAAGGAGAAGGAAAAGTCCTGAGCCTTTACCCCTTTCTTATGTCTTCCCATAATGACAATGGGCTAGATGCCACACGTATGGTGAAAGGGCTTACTCCTAAACTGTGAGCCCAAATTCCTTATCTCGAAAGGATGTGCACGTAAGGATAATTCACTGACTTCAGCTGACCCATGTGTTTGCAGAACAGGAACCAAAATACAACTGATACACAGGAATGTGTGCAATGACATGTCCTAGGGAGGGTTTTCTCCCTAATAATAGTTGTTTTGTTTTTATTTTTATTTTCCCTCATAATTGGAGTTCTTTAGTCACTCCTGTGTTCTCCTGCCATATGCAGAAGGTGACTGGAGCACAGGACACAGGACAAAAGAGAGATTCGCTGGTACACAGTTCTTTCAGTCACACACACAGGTGTTCTATGTTTCTTCCCCTCAGTGGTTTAAAAATCACTTTGGGCTATTTTATACAAGGTAGTGGTGAATTTTAAATGTGAGAAAAAATCTATGGAGAATGCACCTTTGTAGGAACTTCTACTCTCATTTGATAGAGAACTCTTGGGAAATGTGATAGCTCTTACAGGCATTTATGAAAACCTGGAAGCTTTATTTACACATCTACAGCTTCATTGTGTGCTCTGCTTAATAGAACAGCAATCTGTGACACCTGGAGAGCAGTAGTTAGCCAGAGCAGATAACAGGGAATTAGACTATTAATCTGCTTAACAAGGACATATGCCAAAGTAGACTAAATTGTGCTAGTTTGTAATTCTGTTCTTATATAAGAGGCATTCTACTTTAGCAAGGTATGGAGGGGTGGAAAAGAATCCCAACATGCTGATTTAGTCAAAGTCCAAAAGCAAGTGCAGTAACAGACTGCCCTATTTCAGCATTTCAGAGGCTCTATGGTCCTACATCAGCTGGGCTTACACCAGCCGGGGTGGTACACGCTTGACTGTTATGCAAATCTACAGACTTCAGAAGATATTCTGCCTGGTTTTCTGTCCCCTGATCCTTTCCTGACAAATTAGAATCTGCTATTATCATAAATATTCTAGTATCAAAAGTACTGCCAGTCTAAGAGGGACAGGGATCTGCTGGAGAAGGTATAAGGGTGATTAGGGGACTGGAAGGGCTGCCCGATGAGGAGAGGCTGAGGGACCTGGGGCTGCTTGGTCTGGAGAAGAGGAAAGACTGAGGGGAGATTTGATACATATTTATAAATATCTGAGGGCTTGGGGTCAGGAGAGTGGGACAGGCTCTGCTCACTTGCTCCCTAAGATAGGACAAGGAGCAATGGATGGAAGCTGCAGCACAGGAGGGTCCAGCCCAACACAAGGGGGAACTTCTTTACTACAAGGATCACAGAGCACTGGAACAGACTCCCCAGAGAGGTTGTGGAGTCTTCTTCTCTGGAGACTTGCAAGGCCTGTCTGGATGTGTTCCTGTGTGACCTGAGCTAGATTGTATGGTCCTGCTCTGGCAAAGATGTTGGACTCGATGATCTCTTTGGGTCTCTTCCAACCCCTGGCACCCTGTGAATTATTTATTTAAACTGTACACTTGTGTTGCCCATTGATGTTTTGAGTAGCAAGAAAACTGTGTTGTGAACGTGGTAGAACTTCTGCCAGTCTGCTGCTCATTCACTGTAGAATAGGGAACTCTCAGAGATTAACCTCTGAAACTGTAGGTCAACATTACTTGGCTTGGAACATCTGTTGCAAGAAAACGCTGTGGATTAGACCAGGAGAATAGGGGACTGCCAGTTTGTAAAATACCTACAAAGTTAGCAGTAGCGGTGGGATTGCAATTTTAGGGCAAGGAGCTGGACTTGATGATCTCAGAGGTGTCCTCCGACCTCAACAGTTCTATGATTCCTTCCGCGACAGTTTTGCCAGATGAAGGCTGAGGCTCGCTTTGATGAGAGGGTTCTGCGTGGTGGCAGCACTGCCACCGTGTGGAGCATTCCCGCGTGTGCGGAGCCTTTCTACTCGGTTACTTCATTTGCATAGAATGTAGACTCTTCCAGGCCCGAAAGGACTTCCAGGGTCATCAAGTCCAGCAGTTTGCCCACTCCACCGAGTCTGTCAGTACACCATGACCCCGAGCACCAGATCTGGACGGCTTTTAAACATGTCCAGGGATGGCGTGCTGGTTTGAAGCTAGTTGGAATAATTATATGAAAAGAATTAGATTCTAGGCTGTGAAAAGAAAACACTGTGTGCTGGTTTGAGGCTAATTGGAATATTTTAATAGACAAAGTTGCACTATAGGCTGTGAAAGGAAAACATCATGATGTCTACTTCACTCATACGCTTGCTGGAGAATTGTTTGGGAACACTAACCAAAACAATAGATAAGTCAGTCGCTCTCTGTCGCTTGCTTGAGCAGGAGCTGCTGGTGGGATCTAGCAGCTTCTGGGCTCTGGCTCCTCTGCTGATTAATCCTCACTAACCACTTTTCTTCTAACCCCCTTGGCCGATCCTCCTAATTTACCTTGCACGTAAGGCAAACCTTGGGGTAAGGTACAGGGGTGGGGAGAAGGTGGAAGGGTGGTTGGGAGCCCCTCCTGGGGTCTCTGATTTCTGGGAGGGGAGTTGTGTTGCTGTATTACCTTTTACTTGTATATATCTGTAAATATTGTGTATATAGTGTAAATATCTGCTGTACATTGTGCAAAGCTGTAAATAGAGCTTCATCATTTAACTTCCAGCCGACTGAGTGCTAGTCTGGGTCATTTTACAAAGTGTGGGGGGTGGGTAACTCCCAAACCTTTACACACTGGTGATGTCTACTTCACTCATAGGCTTGCTGAGGTGTATGAAAACACGGACACAAACATAACACAGAAAGTCTCTCTCTCTGGGAACTGGTGTGTCTTCTGGCCTCTCTGCTGTGTAACCCAACTAGTCACTTTACTTCTAACCTCCTTGGCCAATCCTCCAAACTCACCTTGCATGTAAGGCAAACCCTGGGGTAAGGCAGAGGGGTGGGAAGAAGGTGGAAGGGTGGTTGGGAGCCCCTCCTGGGGACTCTGATTTCTGGGAGGGGGATTGTGGTTTTGTATTACCTTTAACTCCTATATTTCTGTAACTATTCCTGTCTATTGTGTATATCTCTGCTTGTACATTGTGCTGAGCTGTAAATAGAGCTTCAGTCCTTAACTTCCATCCAGCTGAGTCTAGTCTGGGTGCTTTTTTTGTCGTGTGGGTGGGCAGGGAATTCCCAAACCATCACAAATGGCAACTCAAACATCTCCCTGGACTGCCTGTTCCAGTGCCTCACAACACTTTCCATGAGAAAGATTTTCCTAATGTCCAGCCTAAATCTCCCCCCCACAAACAAATACCCTTGCCTACATCTAGTGAAGTCAAGGGGTGCTTCTAACTGGGCACAGCTGGGTCTCCTGTGCTGGGGCAGGCAATGTGGTATGTGCTAGCATGTGTTTTAAAACCTGTGGTGGCATTCAATTGTCATTCCACAAGTACTATGATGAGCAA
This sequence comes from Eubucco bourcierii, assembly GCA_013396675.1. NCBI lineage: Eukaryota > Metazoa > Chordata > Aves > Piciformes > Ramphastidae > Eubucco > Eubucco bourcierii. The sequence continues at coordinate 393,813 of VWZE01025796.1, read as the reverse complement.
ATGCTTAGGAGCAGATTTTGCTCTTTAAAATTCTGTGTCCTCCTAGGTTCCTGATTAAGCACTGACCCCCTAGGTTCATGATTAAGCACTGACTTTGCACAGAGCCTGGCAATATGTTGTATCTGGGGCCTGATTTGTATGTTCAGGCTAAAAAGCTGAATGACACAGAACAAACTAGAATCATAGAATACTATCAGATTGGAAGAAATGCCTGGGGGTTATTTTGTTCAGCTCCCATTCAAAGCAGGACCATCTTCAAAGTTAGCTCCAACTTTGTCAAGATCATAGAGCAGAGACTTAGGCAGCTGGAGTTTGAGTTCTGGCATTCTTTTGCTGGAAGGCTGCTAAACAAGCCACCAGTCTGTTTCACATACTCCATCTGTGAAGCAGAGAGAATTCTTGCATAAATACCTGCAAGGAAGTTTGTTCTCTCTGTGTAAAATAAAAGCTCTAGACATGAGTGGTTCGCTTCAGTACTGGAGTAAAATGATTTCCCTCTCCCCTCCCACCCTGTTCTTGAAGCAGGGGCGGGGGGGAGTAAAAAAGAACTTTTGCATTTCCTGTCAGTATCAGTGAGGATTGCAGGTGCTACTGCTATCCTTCTCATCAAGTAAATAGGCCAGAGTAGCCTTTTCTGGCATCCTTGCTATTCTGAGGTTAAATTGTCCTCTCTGCTGTTTAGCCACCTAGGGGAGATGCGGTGTTTGTGACTGCAAAAGTTCTGAAAGCTTCTATTTTTGTTCATCTCACGAAGCTATTCATGTCAGAGAGAGCAGAAATATGATCTCATAACATTATTTATATGCAAGGAAACAAAAAAAAAGTCATATTCTAATTGTGCTGAATTTAGTCTTCTCTCTGAACCCTGGTAAATAAGTAAGAAGACTTGAATAGTGCATGTTAATACAGTGACTGGGTAGGAAGCTAAAGACAAGAGTCCCACCGAAAGCAGAGCTGCATCTACTGGCCAGGCAGAAGATGACAGTTCTCTGGGTTTCTATAGTACAGTACTGCTAACACAAGGTTTAAGTCCTCTGCATGTTGCAATGAATTGTCAAAACACCATCTGAAAGCCTTTCTTGTTTTATTAGCCCCGAGTCCCGTTGTGAGGGTGAGGAAATGCACAGAATGTAATTTGCCTAAGATAAATGATGTTGAGAGAACCTTGTGATCCAAGTGACCCTTGTCCTTTCTGGCTTGTGAAAGAAGGGCATTGAAAGGAAGTATCAGGAGATTCAAAACAACCAAACAAAATCTGCCCCTGTAGTGTGCATCTGAACTCTGGAGTTTGCTGCTGAAGTATGTGGTGCATGCCAAAAGGTTTGCAGAGTTTCAAAGTCACAGAAGAATCACAGAACAATGGGGGTTGAGAGGGACCTCCAGAGATCATTGAGTCTAACTGCCCTGCCAAGGAAGGTTCACCTGAAGAAGGTGAGTTTTGAATGTCTCCAGAGATGGACATTCCACCTCTGGGCAGCCTCCTCTGGTCTAAGTTTATTACACAAAATGATTGCTAATTAGTGAACTTTATTTCCCCAAGTCACAGGCTGCTGGAAGCTGGAGGACCGCTGGGGTACATGGCTGTGTGTTTGCTCTGTTCTCACATCCTCCTCCCTAAGCATCTCCTATTCCCCCAGCCCTGGAGAGAATTAAACTGACTATTTTTATATTCTCAGCTATTGAAGCTTGCAGAGTAATTTTTGTAAACTGCTAATGTGTGTTTGTATAGTATAGAACTAGCTAGAACCTAAGCAAGCTCTTCTGTGTAAACTAGCATGTGGTGACATTAAGATAGAGAAACACACAGATGCTGTATTGTGGGACATGGACAAATAGTAAGAGACAGGAGAGGTGTCAGAATGAGGAGGCTGTGACTTAAGGTTGAATGCTGAAGTATGCTCTGAGGCCTTATTGAAGTATCTTATGAAGGGACTGCACAAGCCAAAACGAAGTTCAGGGGTGTTTATCCAAGAAACAAAAGGAGATTTGTGTCTCCTCCCCTTCATTTTAGGTGACAGCAACTTTAAGTGTTACAGTTGCTGAATGATCTGTGAGGATCTGCTAGTAACCAGATCTGGGGAGTGGAAAACTAATGAGAAGCTTGCTCCTGAGGAAATATGGACCACAGTGCAGGGGACCAGAGAAAATTCTATTCCCTGCTGGCACCTAGATTGCCCAGAGGGTGTGCAGGCTTTGCTCTTTGTGTGATATGAGGCTACAAACATCTCCTGGAGTGGGAAAATTCTTCTATGGAGAGCACAGGTTTCTCAAGGGGTTTGACCTTCTTGGAGGAGACTTTTTGCTGGAATTGATGTGGTATCACACGTCAGTTGCAGGTCCTCCAGTGCCTGAAGTGGGTCTAGAAGGAAGCTGGGGAGAGACTTTTTACAAGGACTTGTAGTGACAGGAAAAGGGGGAATGGACTTAAGCTGGGAGATTTAAACTAGATACTAGGAAGAAATTCTTTACCGTGAGGGTGGGGAGACACTGGAACAGGTTGCCCAGGGATACCCCCTCCCTGGAGGTGTTTAAGGCCAGGTTGGACAGGGCCTTGAGCAATCTGGGCTGGTGGAAGGTGTCCCTGCCCTTGGCAGGGGGTGTTGGAACCAGATGGTCTTCAAGGTCTCTTTCAACCCAAGCCATTCTATGATTAATAATGTTGACACAATATATTACTTACAATGTTCTAGATGTGGGAATTTTCTTGCCTAGCTCTCTGCGTGTAGGACAAAGGTGGATAAAGTTGTCCTAGGTGATAGTACAAGCAGCTGCTTTGATCTCTTGGATGACTGTGGGACTGAGTGAAGCTTTATTTGCTTTGTTTTTCACAGCCGGGTTGCATGTTCTCAGCAGGCGGTGTGACGGACAATTCGCCCTTTGACTAACGCTTTCTTCCTGGGAACCACCGAGGTAATTCTGATAGGATTCGAATGGCTGTTTTTTCTCCCGTTGCACGGACGCTTGTTTCTCTTGGGAAAGATCCTTCCTTTGGAGCATGTTCGCTCCTTCCCTTAGGTGTCACTATTTATCGCTGCTAGACTTCCCCGGGCCCCGCGGCTGAGCCGCACAGTTTTTGCTCGCTCTTGGCAAGTGCGGTGTGTGTAGCCTGCGCTGCCAGTCTGTGCTGCCTCTCATACTTGTCTCCCTCCTACATCAGAGAATAGCAGTGACAGCCTGTGTAAGGCTGCTACCAGAGAGCTATATTAGTGCAATGTTAGAAAAGATACCTTGCCAGGAATTTCTCACTGTGTGTTATGTCTTAAAATGGGGTTAAGAGTTTTGTGTACTTCCCTTAAAAAACAAAACAAAACAAAACAAAAAAAAAACCAAAAAACCCAACAAACAAACAAAAAGAAACCCCACAAAACCCCCCCAAAACCCACAAAAAGATGTTGCTAATAATCATGGAATTTCTCAGAGAGTCCTGCTTTGTGTGAGGGTTAATTTTTTTAATTGCTTTTGCTTTCTTCAGTTTTACTTCAGAATCAGTCACAGAATGCATTGGGTTGGAAGTGATCCTCAAAGGCCATCTCGTCCAACCCCCCTGCAGTGAGCAGGGACATCCCCAGCTAGATCAGGTTGCTCAGAGCCTCATCAAGTTTGACCTTGAATGCCTCCAGGAACGGTGCCTCAGCCACATCTCTGGGCAGCCTGTTCCAGTATTCCACCACTCACAGCAAAGAGCTCACTCCTTATGTCCAACCTAGGTCTGCCCTGCTCCAGCTGCAAACCATTGCACCTTGTTCTATCACTGCAAGCCCTTCTATGCAGTCCCTCCCCATCCTTCCTGTAGGTCCCCTTCAGATATTGAAATGCAGCTCTAAGGTCTCCCTGCAGCCTTCTCTTCTCCAGGCTGAACAGCCCAAATTCTTTCAGCCTGTCCTCATAGGAGAAGTGCTCCAACCCTCTCATAATCTTGGTAGCCCTCCTCTGGACCTGCTCCATCAGGTAAAGGAATCTTCAGAAAGATTTAGATTCTGAGGGATTTCCCCCTTTCTAGGTCAACTTTCTTTTACATCATTACCTTTAGTTATATAAGTGGTGTTGGTTTGTTTGTGTGTTTTGGTGTGGTGAGTGGTTTGGTTTTTTTTAATACATTAATGTTGGGAACTATATTGCTGTTGGCACTTCTTATTTACCTAAGAATTACCTCAAACCATCTATTGGGTGGCTTGGGTTACAATACTGACTCCTAAGAAAGCACATTAAGTTTCTTCCTGCTTCAAGCAGCTAGTGCATATTCTGGCATGCAACTTCTAATCTTGTTAAATTGCCAAGGAGGAGGTTATTTACCTGCCATGATGCATCTATCCCTACAACTCAAATCTAATGCTGCCACGTCAGGCACTAATTCGGTATTTACAGTTACATTCCCTAAATCTCAGTCATTACAACAGAATTTGGGATCCCTTGCAAAATCCTTACTGTGTGCAACCAAGATAGTAGGTGGTATGTGCCACCATGCCCTCAGGAGCTTACTTGCTTTGGTAACCAGAAGTTTTAAACAGTTCTTAAGACCTTGTTGTGAGAGATAGCTCCTGTGAGGGGCTGAATCTTTACCTGGTTGGTATGATCCAGCCTCTTTTGTGGAATAATATATTTTTCCTGCTTGGCAAAGACCTTTAAGCTCGTCCAGTCTAACCATTCTATAACTCTTCTAAGGCTGATGCTAAACCATGTCCCTCAGCATCACATCTCTGCCTCTTCAAAACACTTCCAGAGATGAGGATTCAACTACCTCCCTGAGCAGCCTGTTCCAGTGTTTCTCCCCAGCATCAGAACCCTTTCAGTCAAGAAGTTTCTTCAAACATTCAACCTAAAGCTCCCCTTGGGCAACTTGAGGCCATTTCATTTCCTCCCATCACTTTTTACTAGGGAGAAGATACCTAACCCCACCTGGGTCCAGCCTCCTTGCAGGGAGTTGTAGAGAGCAATGAGGTCTCCCCTCAGCCTCCTTTACTCCAGACTAAACAACCCCAGCTCCCTCAACTCTTTGCTGCTCAGAAGACCTGTTCTCCAGACCCTTCACCAGCTGCTTTGCCATCCTCTGGGCCTGCTCCAGTACCTCAATGAGGGCCCCAAAATTGAACCCAGTAGTCAAGGTCTGGCCTCACCAGTGCTGGGTATGGGGAGACAATCACTTCACAGGTCCTTCTGGCCACACTGTTGCTGATCCAGGCCAGTATGCTGTTGGCCTTCTTGCCCACCTGGGTGCACACTGACTCATGTTGACAGTTGACCCAGGTCTTTCTGTACTGGGCAAATTGCTAGCCACTCTGCCCCAGGCGTGGACCAATCGTGGGGTTGTTGTGACCCAAGTGTGGGGCCCAGCACTTGGCCTTTGTCTGTTCTCACACAATTGATCTTAGCCTACTGATCCCATCTGTTCAGTCCCCTCTGCAGAGCCTTACTACCCTTAAGCATATCAACCCTTCCTCTGTCACCTGCAAACATACTGTGGGTGCCCTCAATCCATCCAACTCTGACAACCAGCATTACCCATGCCCATGGCTGATGCCTTCTCTCCACAGTTCACAAAGCAGCAGGGCATTTTCCTCTAGCTTCTTGCAGTTCCCATAGCAGACAGCTTGCTACTCAGTTTATACTTGTGGAAACCTTAATTATTTTTACAGGAAGAGCAAAAACCTAACAGTTGCAGAAGCTGAGCTACTATACTCTGGATATTTAAAACATTGAATATTTACAACATCATAGGAAAATGACTGAAATGAACTGACAAAAGCTAATATAAAGGGAAAAAAAAATTAAAGTTGTAGAGGTCAGGGTAATTGGTTTGGATTTTTGTTTTTTAGGATGTGAAAGTATTAAAGAAAATTTCAGTGAGAGTGGAGCGCTTTGCTTTTAATCCCAGAATGACCTAGTGTTGTGAGAGAGGCAAAGCAGGCCGAGCAGACAGGCTTACCCGGGGCAGACTCCGGTATTTTTACCCATGCAAATAGCTAGTCATCTGCTCTGAAAGAAAGAGGATTACTTTTGCTCGAGAGCCCTGCCCGGCGTTTCTGCTGTGCCCCCAGCGCGAACCCTGCGGTTGCCAAATAAGGGCAAATGGCTGCGGATGCGCTGGCGGCTTCGGCTGCGGGACCAAAAGGCTGCGGTCAGCTAGCGTTCAGCCTAGGCTTTGACAGCTGCCTGCCTGCTCGGCCACTGGCGCCTGTATAGCAAGGAGTGCAGCATGGGTTTCTACAGTTCTTACACGGGAGCTTCCATCTTCACCGAACGGAAAACAAAGAACAAACCCCACTTTCCTGTCCACGAGCAGATTTTCTTTTCCCCTATGATGAAATCAGAGAGCCATCTGTATCTCCTGCAGGGTTCAAATCTCTCAGCTAGTTTCTCCATGAGCTGGCAGGAACATGCACGGAGAAGAAAAAGTTCAGAAACAGAATTGCTAGCACCATTCCTTCTGAATTACAAAAGTGTTGTGTTTTTTTCTCCCTTGTTGCTAAGATGTGGTGGTTCTTCTACCTCCCCTAACAATGCTGGTTTAGAAGCCTTGCTGATTTGGCAAGTTACTAATTTTATCAGTTACACCTGCAAAGAGCAAATTTTGCTTGACCAATCTGAAAGTGTAAGTAGGAAACTACCTGCAAAGAGGCTTTTCTGCATTCCATTTCCTCCGGAACAGGTCCAGAGGAGGCCACCAAGATGCTCAGAGGGCTACAGCAGCTCTGCTATGAGGACAGGCTACAAGAGTTGGGGCTCTGCAGCATGGAGAAGAGAAGGCTTCCAGGAGACCTTAGAGTAGCCTTCGGGTATCTGAAGGGGGCCTGCAGGAAGATTGGGGAGGGTCGAGATTGTAAGACCTTGTCAATAGTCAATGACAGGACAAGGGGTAGTGGGATTGAACCGGCAGAGGAGAGACTGAAACTGGATGTCAGGAGGAAGTTGTTTGCAGTGAGGGCGGTGAAACACTGGCACAGGTAGCCCAAGGAGGCTGTAGCTGCTCTCTCCCTGGCAGTGTTCAAGGCCGGGTTGGATGAGTCCTTGAGTGACCTGTACTAGTGGGAGGTGTCCCTGCCTATGGCAGGGGGTTGGAATTGGATGATCTTTGAGGTCCCTTCCAACCTTACCATTCTATGAGTGTGGTGCTGGCCAGCTTGCTTCTGGCATTGATAAAATGTTATTGTTGTTTCAATACTGTTTAATGAGGAGATAGTCAGCTTAGTGGGGACAGCAAGAAGAATTCCTTCTTTCCCTTCCTTTCAGTTGAAACCGAAGCTCTGCGTCACTTGCAGTATGTGTATCTCAAGGTTCACGAACACCAGAACCGTGTCACACTAAATTCAGGCTCTGGCATCATACTTAAACATTGATATGTCTTAAGAAGGGTGCTAGTAATATAATGTATGCTTGCAGAGCAGAGGACACCAAATAAACCCTTTCTAGCTGCAAACGGCAGGCAGGTATAGTAAAAGCAGAAGTCCTCCTCTATGGAATGTGAGTGTAAATATAAATTGATTATTTTCTCGCATTGGGTTGCTTATTTTTATGCACTCACCAGCCTTCACAACTTTTTCTCCTTTTTTTTTCTTTCTTTTCTGTTAGTAGTTAATTGTATTCTACATCTGAGTACACATATCTTTTGTATTTCTCGTGCATGTCTCTGGCATTTCACTGAAGTACATATTTCCACATACACGTTACCAAGATACATAGGTAGAAAGTGTATTTTGAAACCTCTTCTAAGTGTTTGCAGAGTGCATTTAATTAGAAAAGATGTCTGGCCAACTTTTCTCTCCTGTGTTGTTTGACTCCTGTTGCAGCTTGACTTTGAAGGTGTTCTCAAAGCGTGGAACAGGAGAATATGTCTGTATTGGCTGCAGCAGTACAATGCCGTGAAGAAACAGGCTGAAGATACCTGATATCTCTTCCAAACATCTCCAGGGATTCACTAATTATAGATGGTATCATCTGCCACTTAACACACTTAAAGTATGCTTAGACAAATGCTTCTTAAGAGAACTTGGAACAATGCACTGTAAAAGGTGAATAACAAGGAAGAGCTCCTTGCCCTGCACGCTCCCTTCCTGCTTATGCAGTGTGGTGCCCGGAGTTTGCTTTTTCCTTTTGTCCTCCCCCCCCCGCCCCCAAACCCCCTTCCAGTTCTGCCTCAATGAAGCCATTCTTACTGCTTCAGAGATTTCTGGTTTATGATTATTTTTGAAAGCTAGAGTCTGACTTTACTGCAGTGACAGGAAGGGAAGGAGCTGTGGTGTGCGTGGGAGTGAACAGCCGTTGTGCCCTCACCCTTCCTCACCTAGATGAGAATTTCTCTTTCAATGAATCTGATGAAGCAACAAACGTTTGTGTGGCAGAAGCACCAGGAGCAGACCGGTCAGTGTGAGAGTGACTACCTTCTGGTCTTGGATATCGATAGCAAACCAGAGTCTGCTCTTGTGAGCTTCTTGACTTGACCTGAGGATCTGCTTTTAATAGCTCAAGAAACCATTTTCTTTCAACAGCAAAATCTGTGTCTTCCTACTCGGATTAATCCAGCGACACATCTTTGAGACAAGCACATGTTTCTCTTGTCTGCAAGCTCTGTTACAACTGGGTTTGTACCAGTATCTCTGATATGTGGGCTTTCTTTCCTGTCATGAATTTAGCTGTTCACAATTACTTGCCCACTTTAATTAAAGTAAGGCTGCAAGCTGTCTGCCTCAGTGACTTCACCAAAAAATATTCTCCTGAGATAGAATTCTTCAGGGATTCAACTGTGCTTTCTTTAAATAGGGCTTGTCCCTGACCCAGAGCCTGTCCAGACTCACATGGCATTGCACTCAGCTCCTTGGATCCAGCTGTTTTGTGCTTCCGTGAAGCAGTTATTGTTGCAGTTACAGGCTGTCTCTCTTGGCTGTTGAGGCAGCCTGCTGAGAGGAAGGGCAGGACTGTTGCCTTGGTAGAAGTGGAGAACTTCATCCGGGAGTCAAATCACTGTAAAGATAGACCCTAGGTTTCTGTTACTGCTGCTGCTACTGCACCACATGCTCAGCAAGGGAGAATTACACTTCAGAGAGAAACCAAGAGGAGCTAGAGCAATTCTCTTTGGGACTAGATTTTGAACAGCTTGTTAAGTGGCAGACTAGGAGGATCTCCAAATGAGGTTGTTCTTGACTGTACCTGACAGAACAGGACAGGTTAGATCAAGCTATTGGTCCAGTTTCTGGTAGCTGTCATTTTGGAATACTGAACAAAGTGAGGTGAATCCAGTTGTCCAAGTATGTTTAAACTCTTGCACAACAAAATGGGAAGCCCTTTCTAAAAACTTCTGATGCACCTGATGAGGACCAAGCCTATGAAAGCAAGGAGCTTAGCAAGTGTAAGGTGCAATTGGGAATCGTTCTTGGCAGCACCAAGATGTCTGCATTACGCTGACTTCTGTCAGTGCCTGTTACTTGTTCCCTGAACTTGCAGACTGTAGGATAAGGTTTGAATTTCCTGAATTCCTGCTCACAATCTGTTTCTGCTATCTAGAGGAAAAAAAGGAAAAGGATCCTTTATTTCAGGTCTCCCAAGCCCACTCTAGTGCGTGTTTTTGTTTGTACAGATAGAAAGGTCAGATGAAGCAGACTTCCACTTGCTATGTTCAGCAGCTGGTTTGATAATATTATTCATTCTCTTTCAACTCCTCAGAGACTGTCTCCTTCCAAGCCAGATCTTCTCCTTGAAGTAATGCCATAATCTATCAACACTTTAAGAACTTTAATATTCTCTCTGTGATTGTCTCTCCTAGCAGTTTTCAAGGAAATGATCATTTATTCAGTGATCCTACTGTCCTTGCTTGCCTCAGAAGGATATTTGAAGAGAATCTCCAGTCTTTGCTGCCTTATGTAGAAAAGTGATTCCTGTCTCTTGCAGTGTCTCAAAAAGGAATCTCCAATATCTTTCTTCGTTCCTCACTTAGAGGAGTAAAGGAATGCAACATTCCTTCTGCCCACAGATCACAGCAGGAGGTTAAAATGCTCTAGCAGTGGTGTAGTTTTTAGACACCTCTTTGAATAGTAATGGAGAAAAAGAACCATAAAGTGGTTCAATAGTTCCAGGAGCAGTGGGCAATGCTGATAACATTTTTATCCTTTCCCCTTGGACAGGTTGTGTAAGGTGTCATTCATCATCTAAACTCGGTGAGCCTTGCTGTGGATTCAATGTCACAGGTGACTTTAGAGCCAGCACCACAGCTAAGCAAACTATTCCTTGCAGGAGGTGTAGCCCTTGCAAGCTGCCCCACCAGATAACAGAAAGGTGTTGCAACTTTCAGTTCCCTTAGTCCTTTTTCTTTTGTCTCCCTCATGTGTATCTGCTAATTAGAATACAATCCCAGGGTGGCTGATATACAAACTAGAAATCAGGAGTAACTGCCTTGACACTGGAGGAAGTCTGAGTGACATCAACTCCTGTGCTTGTGATCCACCTCTCAAGGTTCTGTTATCACACTTCTTTTGGGATGATACTCCAGCGACTTGAGTCTGTCCCTCAAAAAAAGGAAGGATCTGGGCTCTGATAGCTTCCAGCACCTTCCCATTTTGTGTAAAGGACACCAATTCTACTACTCTAACACTGAATGAGTAATGGCTTTGTCTAAACACCGGGATAAACACAGAGACTTGATCATCTTGCTTGAAGGCTTGGGCACTGCATACCTCAGCCTGCTTCTACCCTGGATGTCTGTTTTGCATCCTGTGGGAAGCCAAATGAGGGGAAAATGTGGAGAGAAAGTTTGGGAACACTTAACACAGGTTGGGATGCAGACAGACTGCAGCTGCTAGAACAAAGGCCTGTGAGGACTCCCAGATTTTTATACTTTAGCTATAAAAAAAGTTGAATACAAGGCAATATTAATAGATTGCTTGTAGAACCATGTAAAAGGGAGAAAGCAGTCTGAAGTTGGTTTTTTCTTTTTAGTAGATGGGAAACCTTAGGGCATTTCAGCAGAAATAGTGGGAGCCATTGGGTTTGCTTGTCCATAACTTCCCATTTTAAATTATCTTGGTAACTTGAAGATGTTTATGGTGTGGCTTCCTCAGATCCTCTCATTTAGTGTGGGGATTTAATAATGGGTGTCTTACAGAGATCAAGATTTGGCAGAAGATGAGAGGGTAATGAAAAAAGAGAAGGTCTGGATATAGCTGGGTTAGCAGTGGGGCTGGCCCAGATGATCTCCAAAGGTCTTTCCAACTCCCACCACTCTGTGACTGTGATGAGAATTAGCAAAGCTATCAAAAAGTCGCAGCAACCTTTTTCTCTGTGATAAAACAAAATGGAGCATAAGATGGAGTGATTTCCAAGCCAGACCATGGCACAGCTGGACTATATTCTTTGGGATGGTAACGAATCTGTGTTAGTAAATACCTGCAAGATCCATTTTAGCAAATACCTGCTTTTCCTGAAGCTAAGGCATATCAAGCGTGGAGCAGTACGAGATTCTTTTTAATCACCTGTATCTTATTCCCTGTTCCGCTTCACTGGCAGCAGAGAAAACTTTCATCCACAGATCTGCTGTTCCTGCTAGAGGCCCAAAACCTATCTGAGGCAATCAGGTGTAGAATTCAGAGGCAAAGCTGCTCTGACTTTACTTTCCAGATCTGGCTAGCACTAACTTCTGCCCCATCATGCATTTTTGGCTCTCTTCTAGGGGTGCCTGGCTTTTCACTAAGAATAACCAGACACTTCCAAAGAAATTACAACACCCAGAAGCTAGGAAGGGTCCCTTCTGCCTCATTCCTTCCTCCTTTGTTTCCCACTGTTGTTCTTCCTGATGCCTGACCAGAATAAGATCCTAAGTGCCTCATCTTTATTCACCAGGTGGCTGCTGCTGATCACAAAGGAATCTCAGTAGCTTTCAGCTGGGGCAAGTGTTAATGTTTTCCAGGAGGCATTTCTATTCCAGGTTATTGCATATGGTATCTTAGGTCTTGATCTTAGGCACATCATACTTGATGCCAGGAGTAGTCAGTTGGCAGGATTTGTTCTCTCCTAAGCATAGCAGTGCAATGATTTCACAAAGCATGTGATACGCATAGGGAGTGGTTATCAGGCCCACACAGAGCAGCTGCTAGTTCAGAGCTGTAATCCATAAAAACGCATCCATATTTATATCACAGAATCCTAGAATAGGATCCTAGAATGCATTGGGTTGGTTTAAAGGTCATCTACTCCAACCTCTCTGCAGCAAGAAGGGACATCCCCAACTAGATCAGGTTGCTCAGAGCCTCATCAAACCTGACCTTGGATGTCTCCAGGGATGGGACATCCGTTGCCTCACTGTTCCAGTGTTTGAGTCACCCTCATAGAAGAACTTCTTCCTGGTGTCCAGTCTAAATCTACTCTGCTCTAGTTTCAAACCATTGAGCCTTGTCCTGTCACTACAAACCCTTGTAAAAAGTGCTTCTCCAGCTCTCCTGTAGACGTCCTTGGAAGGCCTCCTTGGAAGGCCTCCTTGGAAGGCCTCCTTGGAAGGTTGCTGTAAGCTGTTCCTGGAGCCTTCTCTTTTCCAGGGTGAAGAGCCACAACTCTCTCAGCCTGTCATTGTAGCAGAGGTGCTCCAGACCTCTGATCATTTTTGTGACCCTCTTCTGAACCTGCTCCATCATGTCCATATCCTCCTTCTGTTGAGTACCCTAAAGTGGGACACAGCACCACAGCTGAGGTCTCACCAGAGCAGAGGGGCAGGATGCCCTCTCTCTCTGGATGCAGCCCAGGCTGACATTTGCCTTCTGGGCTGCAAGTGCCCATTGCTGGCTCATGTCCACCTTTTCATTCACCAGCACACTTAAGTCCTTTTTTTTACAGGACTGGTCATTACCCCTCAACATCTGTTGCTAATGGGGATTGTCCTGACCCAGGGGCAGGACCTTGCATTTGGCCTTACTGAAGCTCATGAGGTTCACCTGTGCCCACTGCTTCAGCTTGTCCACTTCACTCTGGATGCCATCCCATCCCTTTGGCATACCAACCACAACACTCAGCTTGGTGTCATCTGCAAGCGTGCTGAGGGTGCACTCGATCCTGCTGTCTGTAGCATTGATGGAGGTATTGAACAGCACTGCTCTGGGTATGAATCCCCAGGGACACTGCTTGTCACTCATCTCAATATATGTCTTTATGTGTGGAAGTAGACTGGAGATGAAGCTTTTTGGCAGCACCTTTCCCGTGTAAAAGCATAAAATGAACCAGAAAATGCTGCTAGTGTGTTTGGGTGTGGTTAAAGCCTGGGGATTTTAGGAGTGCATCGTCACAGTTACAGGAATGAAAGGTAACCCAGGTTCATTCAGTCACAAAGAGCTCCTCTCTGCCACCTTGTGTACCAATCTCCGAAATACAGAACTGGATGTGCAGAGGAAAAGCACCTTCAGCAGTCATCAGATCTTAGGAATAAGTGCTGTAACTTCCTGCCACTCAGGTATGGATTCACTTGGACAAATACCCAACAGAATGCTAGAGAAATTAGGGAGAGAAGGACCTGCAGACACATCATGAACCCATAGTTATTGGGAAAACCAGGATAAAATATTTCTAAGCAATGATGTAATAAATGAAATACAGGTAGCTGGAGCACTCCCTGCAGAGAGGCTCTGGAGTCTCTTCTGGAGAGATTCCAAACCCATCTGGACATTTTGATTGTGGGGAGCCTGCTCTGTGTGACGCTGCTTTAGCAGGGGCTGGACAAAATTATATCTGAAGGGCATTTCAACTCCCACCATTCTGTAATCCTGTGACATTTTTTACTTTGGTGTTTTGCTCCTTAATTTTACCTATGTAGATTAAGCTCAATTTGTCATTTCAAAGCCCATAATGCCAAAGTGAGCTTCTGCTGATCTGCTCTTTGTAGCTTTCTTCCAAACTGCTCTAGATTGTATCAGTTGAGATAGAACCATAGAATGGTAAGGTTGGAAGGGACCTCACAAAGATCATCTAGTTCCAACACCCTGCCATAGGCAGGACAACTCCCTCCAGTAAAGGTCAGGTTGGATGAGGCTTGGAACACCTCCAGGGAGGGAGCAGCCACAACCTCCCTGGGCAACCTGTACCAGTGTCTCACCACCCTCACTGCAAACAACTTCCTCCTAACATCCAGTCTAAATCTCCCCTCTGCCAATTCAAGCCCATTGCCCCTTGTCCTGTCATTGCAAGAGCTTGTCAATAGTCCCTCCCCAGCCTTCCTGTAGCCCCCTTCAGATCCTGGAAGGTTACTCGAAGGTCTCCTGGAAGCCTTCTCTTCTCCAGGCTGCAGAGCCCCAACTCTCTCAGCCTGTCCTCATAGCAGAGCTGCTGCAGCCCTCTGAGCATCTTTGTGGCCTCCTCTGGGCTGGCCCTAACACTTCCCTGCCCTTCCTGTGCTGAGGGCTCCAGAACTGTACACAGTACCAATCTATTTTCTTGTCCTCAGAAGCATTTTTTACTTCCTCTGTGGTAGTCCAAATGTAGACCCGGTGCTTGAGGACACAGCCTAGTGGCCATGGTGTTGTTTGGTCAATGGATTTTGTGACCTTGGAGGTCTTTTCCAAATAAAACAATTAATGGATTTTTTTATTTTATTTTTTTTTTAAATCCAAGACTGGGAGCTGTGTCTGTCAGTTTGTTCATCCTCTGAGTGTAAGAGTTAGAATTCCTGCTTGGATGTAGAGCCCTGACCATGATTTCTGAGAAAGGGTAGAAGATCAGAAAGGGGGAAGAACATTTAATCTCTTCAGAAAATGTTTGTGTAGCTACCAACTAGACAGCACCAGGCAGAATCAGTCCCTTTAACACTAACCAGCCTAATGAGTGTTCTCCTTGAACTGATCTATTCATTACTGCTGATCAAATTCCTGTGCTTGCTGTATGTATGCTGCCAGACATTCAACTCCCCCAGAGCTGCCCTGTGCTATCATCCTACTCTGAAAGCTTACACTTCCTCGGTCTGCTCCAGTTTATATCAAATGGAGATTATTAAGTTATACACAGGGGAACAGGTGGGTGGAGCAGCTGGCATGAGAAGTGAGCAGCCTGACAACAGGAAAAAAAAAATAAATCAGAGTAGATTGCAGCACAAAAAAATTCCCAGGAAATTGCAAATTTCACAATCTGTTCATGAGAACTGATGCTATGGCTTGTGTGCCAGGTAGCAAGTCTGGGAGCCTCTAGACTTCACTGGAAGCAGACTACAGAAGACCTTCAAAGATCTTGTTAGTTTTGGCTTCAGTCCATCACTCTGCATCCTGCAGCCCTATTCTTTCTGGAATGCCATTCTTTCTGAATTTCATAAGTTAATTGAAAAGGTCACAGTGGTTTTTCAGTCTTAATCATAGAGTCACCTGGTTGGAAAAGACCTAAAGATCATCAAGTCCAGACAAAGTAATTACAGAACAGTAGGGGTTGGAAGGGAACTCTGGAGATCACTGAGGGCAGCCCCCCTCTGCCAAAGCAGGGTCACCCTGGGCAGGTCACACAGGGATGCATCCAGATAGGTCTTGAGAGTCTCTAGAGAAGAAGGAGACTCCACAACATTTCTGGGCAGCCTGCTCCACTGTTCTGTCACTCCCACAGCAGAGAAGTTTTGACTTGTGTTGAGGTGAAACTTTCTGTGTTCCAGTTTGTGTCTGTTACCCCTTGCCCTGGCACTGACAAGACTGGCCCCTTCCTCTTGACACTCACCCTTCAGATATTTATAAATACTAATAAGATCTCCTCAGTCTTCTCTTTTCCAGCCTAAACATCCCCAGGTCTCTCAGCCCTTCCTCATAAGTAAAGGCAGCAAGTTTCTTGCTTATGACAGAAGACAGTCAAGCAGCTAAGAGTGGAAGAAGGGCAGCTCATGCCTGCACAGCCACAGGAAATGCTGCTAATGGCAGAAGTGTTTAGCTTTGGGGGAAATAATTTGGCTTTTGAGGAACATACAGTCAGCCTTGGTTTGAAAGTGGAATAGTTGGTTGTTGTTGACATGCTGCTTTTGTTGAATAACTTGGAAGCTCTTGGTGTAATCTAAAAAGCAGTGGTAAATTTTACAGGAGCAAAGGCAAGGATAGAAAGATGATGATGATAACAGAAGAGAGAAAGCAGGAGGAAAGACTGAGTAAGGAAAGACTGAGTAGAAATTGTGGACGCTTAGCTGCATGTTATTTCAAAGCACACTTAGTCTGGTAGCGTGGAAATTGCCAGTGCAGGACTGAGACCACAACACTGGCAAAAGCTGGGTGGCACATGCAAAGGGCACCCCAGCTCTGACTCACTGTCTAGAGCCTGGTGAAGCGAGTGACAGCTGGTAATGTTCTAAATACCAGCAGCACATCCAAGGAAACCAGCTGAAGCACGTAGCTGAGAAAAGTCATTACCCATTAAAAAAGCTCAAAGGGTATGTGAGGAAAGTTATGAAAAAGACTTTGGCTTTTGAACACTCACCTCTTTCAGAGGAGCTTCAGGAATTTTGTAAACCTGTATGAGAATGCCTGCTGAGAATATTTCATCTAAATTACTTTTAAAAGCTTAGCTTACAAAAGCTATGAATTCCAAGGTGATTGACAAAATCCTTTAGCTGAGATAAAAAAAGGAAAAAAACTCCACAAACCAAAAAGCTGAGAGGAAAAAAAGACAAAAAGCCTCACACAAACCAAAAAGCTGAGAAAAGGCATGAAAAAGCTATAAACCAAAAATCTGAGAGACAAAAGGCAAAAACCTCCCATGAACCAAAATGCTGAGACACAAAAGGCAAAAAAAAATCCTAAACCAAAATGCTGAGAGAGAAAACAAGCAAAAACCCCAACCCACATCCTCTTCATTTTCTGCATGTTTCCAAGTGAGCTCCCTACTTCTGTTCTAATTGCACCCTTCAGTGATGTTGGTCTTACTTTCTTGCATGGAGAACAGGTCTTATGAGGAGCAGTGGAAGGGACTGTGATTGTTTGATCTGGAGAGACCTCATTACTCTCTGCAACTCCCTGAAAGGAGGCTGCAGTGAGGTGGAGGTTGGTCTCTTCTCCTTCTTATCAAGTGGTAGGACTAGAGGAAATGGCTTGAAATTGAACCAGGGGAGGGTTAAGTTGGATATTAGGAAAAATTTTTTTGCTGCAAGAGTGGTCAGGCACTGGAACAGGCTGCCAAGGAAGGTGGTGGAGTCCTCATCTCTGGAGGTGTTTATAAAAAGTGTAGAAATGGCACTTTGGGGCATGACCTAAAGGCCATGGTGGTGTTAGGATGATGGCTGGACTCGATGATCTCAGAGGTCTTTTCCAACCAAAATGAATCTGTGCAGACAGGCCTTCATTTTCAAGATTCCCTGCTTCAGCAGAAACAGTTCCATGAAGATGGCTTAGCACACGTTGCTGTTTCCCTAAAGGTGCATTTCTGCGCAGCACAAGTATGAACCTCTTCCTCTGTGGTGTGTTTTCCTGGTTTCAGTCAGCACAGCAGTGGAATTGTTTTAATGTCTCATTTTGGTTCCTTGTATTTCCTATGATCATCTGCTGCATTTTCCAGAAGAGGGTCTCCATTTGTTGCAAACTGACCAAACATTGTCAGAGCCTTCTTCTGTTCCCTATGCTTTACACGTGAGAAACTGAAACGCTGGCAGGAGAAATGTTGTCTGTGGTGACTAAAACAGTTTGGTCACCTACAGGAATAGAAATCAGCCTCCCAACCAGCCTGACACCATTGGGTGCTAAAAGGAAATGACACTGAGTTCTCTGTGTAAAAGACAGGAGCCCTCTTGCTCCTTGGCAACTGTTTTTGGGGCATCCAACTGTCCTTGATGATGGAACCCCACAGATAAAGATTAATGTAGTCTTTGGTCTTGTTTTTGGCCACGATACTGTGGCTGAATTTGTTATCCTATGCATCTTTGATATATATATTTTGCTTTTCTAGGTTTTCAGTGTTGGAAACAGACATAGTATGGATGGAAATTGGCAGAAAAATGTGAAAAGCTTCAGGATTTTTGAGTCAGGTGGCAGAACATTCGGGAAGCTTCTGGCACACCACAGATGGCTGGTATAAACTGTTGTGGCAGAGCAGCTCTGCCAGGAACCCCATGGAGTTTATTTCTAAAGTAAACTTTAAAAAATACATGGAATATTAAAGCAGGAAAAAGGACTATAATTTGAAAGCACTCTTAATATCTTAGGGTGTTGGTATGCAGTTCCTTAGAGCCTCTTTTTTGTTCTTTCTTAGTTACTGAAGATTTGCAACCTGAGTTTCCTAATTCCACCATCTCTGATCTTCTTTGTACTTTTTAAAAACAAATACATAGCCTGAGTGGAGCACACAGCACACAACTGAGACAAGAGGTGACCTGAGCAGCAGTAATAGACACTTACATTTACAAAAGAGCCACAAACAGGATACCAGAGCAAACACCTAGTTTCACATAGTATGTGTCATAGACTTATTAAATGCTCTGGCTTCATTCATAGAGATGAAATATTTATATTAATTATGTGTTATAGACTGACAGAATGACTTGGGTTGAATGGGACCTTAATGATCACCTCACAGTATCACAGTATCACCAGGGTTGGAAGAGACCTCAAAGATCATCAAGTCCAACCCATCACCACAGACCTCAAGACTAGACCATGGCACCAAGTGCCATGTCCAAACCCACCTTGAACACCTCCAGGGACGCTGACTCCACCACCTCCCTGGGCAGCCCATTCCAGCAGTCAATGACTCTTTCAGTCAAGAACTTTCTCCTCACCTCCAGCCTAAACTTCCCCTGGTGCAGCTTGAAACTGTGTCCTCTTGTTCTGGTGCTGCTTGCCAGAGAGAAGAAGGTAACCTCCCCCTGGCCACAACCACCCTTCAGGTAGTTGTAGACAGCAATAAGGTCCCCCCTGAGCCTCCTCTTCTCCAGGCTAAACAATCCCAGCTCCCTCAGCCTCACTTCATAGGGCTGTGCTCGAGGCCTCTCCCCAGCCTCGTTGCCCTTCTCTGGACATGCTCAAGCACCTCAATGTCCTTCTTAAATTGAGGTGCCCAGAACTGGACACAGTACTCAAGGTGTTCCAGCCCTCTGCCTATGGGCAGGAACACCTTTCACTAGGTCATGTTGCTCATAGCCCCTTTTAGTGTGGCCCTAAATGCTTCAAAGCTGGGAGCCTCTGCATCTTCTCTGGGCAGCCTGTTCCAGTGTCTCACCATCCTCATGGCAAAGAATTGCTTCCTAATGCCTCACCTAAATCTGGGTTCTTTCAGTCTGTACCTATTACCTCTTCCCCTGTTACTCCATGTCTTTGCCAAAAGACCCTCTCCCACTCTTCTGCGGGCTCCTGGATTAACACAACATTTGGAAATTTGATTAGTTTTTTTTCTGGGAATTTGATTAGGTTTTTTCTGGGAATTTGATTAGGTTTTTTTCTGGGAATTTGATTAGGTTTTTCTTCAAGAATGATGTCCATGTTTCAGAATTTCTTTGAACTATGAGCCATGGTTTGTGGCAATTCTCAACCAACAATTAGTGTTTCAAGAAGTAGTCTGTATCCATTAAGTTAGTGTTAGAGTCTTTTTTTTTTTTTAGTTCTCTTGTTAGCTAGAGAAGTCAGCACTTAGAGATGTCAGTCAAATTGTATATTTTTACAGTGATGAAGGGATTCCAGCCTGTGACTCATCTCTTCAAAATGATTCCACTGTACACTGCTGCAAAAATGTTAAGTACTCTTTTAGCCAATTTAGGTAGCAGCTAAACCTTTCTATCTATCTAATATCAAATTGGAAAGAAATGAGTTGTTGAAATAAAGAGAGATTCACCTTTTGTACCAGTGAGACATACCCTCTAAGATAACACCATGGCCTCTCCCCCTTAAAATCCCAAACTTTGAGTACCTCTACAATGTTTCTATGTGAAGCCTCACTCAAGATTTCATTAAGGTAGGTTATGAAGAGGGCAAAGTGAGGTTATCTGGGCTTATTTGATTGTCTCTAAAAGCCGTGCATCTGCTGAATTTGCAATGAGGTTTTTTGCCCTCTGCACCTCAGTCGTTCAGTCTGGTGAAAGAACTTCAGATTCCTTTCAGACAAAATCCCTGTGAAGTTAGAAGTAAAACACCAGGGGCTGGAGGGAAGACTTTTTGGGGCAGTGTGCATGGAGCAGTACCAGGAATTCACTTGTAGGCTGAATGCAATAGTTAGAGATTGCTCTATTCCAAATGAATTGCTTCCTGTTTATCTTTTTTCTGTCTCTTTGGTTGAAAGGAAGCTAGTAAAAACCTTTCTAGGCTAAGTTAGAGAGCATAACCTATAATTGCTGTAAGAATGGGCATGAAGAAGCCAGGTGTAAAGCATGGAAGGTGTCAAGGTGCATTACTGAGATAATAGGAGGCACTGCACTTGAGGGAAAACTGGCCAGGTTACTGCTGACATACATATAGCAGTAGTCTCATGGCTTTCAGGTGGGGTATGAAAGCTGTGTTGTGCATATTTTGCCATTTTTGTCTTGCAGAATGAAACTGGGTTGAGAAAAAACCTTACCAAAATGCTTGTATAGCTACAGTAACCTCATTATACAATTAGGTGTAACCATCCCATAATGTACTCTAACTGCTGTTTGTGGCAGACGTCTACGTGAAGCAATATTTTTATTTTCCAGTCTCAAGACTGTTTGACTTGCATATTGCTTTATTGTTGCACCTTTCTACTTCCATAGCAACATTTAACTATTCTCAGCTTGTAGTAGTTGTGAGAAAATCAAATTCCATCTGTTTCTGCAAACTGAAGTCTGAATAAGCCTCCACTTGTTAAACATCACCGATTGCCACTCCTAGGCTGGTTAAGCAAAGTAGGGTCTGTTGGTGCTGCCCAAAGTAAACTGCCCTGCAAGTGAGAAGTGTTATGTGGCCACTCAGTGGAACAGCTCATGCTGTGAACCTAGGCTCAGTGCAAGCACTGGAGTAAGAGCAAGGTCTGAAAGCACCCCTGAGACCAGCACCATGGAATCAGGTTCTAACCCTCATGCTATACACTGGCAGTGCTGATCAAGAAGTTCAGTTAAGTCTCAATGTGATAACGTTTCAGGAATACATCAGAGGTCTGTGGTTGTGCAAACTGGTTACAATGTACTTGCAGCACCTTCTCTACTTTTCCACACCTTCTCTCTGCTTGCTCATCTATGGCATGATGTTACCAAATGCTTTTAGTTCCCACTGCTAAAACTTGAGGGAAGATGTCAGACCTTTCTGTTTGCTGTGAACTACTCAAGATGAGATGTTCTAAAGCATCTTGGCCTGGAGTAGTGAGTTAGGCTGCTCTGCAGCTTAACTCTGTCTTCAGACACTCTTCAGCACATCTGAATCATCAGCTGAACATGAATGAGCGCTTCCTTGCCTCCTCATAGACCATTTCTGCAGTGGCATTCCAGTGCTCTGTTGCCTCGGTACAGTTACCAGCTGCTCTTAGCATTTCCAGCAGTCTTTCCACTACTTGCAGCATGAAGATGTGACACTGTGCACGCTCTTCCTCTTGTGGCTTTGGAAACCTAACGGGGAACTCAGTGGGAGCTCTGAAAACAGTGTTTCTAAGACCCTGAGAAGCATAGGTTGTGATGTGCTCTGGGAAGTGCAGGAGCATGTTTGGGTTCCTTGCTCTGCTGAAAACTGAAATGAAGATAGTTCTGCTCATCTCTCTTTTGCTGACTCTGCTCTGTGTGTCTCCTCTCTGCCTGTGGCAGGACTGGAAAAGCAAGATGTAAGCACCACTCACTCTTTGGTCATGTCATCAGGCCCACCAGGGTTTCTGCAGCTGCTTTCCACTCAGGGGTCATCAAAACCTCCTCCCTTCACAGTTTCTTAAACACCTCCACCTCAGCATTTCAAGTAACTCAAGCAGCTTCCTTTCTTGCTTGCTCTTCTGCTTGCCTGCCTAAACCAGAAAGCCTTTACTTAAGGGCTTCCCCATCAACCATCCTGAAGATTTGGAGATCTGATTAGTGTTTGCAACCCATGTTCAGGAACAAGCTGAAGCTGTCTGGTGTAGTTTATACCAAGGGGTATGAAGGAAGGGAGTGATTTGACTGAAAGGTGAAGTCTTGTTTCTGTGCTGCAAGACTCATTATCATCTCAGTGAGCAGGGAGGTTTTTGGATTGTGAAGAATTTTGCATGCAGCAATTTAAGCTCTGCAATGTCATTTGGGATTGTTAGAGCTTGCCTTGATTTCAGTGCCTGAGAAACTGGAAAAATTAGACTCTGCTGGAGCTGGAGACTGCTGTGCTGAAACTGCTACTCGGTAGTTTGCAGCTAGCATGGACATACCCACAGCATGTGCAGTCGTAGACATCCTCTACATCATGGCCATCCCCTTCATCTTGCTAAGCCTGTTTTGACTGGATAAAGCATTTTAGAGCAAGGCAAAATATTTCTGTGCCTAGTGATCTGGATCCTATGTCTTCCAATTTCAGCTGAATCCTTACTGTTGAGCTCTGTTTACCCAGGAGGAAGGATAATAGGCCGAATCTCACTTTTGCAGATGGTGCCGGATGCTTGAGAGGTTCTGGGGTTAGGCTGGCTGTGTACAACACATAGTGAGACTCACCACTAACTCTCTGTCTGGGGAGACTGCTGCCTGTCCAGTCTAAGCTGGCTGATAAGGTGCTTGATGTGAGCCACCAACGTGCACTGCCAGCCCAAAAAGCCAATTGTGCCCTGGGCTGAACCGAAAGAAACAGCCAGTCATGGGACGTGATTCTCCCCCTCTATTTCGCTCTTGTGAGACCTCAGCTGAAGCACTGCATCTGGCCCTGGAGCTCCCAGCACCAGAAAGACATGGATCTGTTGAAGAAGGTCCAAAGGAGAGCCACAAAGATGGGCAGAGGGTTGAAGCACCTGCTTTATGGAGACAGGATGAGTGAATTGAGTCTGTTCAGCTTGGAGAAGAAAAGGCTCTGGGGAGACCTTAGAGCAGCCTTCTAGTACCTGAAGAGGCCTACACGAGAGCTGGAGAGGGACTTCTGATAAGGGTCTGTGGTGATAGGACAAAGGGCAATGGTTTGAAACTACAGCAGGGTAGATTGGGATTGGACATTAGGAAGAAGTTCTTTACCATAAGGGTGGCGAGACACTGGAATAAGTTGCCCAGGGAGGTGGTGCACTCCTCAGCCCTGTAACTGCTTAAGGCTGGGCTGGATGAGGCTTTGAGCAAGCCTAGTGTCTAGTGGGAGGTGTCCCAGCCCATGGCAGGGAGATTGGAAGAAGATGATCTTTAATGTGCTTTCCAGATGAAGCCATTCTATAATCGTCTGTTAGGCTCCAGTGGACAAGGCATCTGACCTAAAATACATTTAAAAAAAAGGAAGGAACAAATGACTTGTGATGGCCAAAGCAGCCAGCTGCATGCTGAAGGGTGAACTTGGTGCAGACACACTACTTGATTGGTGCAGTCCTGGTTACTCTAATAACCTTACTAAAACTATGCTTAAGTGCTTGTTCTACTCTGTTACTGCTGTACATGTTCAGAAATCAGGCTGCAGAGAATTGTGTTTCCTGATTTAATTATAAACCAGCAAAAACAATCAGAGTAAGGGGACTGACTGATTGATGCCTGACCAGCTTCAGGTGCTGTTAAATCAACTCCATGGAGAAGGAGGAGTGCAGAAGCAGGACTGCACCTCCTCACACTGCACGTAGCAGAACCTGGCTGTTGCCTGGTAACAGGGACTGTTGTCTTTCTTTTTCCAGAGGTTTAGCAAACAGCTGAAGCAAACAATTTGCAGAGCAGCATAAGGTTTGCAAAGAACAAATAGTTGTTGAGGGAAAAAAACCCCAAAACCCACAGTTGAAGAGTAAAACCAGAGATTGTTACTTGGATACAGCAAAAGCCAACACAACAGAAGGGTTGGGAGGAAAGGCAAAGGCAAAATAATGGTAGAGAAGCCTTATTCAAGACCTGGAAGGATGTGTACATCTAGTGGCAATCAACTTCTTTCACATCTACTGATCCAGAAACACAATTTAAAAAAAAAAAAAAAAAAAGTTTTTAATGCCTGCAGGGATGGTGACTCTTGATGAGAGAACACAGAAAGAAGGGTAATATTTTGAAGCCTGACCCCTGCAGAAGTGCTGGTTTGAGTTCTGTTCTGCAGGTGAGGGAGGTGCAGTTGGACAGCTCAGCTCAAATTTTCTCTGTGGTTCCTTTCCATCCACATGGCAAATGTACATTGTTAAGTTCTTCCAGTTGATGAGGGCACAGTAACAAATGATCACAGGAGTGAATGTAGGGCAGAAAGGCTGCTGTATGGTGGATTTATTATGGGTAGTTCAGGTAAATACCCAAACTCACAGGTATGAGTTATCCTAGAGAAGACAGCCTGGATCTTGGTGTGCACTCAGGTCGCTGTGGTGCTATATCATAGATTGGATATCAGATGAACTCTTGAATGAAAGAATTCTCAACCTCCTGCCTGGGGAGCCTGCTCTAGTGTTTGAATCCCCATCCCTGAAGGCCTTTCAAAGATGCACAAATGTGCTGAGGGGTATGACTTGGCACCAGCCTTGGTAGAGCTAGAGAATGGTTGGACTGGATGAGCTTTAAAGGCCTTTTCCAACCAAAACCTTCCTATGATTCTATGATGATATACATCAGAATTATCTCAAGTACTTTCATTTTTGCTGTATTTACATTTTCACTTACATGTGCAAATTTACCTCACACCTTAGAAACAGGTTGTGCAGCTTCTTCTTTGGGTCCGTACAGCTTTTCTAATGGAGATGTCCCTCAATATATGGCTGGAAGGGAAATGCAGTGTAAGGAGCTAAGTGTGGATACACTTCCCAGTCCAGCAGGTTTTTCAGGATAACTTCTTTTTAGTGCTGCCTTGTACCTGCTGTGTAGCAATGAGCAGTTACTCACAGAAGTGCTCTGGTGGGTTTCCTTTCTGTGAGAAGCTACTGACCGGCGTGCGGGAGAGTTCATAATCTGCACCCAAGATTTGGTGTTACTACCATGCTGATGCTATCTGGATTTTCATTCCTTGCCATCTCTGCTGGCAGTGGTTTCCTCCTTTGGCTTTCTGACTCACACAGCACTCTTCTCTGCCTATAA
Organism: Eubucco bourcierii; assembly: GCA_013396675.1. Classification (NCBI taxonomy): domain Eukaryota; kingdom Metazoa; phylum Chordata; class Aves; order Piciformes; family Ramphastidae; genus Eubucco; species Eubucco bourcierii. Next base: position 368,795 of record VWZE01025796.1, on the reverse strand, counting down.
AATCCCATTTCTGCACAATCCTTTTTTTCCCTCTACATCTGATTAGGTAAAGATAGATCAGATATATAAGGCCTGGAAAACCCTAACCTACTTTCTGAAGTAAGAATAGTTGGGTTGACTGCCTAGCTGTCAGATTCATTCTCCTACAACTCTTTCAGTATGCTGCAATTCCTATAAAGACATTTTGGAAATTGCTACCTTCTGCTTGAAGTAGAGGAAATCCCAAGGAATGTGCCCCTTTTTAGAGGACACAAAACAATAATTGTGTGTTTTAAATCCTATTAAAGAAGTAAATATGTCTATTTTCCAGTGAATTTTGTCTAACTTTCTATAGTATTACAGCTTATTATTTAACATTGCCTTAATGTGCACTGCAAGTGTACTTTCTATTTTTTGTCATTAGAAGCACTTATCATGAAAAAATGATGCAAGTGAAAGCAGAAAACATACTGACATAACATTATGAAAACTAAGGTTAAGGAAATTAAGAGATTGTTCTCAGGTGTTAGAGTTTCAGCTTTTGGCTTTCTGTCACCTGATGTATTTTAGACCTCATTCAGTAGTTGTGGCCATCTGTGGATCTGGGTTGGCTTTGTTTTTAACATGCCATGGCACTCACTGAACACTCTGACACACCACTGGCCCCACAAGATTTTCCTCTTCCTTTGGCTCTGTAGTTCTCTAACTGTTATTCAGTGGCAGAATACCTTTATTTGGGAGCATTCTGTCCCATTTCTCTGAACCTGCTTAAAGGTGAGTGCTTTGCTCAGCAGAAGAATGCTAAATTTGGGCAGTAATTTAATTCTCTAGAGTTAAATTACTGCTACTGACTGTGGCACAGGCAGTTCAAAACACTCCCATGGAAATACCTCTTTAAACCCAGTAGAATGATAGAATGGTAAGGTTGGAAGGGACCTCAAGGATCATCTAGTTCCACCCCCCTGCCATAGGCAGGGACACCTCCCACTAGCACAGGTCACTCAAGCCCTCGTCCAACCTGGCCTTGAACACCTCCAGAGAGGGAGCAGCCACAACTTCCCTGGGCAACCTGTGTCAGTGTCTCACCATCCTCACTGTAAGGAACTTCCTCCTAACATCCAGTTTCAATCTCCCCTCTGCCAGTTCAAACCCATTGCCCCTTGTCCTGTCATTGTAAGACCTTGTCAATAGTCCCTCCCCAGCCTTCCTATAGTTCCCGTTCAGATACTGGAAGGCTACTCTCAGGTCTACTGGAAGCCTTATCTTCTCCAGGCTGCAGAGCCCCAACTCTTGTAGCCTGTCCTCATAGCAGAGCTGTTCCAGCCCTTTCAGCATCTTTGTGGCCTCCTTTGGACCTGCTCCAACAGTTCCCTGTCCTTCCTGTGCTGGGGGCTCCAGAACTGTACACAGGACTCCAGATGGGGTCTGATGAGAGCAGAGTAAAGGGGCAGAATCACCTCCCTTCTTATTTCTGAAAGAAATATTACAATTCTGGGGAATTTATTCCAGTGTAACATTTCTGGCAGCTGGTTCTGCACCTGTGTTCTCTACCAGAGAGATTTTGGTTATGCAGCAAACATAGGTTTGTGCTCAGACTGTGCTTTGTAACGACCTGAAAATCTATAGATGCTTTATTTTTGCATTTCTCAGTGGGGTGAGCCAGCTGGCACAGCTGATGGGCTGCTCAGGTGGACTTGTGGCTCTTCCAGAAGATTTCCTATAAAAATAATCATCTTGTCTTGAGATGTATTCAACTAAGCTAAGTTCTCTGTCACAAACCACTTTCATTACATGGTATTAAAAGCTTACCTGGTATTGTCAATTTGCTAAACTTGTCATACTCTTAAGTGACAGAGCACTTTTGGCTCTGGTATAGAATCAGCTCTAAGAGTAACCTCTTGGAGATGTTGTAAAGCACTTAAAGCTGCTGGAGTGCCCTGTTCTATTGGGTTGTTACAGTGATTCAGCAGATGCCCAACAAGCTACAGGCTATCAGGTTGTTGTGCATGAGAGCTGCAAATGCAAGCTTCTCAACATGTGTGTGATGGTTTGGGACTTACCCACCCCACACTCTATGAAAAGTACCCAGACTAGATTCAGCCAGCTGGAAGTTAAGGACTGAATCTCTATTTACAGCTCAGCACAACAGACAAGCAGATATATACACAATAGACAGGAATATTTACAGAAATATACAAGTTAAAGGTAATACAGAAACACAACACCCCTCCCAGAAATCAGTCCTCAGAAGGGGTTCCCAACCACCCTTCCACCTTCTTTCCACCCCTCTGCCTTACCCCAGGGTTTTGCATTACCCCAGGGTTTTGCCTTACCCCAGGGTTTTACCTTATGTGCAAGGTGAGTTTGAAGGATCGGCAAGAGGGGTTAGAAACAGAATGATTAGTTGGGTTGCACAGCCACAAAAGCCCAGGGAGAAAGACACACTGACTCCAACAGAGAGAGATTTTCTGTCTTATCCATGTTTGTGTTCCTGTTTTAACACATCTCAGCAAGCCTACAAGTGAAGGGGACATCACCATTGTTTTCTTTTCACAGCCTATAGTCTAATTTTTTTTCATTAAAATATTCTAATTAGTCTCAAACCAGCACAATGTGGACCGTATTATACTGCTGATCCCTTTGTGAATGTATCCTCAACAATAAAGTGAACCAAAATCAAAAGAACTAAGCTAAAAGGAATCCCCTACAGCAATCCAATTGTTGGTGCAGTGCCACTGTGAAGAGCTTTGCTGCTGCTGGTTCTGCAAATGTATGTGAAAGCACTCTGTGTGTTGCAGTAGTACCTAACAGATACAGTCTGATGCTCTTCAGCTGGCATCTTAGTCCACAAGAGAGCTGCTCTAGTCCCCTAATCCTCTTGAATGAAAGGTGAAGAAGTGTTTAAAAAGAGACTGGATGTGGCAATCAGTGCCATGGTTTGGTTGATTGGATAGTATTGGGTGGTAGGTTGGACCTGATGATCTCAAAGGTCTTTTCCAACCTGATTAATTCTGTGGCTCTGTGACTTGGGGCTTTTTAGTCTGGAGAAGGCTGAGAGAGGATCTTCTCAATGCTTATAAACACTCAAAGGATGCATATCAGCAGTGTGAGGCCAGTCTTTTCCAGGGAGTGCCCAGTGACAGGGTAAGTGGTAAGACACACAAACTTGAAGATAAAAAGTTCCACCTAAACACAAGGAGGAACAAGTGGTAAGAGGTACAAACTTGAACATAGGAAGTTCCATCCAAACACAAGGAAGAACTTCATGAAACAAGATGCCCAGAGAGGTGGTGGAGTCTCCAGCTCTGGGGTCATTCAAAACCTGCCTGGACACCATGCTGTGGAACCTGCTCTGAAAGCAGGGCTGGATCAGATGATCACCACAGGTCCTTCTAACCCCCACCACAATGGGATTCTGGGGCAATGCAGGTAGAAGAATAAACTGTGTAGTTCCAGGCATGCCTCGATTGCTGCTGGTGAAGTCCCCATGCCACACACACTTTGCTTCTGGCTCTGCCTCGGAATGTCAAATCCTGACAAGACTGGGCACTTTGCTACTTGAATCTTGCCACCACTCTTGAAGTTAGAGTTCCTTCTGCCTTTTTCACTTGGAGGCCAACGCTCATTGATGCCTGCCTTCAACACAGGGAGGTGCTTGGACTCGCTGCTTATCAGCAGCTCAGCGATCGGCAATTTGCCTGGGGTAGGGGAGCCTGCACTTTGAAATAGCTGTCTGCTCTCACAGATCAGAGCACTTCCACTGGGTGCTAAATATTCACCGGGACCCTGAGTGTAAAAGAGAGAATGACAGATTCCAAACCAGCAGACAAGAGCCTGGGATATCTAGGTGTGATATAAGCAAGTTAGGTAGAGGTTCTTATTGCAGTGACAGAATTTAGAGTGAGAGCATTTTAGAGGTTCTGTGTTGTCTTCGTACATTTTCTCTGCTGAGCTCCAGATTTCCACTTGATTTACACAGATACGTCCCTGCACTTGGTTGAGAGAGCCATCAGATGCCATGGCAGACCCTTGGCGATGGAGTTTGTGTTCACTCTTTGGATGCAGACGTGTCTTTAAACACTGATTTTGCTATCTGATTAAATGCTGCTGTTCTCTATGCCATTCAAATGTTCCCCTTGTTTATGTTTAGCAGGATAAAAGCTCCACGAGATTGAATTTCTGGAGTTCTAGTCGATTGTGAGTCACTTTTATTTTTATTTCCACACCACCCCCCCCCCAGCCTGATGTCAATGCCTGTGAATTTATTACATGAAGTGAGTTCTACTGAAAAATCTTTAAGGATATGAGGGCATAAATTAATTTTGCAGCTTTCCTAGTGAGGAATGTGCAGGTTGTAGGTTGGTATTCAGTATTCTTCAAGGGAATAACTCCTTATATATGAACAGTTGCTTTTCCCTGGGTGCCCTTGACCTTGATGGACAGAATAGATAAATAGCTGACTAAAGTGAAAAGGCTTAGAAATACCAGGCCTAGGGACTTAAAATAGGAGAATGTGTTGTATCACAGAAACCATAAATAGAGGCTACACCTTTCAAAAGTAAGCACTTAGTACAGTCACCACTTCAGGACAGAGGGAAAACAGACAGAAAGTGTAATTTTCAGGAACTTCCAGCAGCTCTCTGCAGCTTCAGTGCAGCAGGAATGGGGCAGTGTAGAATCAGACTGATGAACAAACGGCAGCTCTGGCATTTTCCAGATTTGGTCTCATAGCCATTTGCTGTGTTACAAATGCATATCCTGCAAATCCTCTCTTCTGCCCATATGCAAAAATCCCACTGACATAGATGGGCCTGGAGAGGGGAAAGAGAATTCTTGAGTCTGAAGTTTGCAGAGTCTGTGATTTGTGGAGTTTGTGAGCTTCAGCTGCTGGGTGGAACTTCTCACTATCAGAAGGTGGCAGCATTGGCGAAGGAAACAAGCAGGGAAGAGAACTTGTAGTTAATATTGATGTACATCTGACTTTACTTTTGAGCAGTGTTGTAGCAAGGTAATGACAATCCAGCAACTGAATGCACAAGCACCCTTAGCAGTCTGTCTGTCTGAGCCAGTGGGAGCTCAGCACTGTGCAGCCGGGTGGGCACCTGGGCACTGTGTGCTGGAGCATCTGCGCCACGCTCAGAGCTGGGAGCACAACGATTCAAGTCACCTGTCTGTGACAAACAGACTGCTTGCCCTTCCCCCCAGTTTTTCGTAGATTGAGGTTAACCTCTCCCAAATGTAGCTACGTTTAGGCCTGCTAGTCCAACAGGAGGCTTAGTTAGATGTGGGTTTGCTCAGCTCATTGGGTCTTAGGTTGGCTGTAGGCAGCAAGCTGCTTGACAGTCCTGGCAGTGGCCTGGGTCATGCTAAGTTTGACTTCATTGATGCCTGACATGCCAATACTGAACGTGTGCTGAGGCTATGCAGGGAAAAAACTGTTCTTACAGTTTCAGAATACCAGGGCAAGATTTCATATATACAACTCAACAGCTTCACTGTATCTGCACCCTGTTTGAAACCTCCTCCAGCACTATACTTGGAGTTACCAGCCTCTGCATGCAACTTCAGCTTTTTTTCTTTAGCTCCTTCCATTTTCTGCTTAAATTTTGACCTCCTCTCTTGAGAACTCCATATCTTCACATTTCTTTCTCATCACGAGGATATGTTTAAATACATATATAAACCCAGGAGACACATAATAATATGCATGGTAATCTATATCTCTGTGTGTGTATATATATATATATATATATATATATATATATGTGAGGAGGGGTAATAGCTAGAAACTGAAAGAAACTCAATTTATATCAGACATTAGAAGGAAATTCTTCCCCATGAGGGTGGTGAGGCACTGGAACAGGTTGCCCAGAGAAGCTGCAGAGGCTCCAATCCTGCAAGTGTTCAAAGGGTGGCTGAACGGGGCCTGGAGCAAGCCGGACTAGTAGAAAGTATTCTTGCCCATGGCAGGGGAGATTGGAACTAGATGATCTTTAAGTTACCTTTCAAGCCAAACCATTCTATGATCTTGGAGGTCTTGATGTTTACCACAGAGACCAAAGAACTGAGTTTCCTCTGTGCCCTGTTCAGATTTTGTCATTCAGTCACCTTGTCAATGAGAAGCTAACTTCACTAACTTCAACAGATCTGCCTCTACAGAATCCGAGTTTCAAAAGCTGGCAAGGTGGGTATTTGTTTTCCTTCACAGAATGGTTTTGGTTGGAAAAGACCTTAAAGATCTAAAGATCTTAAAGGTCATCACCATTCTCTAACTCTACCGATTCTGGTGCTAAACCACATCTCTGCACCTTTTAAACACTTCCACCTTTGTGCTGTTCTCCTGCTGCTGATGGGAAAGGAGAAAGCATCCCATTAAATTTTCCATGTCATTCTACCCCAGGGTGCAATGTGGCTCTCCTTCTCCAGTTTACTCCTGTCGGAGCTCAGCAGATGAAGACATACCTGTTCAGAGGTTCATTTAATGATCTGTGCTCTGCATTGCTTTCAGCTTGTCACCCAGACACTCTGGCATTACTTGGCTGAGGCCATGCCTGTGGTGGCGAAGGGAACCCCTGCACCATCTCACTGGCAGATAAATGTGTGTCAGGTCCTTCACATTGTTATGGGCCCAGGCAGGTGATTGTGGCAGTCTGGACAAAGCACTTCAGTTTTGTGGTTATGTCAGCATGAGTGATGAGTTCATTTTGTTATTCATTTCCATATTTCAGACTCTGCATTACTTTTTGTACTTCCCTGGTCCGTGCTTTTCAAAGGTGATAGTGGAGAAGCCTCTTGCAGACTAACTTCCAGCAGCTCATGATAGGTAGCTTTCAATCACCGACCTCTAAAACATCTGCTCTCCCTATTTCTACTAGCTTGAGTTTGGTTTGTAATAAGCATCTGTATGAAATGAAAAGCAATGCTAAAAGCCTGTTGGCCTTGCAGTTCTCTTTTCTAATCAGCACCTAGTAGTGAGATTTTAAAATGAAATTCCTGTAGGAATGAAGCCTACCAGTGGTGTTGTATGTTTCAAATTAATTATAGTTTCCAACTTCCAGTGTAAGTACCTCAGCTAGCTTTTCATGCTGTAACTTTTGTCTGCATAATTAGATTTTTATGGATTTTCTTCTGATATTGTGTTAATAATCTTATCAGAGCAAATATATTGTGTCATTGTAAGTACTTATTATGTACCAGAAAGCAGGAACAACACCTCTTTGTAATAGGCTACTTGTCTGGTAGTCATCGGGTATTGAACTGCGTGCTGCGCACAGCAAAGACATTTGGTTTGCAGGTTACAAAGTTCCACAGGGATTGCAGAATAGGATGAACTTCTTGAGGATTCCTGGAACATTGTATTCTTGGATGAGCATTTTGTTGTAATTAATTTACTCATGATGTGTGTCACTTTGGTGGGCATTTCGTAGTGAGAGTCTTACAGTTTTCATACTACCAGTGCAGGTACACCAGCGGAAACTAAAGGTACAAGACCTTGCTGACAAGAGAGCCAATTGTCACCATCTCCAGGTGGTGCCATCAGTGCAATCCATGCTGCAGTAGTGTTTGGAGCAACAGTGGTAGAATTGTTTTAGAGAGTAGGTTTCATGTCTCTGATCTAATAAATAAGGTTGGTTAGAATCACAGAATTGTTTTGGTAGGCAAAGCCTTGAGTATCATTGAGTCCAGCCATTCTCTAACTCTGCCAAGGCTGGTGCTCATGTCCCTCAGCAACACATCTCTGACACACCTCCGGGGACAGGCATTCCACCATCTCCCTTGGTAGCCTGAGAACTCTTTCTGTGAAGAAGTTTCTTCTCATGTCCAAGCTAAACTATGCTGGTGCAACTTGAGGCCAATTTCCTCTTATTCTATCACTTATTACTATGGGAAAGAGACCAAAACGCACCTGGCTTACACCTCTATTCAGGCAGCTGCAGACAGTGAGGTCTTTCCTCCATTTCTCCAGGGTACACCACAGTTCCCTCAGCTACTCCTCTGAGGACTTGTTCTCTTGATCTGTGCCAGCATTGTTCCTTTCTCTGGGTCTGTTACTACAAGTTTTAACTTTGAAGTAGTGAATCACAGCTCTCTTCACATCTGACCTTCTTGTAAACTGTTTTCCCCGCACTGATGCATGTTAGCTGTCCTCTTTACAAAGGGATGGGTCAATTTTCCCTGGCTGTTGTCTCCCATATGATGCTGTGCAGGTAAGGATTAAATCAATCCGTAGAACATTAGCATCTCACTCTAGAAATGGCTTTGGTCTTGTAACACTGAAGGAAAAATTGATCAGCCTCTCGTAGAGGTGTAAAAGCTGTTGTAAGAGAGTGTGTTTTTAAAGGTCTTTCATTGTTCCCATGCAGTAACTTAAAGCATTCTTGTATTAAAATATTCCATTTGTACCTGCCAGGCTGATGGACTCTTTCTGCATATTTCCCTGCTCTAGAGGTTGATTTAGGTTCCCTTCTTGCAGTGTCACTTCTCTACTTGCCCTTCATTTTAAGCTTGCTTCTTTTCTGGATGTTTAGTCTATCAGGATGCCATCAGATGAAACCCGTGGGAGAATGGCTACTGAGGACACTAACCAGATGCCACCATCCAGCTCATTGCTGAGTGACTTCACTATACACCTGCTTGCTGATGTCTGGTTCTGTGTATCACTCATTGTCCTATTCCATTTTCCTGCTGTTTGTTTTTTTCTTCTTTCCTTTCCCTCCTCCCAAAATCAGAAGGATTCTATCTAGTAGAATTTTGGGATTGGATGGATAGAACGTTTGAGCAAGAGTCCAACGAGCAAATAAGCAGCCCTAAACCACTGACATGAGTATAATGACTGACTTTGCTGAGTGACTTATAATGACTTTGTATCAGAGGCTCAGTGGTGCAGGCTTGGCCAGTTAGGGCAGTTCTGGTTGGATGAGAAGTGCAGTTGCATCTTGACCCACATGAGTTCTCATCTTGGGGCCAGTTGGAGCAAAACTGATGTGAGGCCTTTTAAAGTATTCACCATCTTACAAGCCAGAGTTGAATGGTGAGCTTTTCTGAGTAGCCTTCAGTTAATACCCTGGCTGCTGAGGGCTCCCAGGGTTGTTATGCAGTTCTTCTGTCAAACTTTTCCAGACCCATATATAAATGTTCTTAGGAACAAATATTAGAGTTATGTCTTGGGGCCCTTTTTTTTGGTTTGTTTTCTGGTTTGTTTTGAGGCTTTTGCAGCTTTTATTTCTTTCCTTGCATTTTTTTTTCCCCGTGTCCCTTGCTGGCTGTTTTAGCTGATCCCTCCTGCTAGCTGCCAGCTGCTGTTGTTTTACTAACACTTTACACTCTCACAGATGAGTGGGAGGGATGCACTGCCCACACTCTTGCAGCTCTCCTCTAGAATGGGTGTTGCCTGAAGTTAAACAGGTTAGCACAACAGCCAAATCCAAATATTTTATAAGCCTCTTACTTTTATTAAAGCAAAGTGGCTAAATTCAAGACTCATGTTTGCATTTCCTCAATTTGTTCACTGTGAGCTGTGCTTTCTGGTTTAGCAGAGGAAAGCCTGAAAATACTATTTAAGTCTTGAAGAGTGGAAGGCAAATAAGAGGATCCCTCAGATTGTCTCCAAAGCTCAGAGCATTGTGGTGTGACTTGTGATTTGTGATACTTAAAGTTGTAGAATCGTTAAAGTTGGAAAAGACCTTTAAAATGCAGTCCAACTATCAACCCATGCCCCACCCTGCCCACTAAACCGTGTCCCAAGTGCCACATCTACACTTTTTCTGAATGCCTCCAGGGATGGGGGCTCCACCACCTCCCTGAGTCTCCCCTCAGCCTCCTTTTCTCCAGACTAACCAAATCCAGGTCCCTCAGCTGCTCCTCACCAGCCCTGTTCTGCAGACCCTTCACCAGTTTCATTACCCTTCTCTGGACACACTCCAGCACATTAATGTCCTCCTAATGATCCCTCACCAAATGCAGAGTACAGGGCCATGATCACTTTACAGGTGCTGCTAGATACACTGATACAGGCCAGGATGCTGTTGCCTGCTTTGGCCACCTGGGCACATCACCTGAGACAGACAAAGTCAATACTGTCAGTCTGGCTTCTCTCAGCTGCTAGCTGCTTTGCGCTAGATAGGACAGAGTGGCTCAAAGGGATGAATCACTGAGCTTTCCCTCCTAGAGGAAGGTCTGCAGGCAGTGAACAGTAAACCTGGAAGGAGTAGGGGAGCACTGATTGGCAAGGTCAGGTTTGGAAGGGGAATTCAGTAAGTACTGATACCTTGAAAACTCTATTGCTATGACCATAAATTGCAGTGACTTGTGGGAAATGCGCTTCATTTTTAGCCTCTGATACCCCTCTTTCTGCTTTCAAATTCCACTCTGGAAGTACTTTGCCTCTTAGGACACAGCAGTAGTAAACCCAGAACACAATCAGTAATTTCCTTTTTTGCTTAAGTAAAATAAAGCTTTTATGTGGCACAGAAATGAAAGTAAAACTGTATCATAAAGCTTCTCATTGAATTTCAGTCTAAAAGATTGTCGGCAAAGCCTTCTTGTTAAACATGTTCATGGGAAATTGGAACTGATTCTGCCCATCTAGTTTGTGGTGGTCATTTCTGTGGGTTCAGCTCATGCCATGTGAGTCACAGTCTGAGCATCCAAACCAAAGAGAATAGAGAAATTATCTGGGAAAATGGAAACTTAGCTCTAAGTAGTCATACCTGTCTGCTAAAAGCAGAGCTCTGAATTCCTAGTTAGGTGTGTAACCCAGGAGTCTAATACTGTGCTGCACACAGCTGTTAAATTCCAGCCCAATCTAAGAGTTCTTGTTAGCAGTTCTAACTCCTACCCAGGAAGGCACTTGGCATAGACCCCTAGAATGCATCAGACTGGAAGGGACCCTTGGAGGGCATTTTGTCCAACCCCATGGATACTTTAAGTTTACTCAACCTAATTTTAATATATATTTGTGTGTGTGTATATACATAATGTGTCCATTTATGCACATATATATAAATGAAAAAACCCTACATTTCCAGAGTTGCACATTTGAATTTAAGACCTGGGCTGGAGAACAGTAACTGAGGTTACTTGTGGCTATCTGTTTTTCTTAGCACTGAGCAAATTACTCTGACAGGTGAAGAGAAAAGAAGTTTATTGCAAAGGGGGAGTTTCCTTCCTTTGCTGTTCACTAACCTTGCTTGATTTCTGTCTATTAATGAGCGTCTTACTGGCAAAATAGCTCACATTTCTACAGCTCATATATGTGATGCAGCTTGGTTTTCCTCACTGGAGCTAAAAGGGCAAGACATGGCCCCATATTTTCTCTTAGCACTTCAATAACATCGTTGCTGTGTTGATAAGTGGCAACTGGCTAACAGTGCCAGGGAAAGCTCAGTTTCTGGGCTGTACCTCCTTGGAGATCCAGTGTGTTTGGGCTTATGGAGAAGGATGCAGCCTCCCTTGGTGCCTTATTTTCTCTATGTGCCTTTCAGAGCTCTTTGAAGTTTGGGCCATTATATTCTATAGTGCTTGCTATGTGTTGCCACTATCGTGCATTGCTGTTGTTTCTTTTGTGTTGCTATTTAATATTCATGCAGTCATTCATTTACTTTTGCCTAGCTGTTCTGGTTCTCTCTAATCAACCTGGTACACATCAATGGGACCTAAGGATGGGATTATTTTCATGGGACTAGCTAGAGGAGAAAAAGAAAGGAAGAAAAGGAAGTAAAAGACTTTTGTGTACCTTTTCTATGATTTTTTTTTTCCCCTGAGACTGAAAGATCGATTTTCATAGTTCATAGAAATATGAAATCTCATAGGAAGCACAGGCTTCAGGTTTCATAGAAAGCATAGATCCTCTCTAATCTGTCAGAGGCACAAACCCAATGCCTTGGGAACTGTACAGAACCTGCTCACTGGTTTTGGCCACAAGCATTACCGGATAAAACAATTGAAGACAAATGTAACAGCTATCCTGTCTTTCCCATCTTCCCCTCAGTTATCTCTTTGAGCAAGCTACAAAGAAATTAATACTGCTGTTCAAGGCAGGGCTCTGCAGAGGTTCTTGCCAAGATTGTTTTATGAGGAAAGTATTTTTGTAAAACATTTCAAATTTGCTTGGCTTCACATTGCTCCTTTTGATCAGGGAGCACCTCAGACCTTCCTCATTGCAGTGAAAAAATCATTGATCTCCTTTTGACGATTTGTTGCTCTCCAGAGCTGTCATTCCATCTTGTGCACCCTCCTCTGCAGCAAGGAGTTGAATTAAGGCTCAACTTGTCTGGTTTTGCCTTAAAAACCACAAAGCTGCCTGCCATATCTCATTGGGGGTAAAGGCTCCATGAACAGCTGGATGTAGACCTCAATCTGGAAAGATGGGGAAAATGAGAAGCAGTGGAATGCTGATGAGAGAGTCAGGAAAAAAGATAGATTGGCCTCAGTTGTGAAAGAAAAAAAGAGAAAAGACAGACTCAGGGAAGAGCCTGTGAATAACAGGGGAGATGAGGACATGTCTGAGCAATAATAAATATCAATAATGTCTTCTTAAAGATGACTTAATATCTTAAAAGCAATATTAACTTTCAGGTCTATGTTAAAAGGAAGGAAAACTGAAGAGACATGAGATAGATAAAATGTCTAAATAAGATAACTAAAATGATTCCTCTGGTTAAATGTTCTTCGAAATTTGGAAAATAAGAAAATTTTATCCACACACTGGGAAAAAACCTCCAAACCCCTCACAGATTCCCCAGTTTGAAGACTTTGGTTTACTGTGGCTCATAGACTAGTGAACGGATAACTAAAATGCATGTCCCAAAAGCTCAGNGGTAATACAGAAACACAAGTCCCTTCCCAGAAATCAAAGACCCCAGGAGGGGCTCCCAACCACCCTTCCACCTTCTCCCCACCCCTGTACCTTACCCCATGGTTTGCTTTATGCTCAAGGTAAATTAGGAGGATCAGCCAGAAGGGTTTGAAGAGAAGTGGTTAGTGAAGATTAACAGGCAGAGGAACCAGAGCCAGAAGCTGCTAGACCGCCCCAGACTCTGTGCTGTGTCCCCAGAGAGAGACAGACAGAATGCCTTAGCTATGTTTATGTTCTTTTCCCAAAACAATTTTCAGCAAGCCTATGAGTAAAGTAGACATCCCCATGTTTTCCTTTCACAGCCTATAGTGTAATTTTCTCTATTAAAATATTCCAATTAGCCTCAAACCAGCACAGTTGGTCATGGAATAATACAAGTGTTATGGTTGGAAAAGATCTCTAAGGTCATCAAGCCCAGCTGTCAACATAACACCACCACGGCCACTAAATCACGACCAGAAGTGCCATGGCCACACATTTCTGGAACACCTCCAGGGCTGGGGACTCCACCACCTCCCTGGGTAGCCTATTCCACTCCCTGACCACTCCTGCAGCAAATAAATTTTTCCTAATGTCCAACCTAGACCTCCCCTGGTGCAACCTAGGAACACTTCTTGTTCTATCACTTGATACCAGGGAGAAAATACCAGCACCCACCTCACTACAACCTCTTTTTAAGTAACTGTAGAGACAACTGAGGTCTCTCCTCCTCTTCTGTTTCACTAAGAATTTTGCTAAAACCCTTTCCAGTAGCCAGCTTATTCCTTCCCCATGCCAGTATGGCTTTAGTTTTCAGACTTCTTCTCCTAAATATAGAACCCTCATTATTTTTTTTTTTTTTTTGAGATTTATTGAGCTGAAAACCTGTCTTGTGCCCACATTTAGGAAGACTGCCTCTAGCATCTTGAGAACCAAGAGTGAAATATGAACTTCAAAAGTGATCCACTGGTGAGTTATTGAAATGTCTTTGTATTTTGTATTTGTCTTTTATGTCTCTGTCCCTGTCATGGAAGCTGCTGTTGAAATCTTTCAACATCAACACTCTGCCATTTAAAACTTACCCTGCCAGCATGCCATCTGTTTTGATCAGGGAACCACTTTCTACGTGAGCTGACTCCTACACATATTCCACTTCGCAAGAGAAAAATGTATTTGCTGAAACGGAAAGAATAATAATAATGAAAAAAAGAAAATAATATAACTGTAACCCTCCCTTGAAAAACAGTGCTCCTTGACTCACTGCAGAATGTCAGTCTTCATATCAGGGAAGTACCCTCTATTTCCTCCCTCCCACTGGGGTAGATTTCTAGCCAGTGGAAAGAACATCACAGCAAAGTGAATCAAGCCCCCTTTGTAACTGCATTCTCTACCCCCAAAACTGCTTGCCCACCTTAGTGTATTTCCAGTCAGGGTAGAGATACTGACCTTTGAGTTTATGTCTACAGAAAGTTACTTTTGTAAGTTTAAAAAAAGAAAGAGTCCTTTTGTCATTGGTAGCCTCTGTCAGCATGGGCCTGGGGCATCCCTCTGAGGAGCTGCTGAGAGACCTGGGGCTGTTGAGAAGGCCCAAGCCAACCTCATAACATTCAACACTGCCAAGTGTAAGGTCCTGCACCTGTGTAGGCATGATCCCAAGCACAACTCCAGGCTGGGTGGTGAACGGCTGAGAGCAGCCCTGAGGAAAAGGCTCTGGGGGTCTGGGGTGATGAAAAGCTCAATGAGAGCCTGCAGTGTGACTGCAGCCCAGACAGCAACTGTCAAGAGCAGCATGGCCAGCAGGGCAAGGGAGGGGATTCTGCCCCTTTACTCTGCTCTTGTCAGACCCCACCTCAAGTCCTTTGTGCAGTTCTGGAGCCCTCAGCACAGGAAGGACATGGAATTGTTGGAACCAGTCCAGAGGAGGCCACAAAGTTGCTCAGATGGCTGCAGCAGCTCTGCTATGAGGACAAAGAGAGTTGGGGCTCTGCAGCCTGGAGAAGAAAAGGCTTCAAGAAGACCTTAGAACAGCCTTCTGGTATCTGAAGGGAGCCTACAGGAAGGCTGGGGAGGGACTATTTACAAAGTCTTGCAATGCCAGGACAAGAGGCAATGGGTTTAAACTGGCAGAGGGGAGATTTAAACTGGATGTTAGGAGGAAATTCCTTACAGTGAGGGTGGTGAGACACTGGCACAGGTTGCCCAGGGAGGTTGTGGCTGCTCCCTCTCTGGAGGTGTTCAAGGCCAAGTTGGAGGAGGCCTTGAGTGACCTGTACTAGTGGGAGGTGTCCCTGCCTATGGCAGGGGGTTGGAACTAGATGATCTTTGAAGTCCCTTCCAATCTTACCATTCTATGATTCTAAGAGCAGCCTGAGAGGGGAACTGATCAAAGCTGATCAATAGCTAAAGTGTGGAGGCCAAGAGGATGGGGCTGGACTCTGCTCAGTGATGCCCAATGACAGGACAAGCAGTAACAGGCACAATCTGGAACCCAGGAGGTTTCACCTAAACTTGAGTTAAAAATTCTTTTCTCCGAGGGTGCTGGAGCCCTGGAGAGGGCTGCCCAGGGAGGTTCTCTTGAGACTTTCAAACCCCACTGAAGTAAAAAGAAAGTGTGGTTGTGGGTGGGAGTTTTTGGCGATTCTGGGAATAATTCTATGTGGCATTGTCCCTGACTACAAAGCTCTCTTGGCAGCATGGGTTAGACCGAGTGAAGGATGTCAGCATGAGCTACTGCTCTCTGTTGTGGAAAGGCTGCCTGCCCGTGTTTTAAACTGGCTGGCCCAAAAGCAGGACAATCACAGGAGATAAAATACTCTTACTAAAGACAAAGGTGTCCTTTCTTTGGAGCTTATTGATGTTAAATGGCCTGCAAAAGAACTACACTATTTCCTTACCTTCTCTTTGAAGCTTGTGCTGAAAACAACATGAGGATCTCTAGATTCAATTTCTTGCCTCTTCTGGAACTGTGTCATTTAATCTCTTCCAGAGACTTATCAGATTCCTTTCCAACTGCTTAGGTTTCATGTCAAGACCCATGGTCTTTTATTTCTAGTTTTGAGCCTGAATTTCTTCTGTGGCCAGTTTATAACCAACTGTTATAACTGCTGACAACAACCACTAGCTTAAACAGATCTTCTTCCTGTCAATACTTTGTCCTGGAAGTTAATCCTGAATGGTTTATCCCATCCCATTACCAGTCTAAAATGAAAGACATCGGTTTGGTCTCCCCTGCTTGTTCTTCCAAGTTGGCTCCAGTACTGTTTACTAAGGGTCCAATCCTGGCAATGCGCTTACTCCTTACAAGATCAGCAGCAATCTCACGTTGTCACACATCAGCAGAGGAAACCCAGCTTTGGCCGTCTTAAAGCTGTATGTGAAATGCTGTGAAGGGCATAGGACCAGTCCTGCAAAGGAAAAAAGAACAACAAACCCTCTGACAGTGTTCCTCTAAGCCCTGTATCACAGTATCACCAGGGTTGGAAGAGACCTCAAAGATCATCAAGTCCAACCCATCACCACAGCCCTCAAGACTAGACCATGGCACCAAGTGCCACGTCCAAACCCGCCTTGAACACCTCCAGGGACGCTGACTCCACCACCTCCCTGGGCAGCCCTTTCTAGCAGTCAATGACTCTCTCAGGCAACAACTTTCTCCTCACCTCCAGCCTAAACTTCCCCTGGCACAGCTTGAGACTGTGTCCTCTTGTTCTGGTGCTGGTTGCCTGAGAGAAGAAAGCAACCTCCTCCTGGCCACAACCACCCTTCAGGTAGTTGTAGACAGCAAGAAGGTCTCCCCTGAGCCTCCTCTTCTCCAGGCTAACCAATCCCAGCTCCCTCAGCCTCACTTCATAGGGCTTGTGCTCGAGGCCTCTCACCAGCCTCGTTGCCCTGTCCTACAGCTTAAATCTGTTTAAATTCCCCTAGGCAGTTTAGATGGAATATTATCCTTAATTTTATTCTTTTATTTAATTTATCTTCTTACTGCACTAAAATCCCTAATAGAGTAGTGATGAGACAGATGAAACTCCCTGTCCACAGAAACAAAAGCACTTTTTAGATAGCTTGTGAAGAGTGGCTCAATGTTAGGAAAATTGTGAGGCAAGCTGTTAGTGAATTATTGTCAAGGTCAGAGAATGCACGTTTATTTTTCTGGTAGTTGTATCATTATCAGGCTCTTATGATATATCCACTTGTACTGGAAATGTAGCTAACTTACCTTGGTGAATGTGATTTATTAGCATGGCAGCTGACAAGGTTGCCCGTTTGTTAGTACTTATTTTATATTTGAATAGCTTTCAGCACATAAATTTGAGGAATTGCTTGAATACTTCAGCTGTTCTGTATTTCATAGAGAAAGCTAGACCAGGAGAAGGCTGCTGCTGATGTTTCTATTTTGATACTGTCCACTCTTGATAAATTGAAACGGTGCCTGCATTTGTACTTAGGCGGACCTCGTGAGCAGGATTTATTGCAAACAGTAAAACTTAAATTATCCTTATATCTCTTATCAGAGAATCACAGAACCATTAAGGTTGAAAAACACCTCTAAACTGAAGTCCAACCATCAGCCCAATGCCTCCATGCCCACCAAACCATGCCCCAAAGTGCCATGTCTGCACAGAAGCTAAGGAGATGAGAGGCAGTGAGGTTGCTGTGATGTGTTCCTCAACACCCCTGCAGTTTACTCTGGTATTTCAAGACTGGGTAGGGTGAAGGGAGACCTGAGACAGCTACAAAATAATTTGGATTATTTGTCTTACATGCCCATTGTGTTGTTCAAGTGCTTCTATTTTTTCCCACCCTTCTTCCCAATTGCTTTCCTATTGCCCAGAGGGCAAACACAGAGCTAAGTGTGAGTCTTATGCCTCTGTGAGGGGGCAATGACATTGATCTCCCATCCTGCTTTCAGTCCCTCCTTACAACAGCATCAATGATGTTGTGAGCTTTCCCCAAGTGTCACTGATGTGGGACCTCAGTAGCCCAGCCCTTCATTTTATTTGCCCACCTCTTTAGCTTATCTAGATCTGGCTTGCAGCAGCAGAACTGATGCTACAGGAGCTTTTCTTGTGTGTGAAAAGCAATTTTTTGCAAGGTTCTCTTTAATCAAAATTGAACCAAAATCTAAACAGTTTCACAACTTTTTTTTTTTCCTCCCCCAACCCTGTGACAGATACTTCCCAGATTCACTATTTTCTCCAGAACCTCATCTGCTCCATAAAATTACCAAAATCCTTGAAGCAAGGAAAGCCAGTTTTGTTGGAGACTGCCTGTCCAAGCTTTGTGGACTACTTTGTAGCCAGGTCTTCCTGGCCTTTTCTGCTGCCCATGCCTGTGTCCAGTTCTGGGCTCCTCAATTTAAGGAGGACATTGAGGTACTTGAACATATCCAGAGAAGGGCAATGAGGCTGGGGAGAGGCCTCGAGCACAGCCCTATGAAGAGAGGCTGAGGGAGCTGAGATTGGTTAGCCTGGAGAAGAAGAGGCTCAGGGGGGCCCTTATTGCTGTCTACAACTACCTGAAGGGTGGTTGTAGCCAGGGGGAGGTTACCTTCTTCTCTCAGGCAACCAGCACCAGAACAAGAGGACACAGTCTCAAGCTGCACCAGGGGAAGTTTAGGTTTGAGGTGAGGAGAAAGTTGTTGCCTGAGAGAGTCATTGACTGCTGGAATGGGCTGCCCAGGGAGGTGGTGGAGTCAGCGTCCCTGGAGGTGTTGAAGGCAGGTTTGGATGTGGCACTTGGTGCCATGGTCTGGTCTTGAGGGCTGTGGTAATGGGTTGGACTTGATGATCTTTGAGGTCTCTTCCAACCTTGGTGATACTGTGATGCTGTGATGCCAAGCAGAGAAGAGCCAGGTCATGCTGAGGTGATGACCTTGGACTGCCAAGGTTCTCAGCTTAAGAGCAGACTGCCCCAAATGTCAAAATTCCCAATTGAATCCTGGATTGCATTTGGCAAAGCTTTTGTGTCAGAAATCTCCAGGGCAGCACAGAGCTGTGGGTTTTTTTGTTGGAATGTGTTATTCACAACACAAAGTGAGAACAGCATGGGGTTGTCCTACTCCAGGGGAAATTCTGGGAGTTCAGAAGAGATCCCTCTAAATAGGTTACAGGGAAGAGCAAATAGTTTCTTCCCTATCTGTGCCAGTGAAACTGGTAGGCTCATGCCCAGGACACATACTAAAAGGGAGGGCTGTCTGCAGAATGATGATAAGAGAGTATTTTCTGGCCTCTATCATATGTCATGATCAGGGGGCACAGCACACATGGCAAGTTTCCACAGTGGCTGAAGCCAGGCAGAACTACTGCATGTCTCTTTTCCTCCCTGGCCTGCTCAGTGCTGGCAGGGCTCAGCCATGTCTCTATGCTCCAGAGCTGGCCCTTCTGCAGAGACAGTCTTCTCACTGTAGAGTAGGGGTTTAAGCAAGAACAGAGGTGCCACATTTTATATGCAGTCCACCCCAGAAGAGAAACAGTAAACACTAAACCAGCAGGAGCCTTGTCCCTCTCCCAAGCAGCTTTATGAGCTGCTGTAGCTCACTTTGAAGCCAATGCAAATCCCATTAGTAACTCCAATGTCCAGCTAGCACACTGTACAGCACAGCCAAACATTTTAAGTAGCCAGGGCAGTAGCAGCATTGAACTTGACTTTTCACTTCAGGAAGATGCCTAGATGTCATTAGAAGAATTATTTTCTTCATATTAATTACTAAAAGGTGATAGTTCTTAGATTCATCTTCTAATTCCTTTCAATAGTACCATTCTGGTTTGTTCCATTTTACACATGGGACTTCTAGAGAAGGAGACCAAGAGTCAACAGGAATCTCTGTCACTACAAACTAGAGCTTCCTTCTCTAGTTCTGAAGGTGAAAGCAAGTGCCCCACATGTGCTGCGAACCCAAGCCTGCTTGCACAGCTCTAACATTCATGACACGTTGGGAGCAAGTCCTGTGGAACTGGGGGTCTGCTGATTCCCTTGAACAGAAGAGGAGTTAGGGTCAAGACTGACCTTTGGGAAGGGTTACACATGAGAAGGGAAGGACTAAGGTTAATGTCAAGGGGAGCAAAAAAGGACTGAAAATCTCTAGGAGGCCAAAATCAGAAGGTAGTGGTTATGCTAGAGCACAGTTCCTCACAGAATGCACAAAGAGCTCCTAACTCTATTAATGCTAAGAATTGCCACTGCTAATTACACTCATTGCTGTATTAATCATAATGATCATCATCATTTTGATGGCAAGATTGTTATTGACATAGTGCTAGTAGCTGTGTTTGCAGGCCATTGCTAATGCAGATACTCTGACTTGAAGAGCTCTGCCACTCCTGTGCTGCCCAGAACATCACCATTTAGCCACTGGTGTGTCTCTGCTTGCCTTCAGGCCATTGAGTGCCAGTTCTTCACTGACAAAACCCCAGAGTCACAACTCTGCTGCTAAACCAATTTGCACCACCCATTGACATTTCAGGGTGGAGAAGTTTTAAAGTTCTTCAAGTACTTAGGATCCAGAATCTAAAAATACAATCATGAAAGATGTTTAGGCTTGCAAAATACATATAGAATCATAGAATCAATCAGGTTGGAAGAGACCTCCAAGCTCATCCAGCCCAACCTATCACCCAGCCCTAGCCAATCAACCAGACTATGGCACTAAGTGCCTCATCCAGGCTTTTCTTCAACACCTCCAGGAATGGTGACTCCACCACCTCTCTGGGCAGCCCATTCCAATGGCAATCACTCTCTCTATCAAGAACTTCCTCCTAACATCCAGCCTAGACCTCCCCTGGCACAACTTGAGACTGTGACTCCTCGTTCTGTTGCTGGTTACCTGGCAGAAGAGACTAATCCCACCTGGCACAACCTCCTTTCAGGTAGCTGCAGAGAGCAATGAGGTCTGCCCACCCCCAGCTCCCTCAGCCTCTCCTCACAGGGCTGTGTTCTAGGACCCTCACCAGCCTTGGTGCCCTTCTCTGGACACATTCCAGTACTTCAACATCTCTCTTGAATTGAGGGGCCCAGAAGTGGACACAGCACTCAAGGTGTGGCCTGACCAGTGCTGAGCACAGGGTCAGAATAACTTCCCTGGTCCTGCTGGCCACACTGTTCCTGATCCAGGCCAGGATGCCATTGCTCTGGTGCTCACCTGAGCACACTGCTGGCTCATCTTCAGCTACTCTCTACCAGCACCCTCAGGTCGCTTTCTGCCTGGCTGCTTTCCAGCCACTCTACCCCCAACCTGTAGCACTGCTTGTGGTTGTTGTGGCCAAAGTGTAGAACCCTGCACTTAGCCTTGTTCAATCTCATCCCATTGGCCTCTACTCACCCAGCCAGCCTGTCCAGGTCCCTCTGCAGAGCCCTCCTACCCTCCAGCAGATCCATACCTGCTCCTAACTTGGTGTCATCTTCAAAATTACTGATGCTGGACTCAAATGGCCAGACTTGCAGATCTTGATGCCTGTGTGAAGTACCCAAAGAGAATTTCTTTGGGATGATTCTGAGTACCCTCCTAAATGAATGCTGCTCAGCAGGCAGCTTTCTATGGCAGTAGCCTAGCATAAAGTCCACAGCTGATAGAGAGCACCAAGAGTAGGAGGTCAAGATGGACAAATTTGCAAGTATTCCTAGAGTGTTCTCTCGCATTTTTGCCATTGATAGTCTTGAATCTGTTAACAGTTTGGGTTTATATATATATGTATATATACACACACACAATATACATACATTAAGAGAGAAATACCTTTAAATATTCAGCAACATTTGCCTTTTAAAGATGAAGCAGCAGCAATGTCATTTCAAATTTCCTGCAGATTTGGGACTCACTGAAGGGAATCTGGGATTCACTGAAGACTTGGAGACTAGGGCAACAGAGAGGTGCATCCTACAACATCCCTTCAACCCTTACAACTGGCTGTGTGATTGTGCCAGAGGCAAAAGGGGAAAATACACATCTTAACTTTCTCTGCAACAGAGCTGCTATAGCACTGAAGGCCTTTTCATTCAGTTATAGCCAGAGGTACCAAAAACTTTCCTTTTCTGAGATGGAGAAGCTGGGTGTGGGGCAAAGGGGAAAAGGAGGAGGATGAGATAAGGGCTCACACAGAGACATTTCAGAATGCCTTAAAAGATGCAGAAAAATGAAGAGTTCATCTTTTTTTGCAGCTCACTTTAACACTATTTTTAACCTCACTTCTTTTATAATGACCCCTCTGGAAGGGCGAAGCATACATTCTCAGCAGCTCCTTTTATTCACCTTAAAACATGCGTGCTGAGTTGTTGTTGGCTTTTATACTCGGGAAGTGAAAAGGAGCAGGATGTTAGGGGAGATAGATTTCTGAAACATTATTTGTTAAAATGTCTACAAAGAATTTCGTGGCCTTCACAAATAGATGAAAGTGAAACAGCTCACACTGTGACCTCCCAACCTTTCCTGGGGTCTCAGTAGGTGATACTGCAAAACCTGGAGCTGTCCCTGCTGAAGCTGCCTTGCTGCAGCTTTGCACTGTGATTCCCCCTCTTGCTATCCCCCCTACAAATGATGGTTTTCCCCACAGTCTCAGTGAGACTCTCCAGGATCATGTGTGCCAGGACAGCCCTGGGAAGGTGGTGGAGTCACTGACCTTGGGGGTATTTAAAAAAATGTTGATATGATCCTTAGGTTAGTTTACAGTAGTGGTGGGATTGTGAGCTCTAGGCAAGTGGTTGGATTTGGTGATCTCAGAGGTCTCTTCCAGCCCCAACAGTTCTACCATTTTATAATTCTAAGCGTGTCACCTCTGAACCTTGCTCCAATAAAGACTAATTATTTTTTTTTATTAAAAGACTCAGCAATGAGAAGATGCAATGAAACTGGGGTTCCTGCAGCAGCCTTGGTGGGGAAGATAATGATAATGCATTGGCAGATTTCTGAGAGGTAAGCTGAAAAAGAATCAGAACCCTTCCCACCCTCTCCAATCCCATAAGCAAGCACAAAACACAAGCACATCAATGCTCAATCCTCAACAGCTGAAGGCATTGTCAGACAGGTTCTGCCCTCCCATGGGACTGGAAACATAAAGCTGGGTACTAATTGAGTCATTTTCATACCTCACCCATGCTTTTAGGAACCATGTTTTGAGGATGTTGGTAAGTCCTTGATGCTTGTAGGGTCTGGAAAGAGAAGAGCTGGGTTTACTTACAAGACTATCCTTGGGAGTCAAGACACCCAGGTATGTCCTAGATCCAGAGTGCTTCAAAGAACATTTCCTTTCTAAAGAAAGCCAAACTTCTGATGCAGAAAGTCTCTATAGAAAACTTGGTCTAATATGTTCCTGTATCAATGAGAACAAAGAAAAGCAGAAGGAAAATATATACTTTGACTAGAGAAAAGGTTAGGCTAGGTTTAAATATCAGTGAACAAAGCTATTTGCCAAACAGTTAGAAAGAAGAATTTGCTTGACTGTCTTAGACAATATCAACAACCTTTCATTTTCTAGGAGCTGAGATAAGATTCCTGGAGATATTTTATTAGTGCCAAGTTTTCCTTCCATGACCATGAGTTAACAACATAATTACTACAGCCAAAACTGTGCACTCAAGAAACCTGTTCAGCTCAAACCAGAGACAGTTAGAACCAGTGGTGGAATGATCATAAACTTTGGTGTGGTCTTCAGCCACTGAGAAGAGGCAATTGACACAACTCCAGATGCAAGCTCAGCATCCCCTTGTTCCATTTTAAGATGAGGGTATTAAATACACATCACAATTACCCAAGGAGAATCTGTAATGCAGATCAATAGTCTTACTGCTTCAGAAACTTTGGATTTGGTGAGTGTGAAGTGTAGCTAATGGATGAATTTCACGGCAATAAATTCTCCCCCTGTCCTGTCTGTATATGCATATATTAATTGCTGATAATTAATATGCCAATTTACCTCTTAGACTCACTGAAAGTCTTTGATATTTACATCCTGACTATTTCTTTTACAGAAGACAGGGAAAAAACCCAGAAATTGTAGTACCACATTCTGACATGGCTTTAAGCTTTAGAGTACAGTGTTTTCTTCCTCCCCTTTTGTAAGGTCCAGGGAGAGAGTCCACCAAGAGTAGTGTGATCACACAACTCCTTTCATGGCACTTGCTGCTGGAGCTGAAACAAGGAGATCAAATGTGTATGTTGGCAGGGCCAAGTGGTTCTCTGTGCATCACATCCTGGTGAATGAAAACACAAGCAGTAAGACTGCCAATCTCCATCTGAAACATAGTCAGTGGGATCGGAGGGGGAAAGAATAAACACAGACAGTTACAGAGTCCTGGCTGACCTCAGAAACAGCTGGAGGTTTCTGGCTCAGATTCCACAGGCACCTACCACTAACCAGCCTTACTATAACTTTTAAAAGGTCTTCTGAACTGAACTGGGTCTGTTCATTAAATGTACTCCCTGCCCACCCCTCATTCACAAGCTCATCAGCCTAGTGCCCTTCCTCAGCCCTGCATGGAAGGCAGCAAGTTTGTCCTCTGGTTCTGTGCTTTCTCTTGATGACTTTCCACAATGCTGCAGAGATGTACCCAGATTTGCTCACAACAGGTTGAAAGAGTGGAAGAATGTGGAACTGTTAGAGGAGGCCACAAAGAAGGCTGGAATGTTTTCCCTATGAAGACAGGCAGAGAGATTGTTCAGCCTAAAGAAGAACAGGCTCCAGGGAGACATTAAAGAAGCCTTCCAGTATTTGAAGGGGGCTAAAGAAGAGCCAGAGAGGGACTTTTGTTAAGGGTATGTGGGATTAGAACAAGGGGCAATGGTTTTAAACTAGAGCAGGGTCAATTTAGGTTGGACATTAGGAAGCACTGTTCCCTGTGACAGTGGTGAGGCACTGAAACAGGCTGTCCAGAGAAGTTGTGGAGGCTCCAAGCCTGGAATTTTTTGGTGCCAGGTTGGATGGGACCTGGTCTAGTAGAATATGATCCTGCCCATTGCAGTGGAGATTGGAACTAGGTCTTTGAGGTCCCTTCCAACCTAACCCATTCTATGATTCTTATTCAGAGAACTTCCAGTAGGAATGAGAGACAAAAACCCTGAGAACAAATACCAGAGCAATAGAGGGAGCACAAGGTATGGTTGATAAAAAGGGCTGTTAGCTGGAGGTGGCAAAGGAGCAGGGAATCAAAGACTGCATCCTTGGATCGCTCAGTGTGCCAGGTGGCCACAAACCCCAGGGTTTTGGCTTGGCCACTGCAGAGATAAGGCCAGCTGCAAAGTTTGGCTCCTGATCAAATGTTTGCAATCTAAACAGCCTGAGAGTTGGGGCTATTGGCTTGGGCTCATGCCTAGTTTATGTTAATGCTTATTGCCCCTTGGCCATTTGGAAGCTAACTTTCATAATTCACACCTCAGCAGTGGGTGTTTGGCTGGCCTGATGGCAGGCCACAACTCTAACTCTGCTAGCTAGCAGTACTCCCTCCAGCTGTGTGGAGTTGCCTTTGCTTGTGGCTTACATATCACAGCTGACAAGGGCTGATTGACAACTTCACGGCCCACTGTTAGCAGCTTAGCCAGGAGAGCACAGAAAGCATGTCTGCTGCTAGGGCTTTCATCCTTCATATCCACTCCACGCTTCCTGCAGCAGCACTTGGAGTGAGAAGATCAGTGTCATAAAATCATAGAATGGTAAGGTCAGAAGGGACCTCAAAGCTCATCCAGTTCCAACCCCCTGCCATAGGCAGGGACACCTCCCACGAGAACAGGTCGCTCAAGGCCTCGTCCAACCTGGCTGTGAACACCTCCAGGGAGGGAGCAGCCACAACCTCCCTGGGCAACCTGTGTCCTCCTCACCTGCCTGCCTTTGCAGAAAGCTCACTTGGCAGGACTGGCATCCACAGCTGTTATGTTGGTTCCTTGGTCGCATGACTTAGAGGTTTAAGTAGGCTCTGACCTAACCTCTCTGCTCATCCTTAAATATGGCTTAGACCTATTATGTGATATTGAAACCTTCACCTCACTAGTACCTAAAAATTGGCCTAAATTCCCCATCACCTTCATGCTGGTCAAAGAACAAAACTAAGAATAAAGAACAGTCTGCACTCATGCTCCTTGGAGTAGGAAGAGAAGTCAATCATCATAATGAATAAACTTATTTCTTATACTCCAGAAGATAAAGAATTCAGCTCAAGATCCTCCTGTTTCATTTTATTCTTCTAGTAAAAAGGATATTTTTTTATTAACTAGAATTTTACCTGTAAGTCTGTTCTGTCCTTTCAAGCTGTGAGGGAATCATAAAAAAAAATAAAAAAAGAAATATAGCTGTATTTCACAGAGTCTGTTTCTAGGAACACACTGGATACTTAACAAGTTCATCCTCTATGTGCTTCCATTTCATGGAGCAGATCAGAATGATTGCTTGGGTGCGGACTGCAATATGCATTTGCACTCTCTGTTAGATCCCCTCCCTTGAGGCCAGAGTAAATGTTCTCATAATAATGCTTTCTTCCTCTTTCTGCTGCTCATCTCTTTAGAGTATTTCCCTGTCTTCCCTCCCCCTGTTTATAATAGTTCTCACTGCTGATGGGCATCTTCACAGGCAGCAAGAAGTAAAGGAGATAGCAGTGGTGAAAGATATTGCTGTCTCTAGTAAGTCATCCCTGGAGATGATTTGCCTTTGAAAAATGAGGTGTGCTAGCCTGGGCAACGCCAGCTAAACTTCCCCAAGCAGCTTCTCTGTATTCCATGATGGGGCCAAACTTGGTCCATTTCTAACCTCAAAATCTATCTTGATTAGCATGACTGCAGATGTTTTGCAGTGTGTGGGCCACCCATCATCTGAGTTGTCCTGCCCTGGCATTATCAGCCTTGCCTTTAAGCAAAAAAAACCCAAACAAAACCCCAAAACAACCATTAGCCAAGCTGGGTCCAGATGGACCAAGGTCACAGCCATAGTTTTTCTAGCTTTGAATGCTGCCACAAGGCAACTGCATCTCAGGCTCCAGAGGGCAGGACCTGAATAACCTTTCGATTGCCCTGCTGACTGATGCTGTAAGGAGAGACCACTTGATCAGATCAGGGCACTGCTCAATTGGCAATTTTGGGTTTTTTAAATAAAAACTCATTTCAAATGAAATAGAGCAGCTATGGGCTCAGTTTCCTCCTTTCTTGCCTCCAAGCAGGACAACTGCTCTGGTTGACCTTGCTTTAGCAGGGGGGTTGAATTAGATGATCTCCAGGGGTCTCTTCCAACCCCCAACATGCTAGAATATTGTGTGAGTATGGTTGGCATAAATCCCTCTCAGCTCAGGCTTGCAGAAGTGCTCATCTTTCACACCCAATTGTCAATGCAGCAGCAGCAGCCACACAAGGTTACAGAGAATTTTCCACACATGCAGGTAAACCAGGGGCTGAGATGGACAGGCTGGAAAAGAGCAACCTGAGAGGGGATCTGATCAATGTTGATCAATATCTAATGGGTGAAGGTCATGAGAATGGGGCTGGGCTCTTTTCAGTGGTGCCCAGTGACAGAACAAGTGGCAAAGGTCACAAACAAGAACACAGGAGATTTCACTTCAAATTAAGGGCAAACTTTACTTTGAGGGCTATAGAGCTCTGGGTTAGGCTGCCCAGAGATGTCATAGAATTTCCTGCTCTGGAAACTTTCAAAACCCACATGGATGCATCCCTATGGACCCTGCTCTAGGTGAATCTGCATTAGCAAAGGGTTGATAGCAGAGGTCCCTTCCAACTCCCACCAGTCTGTGGTTCTGTGATTCTGTGACAGCTAAACTTTCATGATAAAGTGCAGCTTAACAGTCCTGAGTCCTATTTCTCCAGATCATTAGCATATTAACATGCAAACACATAACTAACATCGAAAAGCCTAATCCTGTTTTCAGTGACATCAGTGGCAAGATCTACCCTCATACTGATCAGGACCCATAATGTCTTGGCAGAAACATGACCCTGATCAGTAGAAGCCACAGAGGAACGAAAATATCCTTCCCCACGGGAAACAGGAGAGGGAGCAAAGAGAAAATAGAACCAAAAAAGCCCCCCAAAATGTGGGGCAATGTAGCTGCTGTTTGAGTGACCCTATTTGCTTGCTAGGGCATGATCTGATTTCCATGGATACAGCCCCAGTGAGATGTCTAGCTTTAAGAAAGCACACACACATCTGGATGCACACACAGCCCCACAGAAGGCAAACAACTGCAAATGAGAACTGTTGCAGGTTAGGAGTCACTCCCCTTTGCCCTTGCTGAAGATCTTCATTGCCACTGTGTATTCATAAGCCAGTAGATGAGGTTTTTTCACTTGCCTGGCACATCAGACTTTAAGGCTGGTTTAGGTCATTATTTTATCTCCTAACTTCTGGTGTGAAAAACTGATCTTTGCTTTTTTTGGGGGGTTGGGGTTTTGTTTGTTTGTTTGTTTTCTTTTCTGCAGGCAAAACAAGACAAGTGATAACTTATTTCAAAGGCTATCTTGTGTTGTTTAAAGTGTACAGTTTCTATGATTGTTGCACCAGAAAGATGACCCTTAATGAAAGTTGGTGTCTCCTACAGCAAGCCTCATTGAAACTCAAGAGTTCAACCTGGATATGAGGAAGACATTCTTTACTCTGAGGGTGGTGTGACATTTGAAAAGGTTCCCCAGGGAAGCTGTGGATGACCCCTCCCTTGAAGTGTTCAAGGCTGGGTCAGACAGGGTCTCGAGCAAGCTGGAGATAGGTGATCTTTACGGTCCCTTCCCACCCAAACCGTTCCATGAACCCATTCTGAACTTCGGGGGCAAATGATTTATGATGTGACCACAGCTATAAGAATTTCCAAAGAGGAGGGCATGGTGACAAGTTTAGATGTCCCTACCCACTGTCTTACAAGGTCTTCCTCTGCAATATTCCTTTACTCATATTACTTAGGGGGTTTGACTTTTGAAATATCTCATGGGTTCCTGCCCATGGTGATAGATCAGTAGGTCAATGATGTAAGATGAATGATTTTCATGTAAAGACGTTCACCCTCCTAGTGCTTTGTGCTTCTTCTTTCTCTTTGGTAAAGCAAAAAGCATTTTCCTAATCAATGTGTCTGCAGTAGGTGAATTATCTTCCTCAGAAACCTCTCCCCTCTCCATCCATGGCTCAGACATGTCTACTCTTGATTACAACACAATATTTTAAGCTATCTATTTTTAACAAGGGCAGTAGATAAATATTCTTGAATTTCCTGTGTCTCATATTGGCACCTTTTTAATGAAATGATGTCACCATGGCTGTATTTCAGAGCTCATTGGAAAGCAACCCATTCCCTGCTCAGGAGATTTTGAAATACCCACAGGGAGAGAAGCAGCAGTTCTTAAACCGCTGGCAATAGTGGGCAAGTCAGGGGATAGGGAGGTCCTAGGTTCAAGAAGGACAGGGAACTATTGGAGAGAGTCCAGTGGAAGGTCACAAAGACACTGAAGTGACTTAGGAGGAGAGGCAGGTTGCTTAGCCTAGAAAAGAGCAGCCTGAGAGGGGATCTTCTCAATGCTGATCAACAGCTAAAGGGTGGAGGTCATGAGCACTTGTAATCTCCTTCTCTGGAGACTTTCAAAATCCATCTGGACATTGTGCTCCTGTGCATCCTGATCTAGGTGACCCTGCTCTAGCAGGGTGGTTGAATTTTATAGCTTCCAGAGTTCTCTTCCAACCCGCATCCTTCTATGATTCTAGGTGGACAGCTGTGTGTGGCTGTATAGCCTGGTGGAATCCTATCAAGCCTAAGCCACTATCTCATGAAGCTCTCAAAAGCAGAAGAGGCTTTGCTCTTAACCCTTCGTCAGCAGGTATAACTCAGCTTTACGTCCCCACCACCTCTCGTGTGCACATTGTGGCAGAACAACTTCTGGTCAGCTAGCTCATTACACCCCCCAAAAAAAAGATGTGAGTCAAGAAGAATGCCCAAGTGTAAACAGAGAAGCTGAAGTGAAGCCCTAAGCCTGCAGAAGGTTTGGCACCCCTCAGCCTGTGTGGGTGGGCAGTATCTCTTTCTGTGCACCAGGAACACGGAGTAATGATCAGGCTTCTGTTTTTGCCACTTGCTTGTGCTGGTTTGTTGGTACTGAACATGTGCTGTAACACTGGAGTGCTTTATTCATAGCCAGTCTCCATGTCATGCCACAGAGGGCAGGTAACCTGAAATCACCCAGGAGTATAGAACTAGCTCTGAGTTACAACAGAGACTTAGGGAAGAAGACTTTTCCGTTTTTGATGGTGGCAGAAATATGGGGAACAGCACAGAGCAATTAATGGCTGTTTGGTACTAGAAAGGCAGCTGAGGTTCTGCTTGGTAATGAATTCTGCACAGGCTATTCTAAAAGGTATCTTTAAATAGAGCTGAAACACAGAACTTTGCTCCCTCTGCTGAACTTTGGGCTGAGCCACAGCTACAAACCACACTCCAAATTATGGGCTAGAAAGCCAAGAGGTGTCTATTTTCTAACCTCAATCTTTTGGACTGTGGCTAAAGTCCCACAAAACACATGGTAAGCTTTCTGTATAGCAGAAAACTAAGAGCACGGGCGATCAACTTCAGACCCAAGGAGTGGGCTTGCAAATGAACTTTCTGGCATCTTCTAAATGTTCAGGTACTTTTTTCTGAAGCTGGAATTTGCTGTATTCCTCAAACTGACCAGGACCATCTGCTGCTGCTCCCCAGCTGTGTCCTGGATGCAGGTACACAGAGCTGGAATGTTTGACCACAGAAGAACTTGCCCACCTCATTTGTCCCCATTTATCCTGGAATAACACTGAATGAGATGTCACAATGGACAAATATTTAGCTTTAAACATGTGGAGCTCTTGATCTTGCTGGCTTCAATCACCTTGGCTTGGGGGACTATTGCATCTCCATGTCGGTTAGAGCATTGCTAGACCATAGTATGAGCTGATTCTCCTAAACTCTCAGCTGGGCTTCATGCTCTGTTTTTTAATCCTTTTCACTGTAAACACATGCAGCCCTGCTCACACAGAATCATGGAATGGTAGGTGTTGGATGGCACCTCAGGAGACCATCTCATCCATCCCCTCTGCTAAAACAGGGTCACCCACAGCAGGTTGCCAAGGATCACAATGTCCATGTGGGCTTGGAATCTCTCCAGAGAAGGGGACTCTACAACCTGTCTGGGCAGCAGGCTCCAGCACCCTCAAGTTGTGTCACTTTCCTGACAGATACAGCTTTGTTGGTGCAGTGTAATGTAGTCTTAGCTCTGCCCATTTTAACTTGACATCAGATCTTACCACAGCAAAGTGACTGGAAGGCAAATAAGGGAACTGGCATCTCTTCTGCTTCACTTGGGTGCACCTTAGCATATCTGGCTGGGGGCAGATGACCTCTTTCTTAAAAATGGAAATAGTTGAATTCAAAGAACATTTTGAGGGGGGTCCCAGCTGAAAGCCAAGAGTTATGTGGGCACAGAAGGAATTAATCCTGCTTTCTGTAGAGCTTTGTCTTCTAAGTGGTTGGCTCTGGCATGCATGAAACAAACCCAGCTGAGTGCTAACTGTGTTTGGGGTGTTTGCAGGGGCCCTTTTCCCCTGTGGCTGTTCTAGCATCTAATGATGCTAGAAAAACTCTCCAGCTTTTCCCACAGTAAGGGCAGTTCCAGCATCTGCTTCCTCTATACATTTGTCTATTTTCTGGACATTTGCTACTTAATTATCTGGGAGAGTTTTATCCCTCTGCCACATTTGGCTGAAATCTGCCATTTGACTCAAAAAAAAAAAAAAAGAAAAAAGAGAAGACAGAAATCCTGTCCCGACTCCTCTGAGCCTTGTTCACTTCAGAAACAAATGAAAAAAAAAAAAAAAAAGCATCCAACAGCAATGCCACCACCAACAGCAAAAACAGGCAGCAACAGAGGCCAAACACTTCGCAAAGCAGTCCCCAGGACTGCTGCAGCAAGAAGAAGGGAAGGCAGGAGAGGAGCAGTGCCTCCCCCTCCTCCCATCAGCAGCGACTGCAGGTGCTGAAGTCTCAGGCACAAGGTCCTAGGGCACCCAGTTCAGGACGTGTGGGTTGGAAAGGCGTGTGAGAGCAGCTCCATGTGACTAGGTAGCCTAAGGCTTTGGTCAACACTCCGCTTCCGAGGGGCAGAGCACTTTTGGCAGCCTGTCTTCTTCTCTGACAAGCCCTTTCCAGACTCGCAGCCCCAGGTCAGGGCCTTCTCTGTCTCTATACTCTGGCCAAATCATCTGATGAGACTCACTGAGGTCATCCTGCTCTCCTTGTACACCAAGACCTGCAGGGAGAAGTTCTCTGCTGGACCACATTTCTCCTCATCAGCCCTTTCCTAGCGTGTCAGCCCTGTGCTGTGTCAGCATCAGAGGTGACACTGGGATGATGGCCTCCATGGATATCCCCAGAGCTTGTGTGAAAGTAGCACATGCACAGATTAGGAAATTTATATATTGCTCTGCTATCTAATTTCCCAAGATAGTTTCCCAACCTATTACCCATTCCTATCCAATCAACCCGACCATGGCACTAAGTGCCCCATCCAAGCTTTTCTTCAACACCTCCAGGGATGGTGACTCCACCACCTCCCTGAGCAGCCCATTCCAATGGCAATCACTCTCTGTGAAGAACTTCCTCCTAGCATTCAACCTCTACCTTCCCTGACACAACTTGATATTGTGTCCCCTCATTTTGTTGCTGGGTGCCTAGTAGAAGAGACCAACCCCATCTGGCTACAACCTCCTTTCAGGTAGTTGTAGAGAGTAATGAGGTCTGCCCTGAGTCTCCTCTTCTTGGGGCTGCACACCCCCAGCTCCCTCAGCCTCTCCTCACAGGGCTGTGCTCCAAACCCCTCACCAGCCTTGGTGCCCTTCTCTGGACACATTCCAGCACCTCAACATCTCTCTTGAATTGAGGGGCCCAGAACTAGACGCAGTACTCAAGGTATGGTCTGAGCAGTGCTGAGTACAGGGGCAGAATAACCTCCCTTGCCCTGCTGGCCACACTCTTCTTGATCCAGGCCAGGATGCCACTGGCTCTCCTGCCCACCTGGGCATGCTGCTGGTTCACTTTCAGCCTACTAAAAAAAGCAGCTTTGGTTTTGACTGGAAATGTCTTCAGTTTGCAGGTTTTGTGCAAAAAAAACCCCAAAACTCTAACCAGAACAAGAAAAGCAAGAAGTAGGTAGTTTCAGTTTGAGAAATGATGGACTTGGAGTTTTTTTTCCCCATAAATCTATCATGTTTTTACAGTAAAATTAAGAAGATCTATTTCACATTAAAAACAAACGGACTAATTATTTAACAATACTAAAAAACCGAAGGATCTAATTCTGTCTCTCTGCTCCTTCTGTCAGCTAATCATGTGAAAAATGAGTGATTCCTGTAAACTTTGAAGCTTTGAAATCAACCATGGCAATGGGGGAAAAAGTTATTTAGCAAATGAAAGCCATATTAAAGATGGAGATCTTACTTGAAAGAATTGTAGGGGCTAAAGTTAGATGGAGATCTTTCTTTCTTAAAAACTTTTGCCTATTAAAAATCCCCATGGTTTTAAGCTCATATTGTCAGACATCAATAAGTTTCCATCCCATCCCTTGGGAGACACAAACCCAACCTTTAGTACAACTCTGTGGAGTTTTAGTCTCGTTCTATGGGCTGCTGGCGCAAATTCCAACACTGAAGACCACTGATGTGTGAATAATCCTTCTCTGCAAATGTATTTTCATTGACTTAAGTAACAAAGTCAATCGTGGCCAATGCTGCATGAGCTCCTTTTAGGAATATATTCCCAAGTGTTGGTTCATTATGCTGAAAATATCCACACTGATTTATTTTCCCCACCAACATCAGGGCATTTTGGGTGGTATTATTGGAATATTTGGTTATTTCTGATGGTTCTCATGCACATCCACATTCTTAAGGCATCCACATATTTTAAACATGGGACAAATTAACTCAAACATAACAAACAGCTCAAATAAACTGTCTTTCTCCAAAATCTTTTCCCCAGCTGTTTCCTCTGGGATACAAAGAAAGAAAGAAAGAAACCACCAAAATACACAAACAAAACCCTCAAATAAACCAAACAAAAAGCCATCAACAAGCCAGACCCACCAATAAACCTCCCTGGCCATTGCAGACATTGCTTGAAAGAGGTGCTGTTGCGCATAGCCACACAGACACTCCATAAAATCCCTCCCCAGGGAGAGCACAGAGCAGCTGGAAACCCTTTCTGTGTGCCCTGATTAGCTGCAGAGCTGTGCAGCAGGGAGAGCCAAGCTGGCAACACAATTCCAGTCCCAAGGACTATTCTGCTCCCACAGAACTTTCTTTCAGTAACAGAAATTATTCATGTCAGCACCTTAGATAAAATATATATATATATAGTCTTCAAGTAGAAAGATACAGTGATCTGGTCCATGAGCCCTTGACATCATGGTGACTCTGTGACTGATTTCCATAGGGGCAATGTTCTCTAGAAAAATAATAATCCTTCTTGCTCTCCACTCCATCTCCTCACACAAACACCCCTTAATGAAAATCTCTTCACTGCGAGGGTGCTGAAGCACAGGTCCAGACTGCCCAGAGGCTGTGGAGTCTCCTCCTCTGCAGCCTTTCACAGGTTCCTGTGCAACCTGCTCTAGATGCCCATGTTTGAGCAGGGAGGTTGCATGAGATGACCTCCAGAGGTCCCTCCAAACAGCCACCATTCTGTCATCTGTGACACCTTAGCTACACTCAAGTGCAACGTGGCTGCTGCTAAAGGTCAATGAGCAATGGTTAATGAGGGAGCTGCACTAAGCCCTCATTCCTGTCCAGTTGCTCTGCCAAGCTGGCGAATTGGTGAGGTTGCTGCGGTGTGGGTGCTGCGTTAAGTAGACATTTCACCCAGGCCTTTGGTCACAGAGAAAACTTTCAGGTATTAGATCAAACAAGAGTGACACAGAACCACATTATGATCTGAATTCCAGGCAGATGTGAGCAGAGAGACAGTTGTGAAGAACCACAAGGTCACAGCATGGCACTTTCAGATGAGGTTTAGCGGGCATGCAGATGGCAGTTGGGCTCAGTAATCTTGGAGCTCTCTTCCGACCTTAACTCTCCTGTGATTACATGATATTTTTGGAGGGGAGCATGTCTTCAGCTCTCACTCTCTCAGCAGGACTTAGAAGAGCACACCTTATGTGGATGCTTTGTTCTGCCTTACTTCTTCATTTCTCTGGGCCGGTAACCATTAGAAACCAACGAATCTCCAGGAGACTGACCCCAGGCATGTAGTAAGGGCAAAATCTTGACTAAATGTGACTCATTCGGTGGGACTGCAGCCAAGCAAAGAAGTTATCAGTAGTCCTACTTATCACACCTTCTGCATTGGAGGCACATTTATCCTTTAATACACGATATTTATCTCAGAGGGAAGATATTCTGATTTTGAAGATCTGTTTTTCAGGTTGTCAGAATCAAAAGCAGAGGAGGACAAACTGAGTCTCATTAGGAAAATAGCCAACTGCAAGATAAGTGGGTTTGGCTTTTTTGTTTGACATGCATTACAGAAACATTATTTGAGTAAACTGAAGGGCAAGCAGGGATTTTGCCTGCAGTTTGCCTGCTTTCCCTTATCTCTTTTCAGATATGCATGTGCACACATTTTGGTTCTTTTAACAAAGCACCACACACGTTCAACACAGCAGTGAAAAGATGTTCCTGCTAAATATGCACTAGGGTAAGATGATGAATCCACTGGTTCTGTTTGAACTAACCAGGATTACTTGTGTGTAAAGCTATTTCCACAGGCACATTTCTGTAGGACCAGCCTGTGCCATTCTCGTTGGAAATGCTAACAAATGTTCCACAGATTCCTAGTTTTGTGACTTTGGCCCAACACCACCATGGTCATTAAACCAATGGTTGGACTCAATGATCTTAAAAGGTCTTTTTCAACCAAAAAGGTTCTACTAATCAGTTCTTGAAATAAACAAACTGCTTATTCATCTCCAAATGAATGGGTTTAGTTTGATACTGTGTTTTGTTCTCCACCCTGGTCTCAGCCTGACTTTCATCTGCATATTTTGGTGTGATCACAGCAGTACATGTGTGGTAGAACATTCCAGAGGAACACAGTGCTGTTTGTGACAACACTGGTAAAAGCAGAAACCAGGTAGCAAAAGGAATCAGACAAATGTTACCTAAAATCTTGGCTGATAAAAAGAAAGGTAACCTATTTGTAGCTGCTTTGTTTGTAAAGAAACGGCCTCTGCTAATTCTACATCAGGAGGAAGATACATTGTGTGCTACCATTCCTCCTGAATTAATTAAATCAAGCTGGAACACTGCAAATTAAATTGTATAGACCCCTTCATATAAAGTCTATATATAAAGGAATTATTATTCTGCTCCAACAGATGGCAAAACCAAGTAACCAAGATTAAGATCTGAATACAGGCAGGGACTTGAGTATTACAAGAATGACTGAAAAGCAGGGTCCTAAGCACTGTCACACAGTTGCTTGTCTAATGCTCTGAATTATCAAACTGGTTCTTTTTTTGCTTAAGTGTGCTCAGAGCACCTCGGGCAGCTCCTCTGAGCATGCTGCTCTTGCCACAGTCCCTCCCTCTGCTCCAAGCCCCGGCAAGGAGCCAGGCTCACTCATTCCCTACTCCACATGGCCAATGGATTTGCTATGCCGTGAGAGCACCCCCATGGTGGCTCTGACAGCAGAGCAGTCAAAGTGGCATGGCTCCTCTGGCTGTCTCCAGCACACTGACTGATGATGCTCAGAAGGTTCAAGGAGACCCAAAGCCCCAACGCCACCTTACTGTGAGAGCAGCCTCCCAGTTCATTTGGGCAGGAATGCTGCTCTCTTGCACTGCTGCCAAAGCCAGGACTCCCTGACCTCAACACCTGAGATTCATGGTACTAAAAAGGAAGAAAGGGAAGAGCATAGCAGGGTAGTGCCTCACCTGTACTGGAGGCATTCCCTTTCTAGTCCCATTCCATGACACCCTCGTGCACAGCCTGCAGCACCCAAGCTGGTGCTTTGGGCATGCCCTCAGGATAGCAGTGTAGACCTGATGGCAGCTAGGTCTTTCCCTGTGTCATAAATCCTGCACCACAGGGTTATCATACACAAAAGGAAGTTGCTTTTCAGCAATTCTGCTACCTCTTAGCCCCCTGTAACCACAAGATCTTTAGCTCTGAGTACAAGGCTGTAGTTGTCTGCCTTCTTTACACACAAAGGACATAAGAAACCTCCATAAAGTCTGACCTAGACCACTTGTGTCCCCAGATCTGTTGGCTATTCATGCAGTACACAGATCCTAAGGTTGCCCATGCTGGGGGACCACATTCTGCAGCCCTCTGTTAGGTGTGGGCTTCAGGATCATAACTCTCACAGTTACTCCAGATCAGTGCAAAAGCTGGACACAGAAATCAGAAGACCTGACTCCTGCATCTATCCTTCAGACTTTGTACCATGCTCCACTTAGAAGTTTCATACATAACCAGTTTGATGTATTATCCACAGAAATCATTACTTGTCCACTGGGTTCATTGAGCAATTAATGGTTTCTGTGAGGGTATATCAAAATGAACAAAGTGAACTGTATTTGTTCAAGAGGTTCCTAATCTAGCAAGCCAGGATTGACTAAATGTCCCCAAAAGAGCAAGTCCAATAAGGCAGAAATGTAACCATCACATCTGAGTTGTTCTGAAAAGAAGGCAACTACTGATCTCCAATTACTTACCATTAATATTTACAGGATAATCTATGCTGTGCAATATGTGGCACACTCCAGAAAGCACACAGGGAGCATTTTCATAGTCAATGAGGTGTACCAGCTATTCCTGTGTGATTAAATACCTCATTCTAGCACTCAGTCATGATACTAAATTATTATGCCCAAATCTTTGCCTTCTTGAGTCACGTATGACCTTTGTTTTATACAGGACAAATTGGTACAATACACAATAATTGCTTTTAGGCACTCTTCTTCTGAAGGCAGAATCAGTATCTGGGTACAGAGGCTACTGCCTCTGGTGCGCCTCACCTTCCTGAGTGCCAGTGTATACCATCCCACACTTTCCTGCTCTCAGCAGCAGAATTAGGTGAGACTTCCTAGGGAATACTAAAGGTAAGAGGCTGCTACAAATCTAAGGAAGAAGTCTTTAAAAAACTCTGGGGTCCCAGGTGTAAGCAACTGTTCTTGTTTAAAGCTTCCCAGAGAGCCAAAGCCCACAGAAGAAATTTAAATATAGGATGTCTCCCCTCTCCCCCTTTTTGAAAAAGAACCTCTCCCCCTTTTTAGAAAGAGTGGAAAGGGGTAAAACACCCACAGGAAACAGTCTAGCACCAGGACAGGAAGTTAAAAAAAGCCCCAACTTTAACCTGTCCTACAAAGGCAAGACAAGAGTTGTTCAGCCTAGAGAAAAGAAGGCTTCAGGGAGATCCTACAACAGCCTTCCAGTGTCTGAAGAGGCACTACAAGAAAGCTAGAAGGGCTTGCAGCACCAGGACAGGGAGCAGCATTTTTAAACTAGAGCAGGGCACATTCAAGTTGGAC
Organism: Eubucco bourcierii; assembly: GCA_013396675.1. Classification (NCBI taxonomy): domain Eukaryota; kingdom Metazoa; phylum Chordata; class Aves; order Piciformes; family Ramphastidae; genus Eubucco; species Eubucco bourcierii. Next base: position 330,471 of record VWZE01025796.1, on the reverse strand, counting down.
ATTAGGAAGAAGTTCTTCACACTGAGACTGAACACTGGAACGAGAATTGCAATCATTGTCATCAACTGCAGAAATTTCAGAGATGGCTGGAGGTTGGTCCAGCACCAGGATGCAACCTGTACATCAATCCTAATTAAAAGAGGAAATGGATCTGTTGGACAAATACATCTCAGGGCAACTGCTATCACAAACAGTAACAGCTATGAGATTTCACAAATTGCCTAGTCTAAAGGTGCCATCAGAAGAAAGCTGAAAAGGGTAGAGCTGCTTGAAGAATGACATTTGAGCTAGGTGGAAAACTCTGCTAATGATTTATCTTGCAATTTCTTTTGTAGCCAAAAAAAGAACTTTTTTTTTCAAAAGAGTAGAAAACCAAAGCTTAAAACTGAAAAAAAAAAAAAAAGAAAAAGAAAAAAGAAAGTTTGCCTTCTACTTCCCACTTGTTGATGAAGACACAAAATTTCCAATGTATTTTTACTGAAGTATTTCATACTGGAGACAAAAGGGAAAAGGTGGACCTCTTCCAGTTAGCTTTGGTGTCCAAGTCTGGCAGAGTCATTGATCTGCTTTATTGCATAAGAGATCAACTTTCTATAAGCCCAGCTCTAGCTACAGGAAGCTACTGACTGGAGCGTTGCAGAAGAATAGAAACAGTATGAGTTCGATCTCCCTGAAGTGTTCAGCCACTGCTCTGCGTGATAGTGACATGTGAACTGCTGTGTCTACTTCTGGTACATGATACTGATACCAAGAACCAGAAGATCAGCACTGGTGAGGCCCCATCTCAAATACTGGGTTCAGTTTTTTGAGGGCACTCACTGGTAGAAAGATATGGAGGTACTGAAGAACATCCAGAGAAGGGCAATGAAGTTGATGAAGGATCTAGAGAACAGGTCTGGTGAGGGGGCTGCCGTTGTTCAGTCTGGAGACAGGTAAACTGAGAGGAGACTTTCTCTCTTCCTAGAAGTACCTGTAAGGAGGTTGAAGTCAGAAGAATGTTGGTCTCTTCTCTCTGGTAACAAATTAGAGGATGAGTGGAAATAGCCTCAGTTTGCACCAGGGAATGCTAGGTTGGCTATTAGAAGAAATATTTCCCTGAAGGGGCGGTCAAGCATTGCAACAGGCTGCCCAGAGAGGTGGAGTGTGTGGAGTGCTCTGGAGGTGCCCAAAATGCATGCAGACATGGCATTTTGGTGCATGGTTCAGTGGGCATGGTGGTGTTGCTGTGACAGTTGGGCTTGGTGATCTTAGAGATCTGTTCTAGCCTTGCTGAGTCTCTGATCTTAACTCACTGCTTTGATGGTGCCTTGCCATGAAACATGCACCTCTCTCATTTGACAATCTCAAAACACAGCAGGATATCACCCTCAGCACTGCCACAGAAGTGGGAGGGCTTTGCCAACTCTGTCATACACCCTCCTCTGAGGTATTCTAAAGATATCCCATTTTATTATGGTTCCTTCAGGATCATACCCCTGGACAAGACAGCAAACTGGCATTCTCCTAAATCCAGGAGTAGCATTCGTACCTTTCTCACTATTCAACTGCGGTTCGACCTCAAGCATCTCTTCAGCTGATGTGTAAATAACTCTCTTCATCAGTCCATCTCCTGTTCTGTGAGGTTTTTCTTTAAGTTTTTTTAATAGACTTTCTGAGAACAGTGGTTTGTGTGTCAGTGGGCAGCTTGGAAATCACAGCTGTCACACTTACTTTCAGGTTGACACTCTTCACGTGTTGGCAGAGCATTATGTGCTACTGCTCTGTGGAGTCCGTCTGAGCTTCAGGCAGGTTTGTCATCCTGTGCCAGCACTGGCCACACTCTCTGGGAATATCTGCAGTCACTTACAAATAGTTAGCAGACCACTGCCTTATGGAAACATATTTCTTTTTCTAGACACCATCTTTTTCTAGTGATGGTTTCCTCATGTGCTTTAAATTCAGTTGCAGATGTCCCATACAACCATGCTCCTGACTAGGACTCTTAACTTTGACAAGACAGTTATGGATGAGAAGGTTTTATTGGGACTAGGCAGAGCTTTGTGCATCCACATGTAGCTACCAATTAGAAAAGTCCTTTGTGAGTTTTCATCTCACAGGGAGCTGGATGGAGTTGTAGAATCATAGAATGGTTTGGGTTGGAAGAGACCTTAAAGATCATCTAGTTCTGACCTCCATCACAATGGGCAGGGTCATCTCCCACTAGCCCAGGTTGCTCAAGGTCTGGTCCTGAACACCTCCAGGGAGGGGGCACCCACAACCTCCATGGGTAGCCTCTTCCAGTGCTTCACCACCCCCACTCTGAAGAAACTCTTCCGAATGTCCACTCTCAGTCTCCCCTCTTCCAACTCAAAGCAACCATCCCTCAGCCTATCACTACAAGCCCTTGTCAAAAGTCCTTCCCCAGTCCCTCCCTTCAGGTACTGGGAGGCTGCTCTGAGGTCTCCTCAGAGCCTTCTCTTCTCCAGAAGAATGAATATGGTCTTTGCTTCATGATTACTTTGAAGGGATTGTTATTTTTTTTTAAATGTATATATATATATATCCTCCTGCAATATTCTTTAATTTCATAAACTCAGCTCCTAAACTAATTTATGAAGGCTACTTTATGGGTTTGTTTTAAATACTGAGCCCAATGCTCAGCTCTCCAAACAGCAGAAATCCAGTGTTAAACAGCTATCACATCACATTTGTTATCCATTACAAAGGCAAAAGGGAAAGGGAATAAGAGAGGGTCTAAATTGAACGGAAAGGGAAAGTAACAAACTGCATATTACAAACAAATATTGCAATTACCTTGCTCTGTGAGTGAGCTGGAGGGCAATGGGGATCAATTTTGTACTCAGCAGCTGTAAAACCTGGAAGATTGGTCTATCCTGTAGCTCACCCCAGCCTGAGCTGGAATTAGTTCCCAGTTCCATGCTGAAGGTAACAAAAAAAGCCCTTCATCATGGGTGTGACTACTCAAACTGAACTAGAGACACTGCTGGAAAGAAGCCCTGTCCAAGCAGTCGGACCACAGTGTAGCCTCTCTATCATAAAGAACACTTTGTCCACCCAGTTTGTTGGTAAAAGATGACAATGTTTGGTTGATTCCTCAGGCTGGTGGCAGGCACAACCTTGATGACCTGCAAAACTCTTAAATATTCTTAGCAAGATGCAAACTCAATGGGAAAAGCCTTGCTGGGTTAGATTTAGCTTCTGAGGGGTTTAAGAGGTACAGAAGCATCTCATTAAGCTAAGCAGCTTTGCTGCTGCAGTGGGCAAGACCACCTCATTTCTAAGGGCTTGCACCTCTGCAAAATGAGAATGTTCACTGGTGAGCAGCTCTCTCAGATGGTCACAAGTGAGGCATTATCATTTCAGAGAACAATACAAACCAGCTAAATGCTCTCCCCTCCCTCAAATTAAGGTCTGACCCTTTTCCCAAGAGAGGCAAT
>VWZE01025796.1:218303-326983 GCA_013396675.1 Eubucco bourcierii | reverse complement strand
CCCCCGTTCAGTCAGAACAGATGGGATCCTCCCCTTGGCAAGCAGGAGCCAATTCCTTTTCACTTCTGACTTACATTCTGTCCCTCTTCAAGAAAAAAAAGAAAGCAAAAGCTTTATTTCCTTATGAAATATTTGTACTTTCACAGCTCTGCTGCCTTGCAGCCAAGGCAGAGAACAGAAACTCAAAATGGTTTTGGTAGGAAAAGCCCTTTAAGATCATCCAGGCCAACCATTCTCTAACTGTACTAAGGCTGGTTCTGAACCACGTCCCTCAGCACCACATCTTTATCTCTTTGAAATGCCTCCAGGGATGGACATTCAGCCACCTCCCTGGGCAGCCTGCACCAGATAGAGAACTGTTTCGGTCAAGAAGTTTCTTCCTATATCCAAGCTGCACCTCTCTTGGGAAAATTTGAGGCCATTTCCTCTCATCCTATCACGACTGCTTTCAGGGAGTTGCAGAGAGCCAGGTGGGCTCCCCTCAGCCTGCCATTTCTTGAGACTAAACAAGCCCAGTTCCCTCAGCTCCTCCTCACGAGATCCACCAGCACTTCAATGTCCTTATTGTAGTAATGGCCCCAAAACTGAACCCACTGCTCAGTGTGTCTCCTCACTAGTGCTGAGTACAGGGAGGCAATCCCTGGTGCTGCTGGCCACAGAATTTCATAAGCACACACAAAGGTGTTCAGTTCAACCTGCAGCAGAAGTCCAGAATCCCATCAAACAGGTTGAAGAGCATGGTGCTGTTTTACTGCACCAAGCTGCTACTTCTAATGATTCCAGTTAAAAAGAGATAGCACCAAGACAGGATAGAGTGACAGAAATTATGATAGGATACTCTTCAAGGTCTCCTTTCCTACTGGTTTTCTAAGTAATCGACTTTGGATGAAAGTTACTAAATTTGATATTCACTTTATAAGCAATTATAAAATGATGAGGAAAAGCAACATCCTCCCTCGCTACTGAATGACATGGGAGCCTTTGGCAGTGACTAAAGCTGATGGCCATGTTTTGATAGCAGCTAGGTGGAAACACGTCAAGACAAACTGTGAATGTAAATCCAACTGAAATTCCAGGCCAAAGACCTACACTGGAGATAAACTGGGGAATTTAAAAAATACCAGGCAACTAGTATCTGTCTGTCAGCTTAAAAACATTATATAAAGTGAAAAATACATCCATCCCTAGCCCTTCCCCCTGCAAGAGGCTTGTAAAGAATGATGATTCCATAACCAAAGACCCATTGCCCTAAACAAAAATGAGTCAGCTACTCTGCTGAAACCAGCAGCGAGCTCAGAATCCCCCCTGGTGCTGCTAAAGCCAGCTCAAAGGAGTCTCTACTAGAGTTATGAGATGAACACATCAAGAGGTGAAAAACAGAGAATGACTACAAGTAATTTCCATGTGCTGAAGCCCAGGGTCGCTTGTGTGTCAGTCCTCACCACCACAGCAAATGGCTTTAGGTTAGAGTAATGCTGATGCATTTAGTGCACTTGGCTTTCTGTGCTGTGGTGCTGGGCTGGAATACTGGACTTTCACCTCAGAAAATGATCTTAAATAGATTCACCTCCAGCATCTAATTTTTAAAGGGTTACTGTAAACCATTAGGCTTCTATAGACAATAATTTGCAGGTGGTGCAAATGGAACATAAAGACAGGCAGCTACAGAGAAGCCTTGCATTAGAAGGGCTGAGAATAAACATTACATCAGACATCTTAAATGTGTTCTGGAAAGATCATGCAGAACAATAGATGAATGACTTAAAATGAGCTTAATTAATTATTAGCCAGTAGGCTTCATGAAAGCTTACATCTTTGAAGAGAATATAAATCATAAGCAAACTAGATGTAGGGCCTGCATTACACTGAGAAATCAAACTCAAATTCATTTAGAAGCAGACAAAATTGAGAAGATGCTGCTCAGTATCATCATTTACTTCACCAGGAACAACAGCAGAGTTGAAGCTGCACAAAAAAATGAAGCCCAGGAAGAAAATGGCAGTGATTCATGGCTGAAATACTTGCAGAATCTCCTTCACAGCCTATGGCTTCTGCTTCACAGCTCACTTACAAAAACAGATGTGAAAAGCACAAAGAAGAAACTAAAGTTCAGGCAACAAACAAAATGTGGAAGCAATCCTTTGTGGTTGGTGCTGAGGTGAGGCTATTGGAGCAGGCAACGTGGAGTGAAACTGTCACTGTGCCATCAACCCTCAGCAGTGTTGGGTTTTGCTGCAAATGGCAGTTGATAAGACACAACTTTCAGGGCAAGACCTCTAGGAGGCTTTTTCAGATTTCATGGGTCAGGTCTTCCCCTACACTACAGCTGCTAGTCTGGCAGTGATGTTTAAGCAAACTAAATCAGGAAAAACTGTTCAATAAACCAAAGTTTACTCTGTCCAGGACCTAGAAATCCAACTCAAGCCCATCTTGCTTTGACAAAAAGCTATGCAGAGTAATGGCCAGCCCAGGGAAACAATATTTTCTTCCCTCCTTTAGAGGTACAGTTTTACCAACACATGAAAAGTAAAACAAAATCTACTCTGGATGCACCATTTAAATCCACCTTTCAGCATCAAACTCTGAGAACAGACCTAAATCCCTGGCTAGGTGAAGATCAAGATTGAATTTCTCCAGTTGAAGCTAGCATGGGACGTGTGCCCTTTTATTTCTCATAGGCTTTGTCTATGCTTAAAAGATTTGCCAGCATACATATGGGTATGTCTAGGTGCTGCTTTCCAGACAGATGTGAACACCAGCTGCCTGCACTTCTTTGGGCAGGTGTGAGACAGCTCTGAAGCAGAAGCCATGCTGCTGTGGTTAGCACAGAGCCCAGGCTTTGATACTCCAGAATTTGCTTATTCCCAAGCTAACTGCAGCTATGTGCATTCTTCAGAGCAGGCTCACATCGTACCACCTGCAGGACAGCAAAAAAAAACCCCAAACCAAACAACCAAAACATAATTCCCAGCAAATAAAGCAGCATCAGCCTCCAGCCAACAGGAATTTATCTACAGGCAATTGCTAGGCAAATAAAGTACTGCTGCTGCTGCTGGAGGTTATTCTGTCGGGTCTTTAAGCTTGCTTCCTGGCAGCGTTACAGTTAGCAAGGCTGGCTTCAGGGGACTTACCCTCAGGGATGTCTGTAGGCAAGCAAGATCAACACAGCTCCAATAAGCTTCATGTCTTGTAGGACCTGGGCCACATGTCGCTACCTGGGAGCCCACTCTGCAGACATTGCCCAGCTCAGCGAGCACTGTGAGCCTCACCCTGACCCTCCTCAATTAGGCTAAGTGCTCTCACATGAGATAAACCACCTGACAGACACCCACTCTAAAGGGCAAAGCCAGGTTGTGTTGGGCTGCCTGTCCCAGCTTCAGCAGAGCAAAAGGAATAAATAATAAATAGTACTGGGGGGTCAGGGCACAGCTACTCTGACTCCCCAGCTCTGCTCAGCTGGCTCTGCCTACACTGCCAGCTGACCCAGCTGATTGCAGAGCATGTACTGTGCACATGTTTTATGAATGATGCTTTTGTTTGCTTCTCCATCATCAGACCTTGGCAGACTACAATTACCTGCTAGACACAAGGTCTTTTGACTCCACTAAGAAAGTCTCCAGGAAATAATGTTTAGTGCAGTTCAAGCTAAAGCTTTCCACTTTTGCCTCTTCTGCCCTTTCCTTTAGGTAGCTGCCTAAATAGAATCCCAGCGTGGTGACGTTTGAAAGGGACCTCTGAAGATCATCTAGTCCAACCCCCCCTGCTAATGCAGAGTCACATAGATTAGGCTGCACAGGACTGCAATATCCAGGTGTGTTTTGGGGTCTCCAGAGAAGAGGACTGCACAATCACTCTGGGCAGCCCTCTCCAGGCTCCAGCACCCTCACTGGAAAGAAACTTTTCTTCCTTAAGTCCAAGTCAAATCTCCTGTGTTCTAGTTAGTGCTTGTTGCCTCTTGTCCTGTAATTAGCCACAGCTGAAAAGAGCCCAGCCCCACCCTCCTGGCCTCCACACTTTAGCTATCGATCTGCATTGAGAAGATCCCCTCTCAGGCTACTCTTCTCCAGGCTAACTGCCCCAGGTCTCTCAGCCTTTTCTTGTAAGAGATGCTTCAGTCCTCTCAGCATCTTCATACCCCTGTTTTGGATGCTTTCGAGCAGTTCACTGTCTCTCTTGACCTGGGGAACACAGAACTGAATGCAGTACTCCAGATGTGGCCTCACTAGGGCAGGTAGAGGAGGAGGAGAACCTCCCTTGACCTGTTGGCCACACTCTGTGCACCTCAGGAGACAATTTGGCTTCTTGGCCATGAGATCACATTGCTGGCTGGCTACTTACCTATCTACCTGTGTACCCACATCCCTCTGTCCAGTGACAATTCCTTGTGAGAGGTCTCTTCCTGACAGGGGAGTTAATGACAAAGCAGTGTATCTAGTAACAAGTGATAGAATGAGAAAATGGCTTCAAGTGTCCCAGGGGAAGTTTACATTAGATATTAAGGGGAAATTCTGTACTGAAAGGATGTTCAGGGATTGGAACAGGCTGCCCAGGAAGGTGGCGAAGTTGCCATCCCTGCAGGTGTTCAAAAAATGTGTAGACATGGCACTTGGGGACATGGTTTAGTGGGCATGGTGGTATTAGGTCCAAGGTTGGACTTGATGACCTGAGGTGACTTTTCCAACCTAAACAATTCTGTGATTCTATGGTTTTACAATTGAGAAGCATATTCATGTCACACCTTTACACACATTAGTGCCATGATTCCTGCTTCAGTGCCTGGCTTCTGCTCTTCCTCTAAGTTACAAAATGCCACAAGAGCAGCAGCTGAAGAGGCAGGGACGGATTCATAGAGCAGGTCAGACTAATCTTTCCTGTCACTTAGAATGGCTGAAACCATGTCTGCTTAAAAATGCAAATTAAAACATGGTGTACAGTTGTTACTGCACACACCAAGGAACTACAAGGCATGGAGGGAACAGAGAGATGTATTTGCTTCATCCAGCACAAAGTGTCTCGGAGCCTGATGTGGCACACATGGTTGCAGGCAAACAAGCCGGCAGGAAGCTGCACTACCTGTTGGGAATGACCTTGAGGCTTCACAAAAAGACTTTGTCAGTTCTATGTTCCATTCCCATGAAAGGAATAGGAAAGAGAAGAAAAATCAGGAAAATTGTTTCCCGAGCCAGAGCAGGTCCAGGTTAGGGAAATTCTATCTGGCAGGAGGTAGCTTATCCTTTTGCTGGGTCTGTTTGATGCTGGTTGTAACTGTAGGTAGATATTGAAAAACAAACACATGGCAACAATTTATTTGTATTTGTCCTCTCCCTCTGAATATTCAAACTCTTCCCAGTGATTCTACTACCTGCATTATATAGGAATTAGGAGAGAGGAGATCTTCCATAACTAACCTAATCCTACATTTTGGATTTACTTGGGTATGTTCCTGCAAGGTGATTATTTTGCTTCTCTAACTAACTTGATAGGAATCTCTTTGTTTCCAGTGGTGGTGAATATTCTTTTCTCTGGCTATAAAATCCTGGTCACAGAAACCTCAGGGAGTTAGTTCTAAACCTAAAAAATGAATGGTCCAAGCTTCAGTTATAATTAACTCCAAACCTCACTTCTTATTAACTCCAGCTGCTGGTTAAAGAACATAAATACATTTATCTTTATATTCATTTCAGGTTGCTGCTTGATATGTGAGATGGAATTGCTCTAAATATCTTTGCCTTCCTTTAGTTCTATAGCATGGCAAATGACAAATTTGCTTATAAGGCTAACTCAAAGCTTCAGTATAATGGGAAGGATATTATATCATGTTTGCTATCTCCAAAGTCACAGGGAAGTATTTTTAGGGTAATAATAAGAGCAGACTGGAGATCCTGATCTAATCCATTTAGTCTCCAGCCAAACTCAGAGAATCAAAAAATGGTCATAAGTGTCTTTGTGATTCCTTGGTCTTTGCTTATTACACAGCAGGCTGGACCCAAATTTCAACTTAAAAGTCACCTGAGTCTGATACTGCAGGACTTTGCCTGCACGAAGACCATTCTGGCACTGCAGGAGGTTGCACAGTACAACAGTAAGTCAGCTTCTCCTTTTTCATGGGTACACAAAAGGAACCCTGAAAGAAATAGGCTAAGGCACCTTCAAGGTTATTTTGAGTCTCAAAGACCTACTGATTCAGTTGTCCTGCCTGTAATTCCTGCTCTGCCTATGCACACAGGCTGCTGCCCTTTTTAGGCATGTGGCATTTTCTAAGACACTAACAGCGCTGGGCAGTATTTCTAGACAGCCTTTGACTTTACATTCTCAATAACCTGGAAGCATCTTGACAAGGAATGGTCTTGTCTCAGTGTCAGGCAGTCACTGACACTGCATCAGCGTGCAGCCAGCACGCAGCAGCCACTGCCGGCTGTGCAGATGCTTCTGGATGTCATAAGCCATCTTCATCCTCCCTGCCTTGGACACAATGATCTTGAAGGCCTCTTGGATGTGGTGCCACCCTTCTTCCTTGACTTGATCTCTGCTTCCACAGAACCCAAGAGTGCTGGGGGTTGGAAGGGACCTCTGCAGATCACCTAGCACACCCTCCATGTTAAAGCAGCTTCGCTTAGCTCGGGTTGCACAGGAGCACTTCCAAGCAGGTTTTGAAGGTCTCAAGAGAATGCAAGTGGGCATTTGGGCTTGCAGCAAGCACCTGGAAGGCCATAACCAAGGTGGCCACATGCCAGGATGTGGCAAGAGATCTCCTATTTGCCTGTTTAATGGGTCTTTAAAAAAAAAAAAAACAAAATAGAAAGTAGCTACTGTTTCTTGGAAAAGAAATTTTAAACCATGAGCCCAGCTTTGTGTTAAGCTTCACCAGCAGCACTGGAGGGTGTGTGAGGAGAGAGGATGACACTGCAGCCCAGTGGCTCTGAGGCCACCTGCACCCCCACAGCCCTGAGGCTACTTAGAGGCCCACTGCCCGGAGGCCAGATGCATAGGGCAAAGAGGAAGCAAGGCTGAGCTGAGCGGGTGCACAGCCAAGGCTGCTCCTTCCCCTCACTTAGCCTGGGCTTTCACTTCGACATCTCCTTTAATCCACTATCCATCCATGCACAAAAACCTCTTATCCAAGGTTAATTTGGTCCTTTCAGCCTAAGTTAGTTGGCTTGCGCACAGCTCCAGGCGAGATTTCCCCTCAGACTGTGAGCACTGCTCTGCTGAGAGGATTTTGCCTAAATCATGCAAGTGCTGACAGCCCTCCAAGGTTTTTCCACAGTCTCCTTAAGTGCCCCAAAAGTTATTTAACCTTCCCACAGTTCAGTTAGGAGAAGTCACAACTTGACGGGATGCAGGCTGGGGCCCCAAGGTCTCCCAGACCACCACTGCACAGGGCAAGCTGGTAATGGTTGGCTGCAGTGACACTGTGAGCTCACACCACTGCCCCAGTGGGCTCAGCATTTTCACTGGGACTTGAGGAAAAACTTCTGCACTTTGAGGGTGCTGAAGCCCTGGAACAGGCTGCCTAGGTGGTGTGGGCTTTCCTTCTTGGGAGACTTCAAAACGTGCTTGGACATTGCAATCCTGTGTGATCTGCCCTAGGGGATCCTGCCTTAGCAGAAGGGTTGGACTAGATGATTCCAGAAGTCCCTTCCAACCTGTGCTCTAGGTGATCCTGCTTTAGCAGAAGGGTTGGACTAGATGATTCCAGAGGTCCCTTCCAACCTGTGCTCTAGGTGATCCTGCTTTAGCAGAAGGGTTGGACTAGATGATTCCAGAGGTCCCTTCCAACCTGTGCTCTAGGTGATCCTGCTTTAGCAGAAGGGTTGGACTAGATTCCCTTCCAACCCCTGCCATTTGTGATTCTGTGTCACTGACCTCTATCTTACTCATCTCCAGGACCTGAATGCAAACATAGCTGTCTCAAAAACCTTTCTTCCTGACTGAACTTGGAGATCAGCATCCCATATCCAGCCCACTTTGGAGAAAATCACAATCCTACAGCAAGTGATCTAGCAACAGGAAGAATGGAACCTCCAATCAAGGTGTGGTATACACCCTGAAAACAAGAGTCTGAAAGCGTGATAGGCATTTGTAGGTGTTTTGAGATACCTTTGCTGCAGTGTCTCTGAATGTCAAAGCAGCAGCTGCTTTGCTGGATCTTAATTTCTGATGCACACCCAGCCCTATCCCCATGTAGAAATCCCTTGTTTCATTGCTAGCCACTGGAGCACTGCCCACCCTTAGCTACTCAGTTTGTCCTTCACAAGGTGGATTTGCACATTTGTATCTCTTCAGTCAGTAGCTGTTTGGAGTCCTCTTTCCCACCAGAGCTCAGTGAGCAGAGGGTGAAGACCTTTTGGCTGTTCACACCAAGGTCCCTACTAACCCTGATCTGTATGGACTTGAAAAAACACTTCAAGTCATTCTTGACATCTCTTCAAGCCTGGATTAATTCTAAGAGTGTTAAATTCCTTGCATAACTTAAAACAAACACTATGCTGATGTTTCCAGCACCCCCTGTGAAAACTTCAGGGCATCATAAGGAATGTCACGAAATAAAAATCAGGATAAAATTAGGTTTATTTAAGGAGAAAAAGTAACAATTTAGGAGTAATTACCCCAGGTAAAAATGTTGATAATCTTAGTTTTCAAAATCAGTGTTTTAACGCCACTAAGCTTCCCAACCTCATCCTTTGAATCTGCTACTTTCCAGGCTCCTCAGCAGTTAGAGGCTCTACCACAGCCAGGAAATTCATCATGACAGGGCCATAAATGTTCCTACAAATCTGCTACCTTAACATAATACAAATAATATAGTGAAAAGGGAAACCTAAAATCCTGTCCAGAAAACCTCAAAACAGTTGTGATCTGCAGAACACTCTGGATTCTGAAGTGGCTGTGTAAGAGGTGAAACCCTGTGCTCCACAGCAGCTGCTGCTCTGTTGCCACTTGGCTTGGTATGACCTTGAACACAAGTCTTCAGAGCTTTCACCTGAGATTACTGACTCTAGATCCCATCTTCCACTTCCCCCTGTGACTGAAGGGCACCCTTGAGGCAACCCCATTCAGCTGTGCCAGTGCTGCTAGGAAGTCACCTTGGGCCACCCCAGAACAAGGTTGTAATGTAATGTGTGCCAGCAAATAGAGTCAGTTATGAGTGGAGTGTAGCCAAAGTCCTGGAAGGATTTGGTGCTTTTCCTGCATCCTTCTGATCAGCACCTTGAGGGAGTGGTTTGTAATCTCTGCAAACACCACCGGCTCCACTTCAGGTGTCAAACAGGTTATGGAGTGCAAGGAAATAATTGGACTAGAAGCAGGCCACTAATGTGACCCAAATGCCATGACAGATTGTCTTGACTGCCATATTAAAGCAGTTGGCCAGTTTCAGGTCTGCTGAAAGGTTGCAGACAACATGTTGCTCAGTGAAGACCCGAAGCTCCAGGGACAGGTGCTCTAGTGTCATAAACTTATAGAATCATTAGGGTTGGGTAAGTGTCTAAGACCATCAAATCCAATCAGCAGCCCAACACCACCATGCTAACTAAACCATGTCTACACATGCTATGTCTACACATTTCTTAACACCTCCAGGGGTGGGGACCTCACCTCCTCCCTGGGCAGCCTGTTCCAATGCCTGACCACTCTTGCAGGAAAGAATTTCCTTCCTAACATCCAGTCTAAACCTCCCCCGGTGCAACGTGAGGCCAATTCCTCTTGTGCTATCACCAGTTACTTGAGAGAACAGGCCACGACACCTCCTGTCATGCAATTGTACTGAGCAAGAAGTCTGCCCTCAGCCACCTTTTCTCCAGACTGAACACCCCCAAGTCCCTCAGCTGCTCCTCACCAGACCTGTTCTCCAGACTCTTCACTGTCTTTGTTGTCCTCCTCTGGACACGCTCTTGCACAGATTAGGTGCAAAAGTTCACCCCTCTAATCAGCAGAAGGGAAACTGCAAGTCAAGCTACAGAGCAGCCTTTCTCTTCTCTTTTAAAGCCAACTGTGACTGTGCAATCAGAATCTATATATATAAAGTTGCCTTTTAAACACTCTCTCGCTCAGCCAGCCAGAAGCCTCTCTCTCTAACATCATAAGGCACTGCCGCAGGGCCCTGTCACAACGTGAAGGTCAGAGAGGAAGGGGTCTTGTAAAGAGGAAGAATCTGATGTAAAGAGGAGGAATTTGCTTTATAGGTTGAGTGTCCAGTTCTGAGTGCCACAGTTCAAGAACAGGGAACTGCTTGAGAGGGTGCAGCAAAGGGCTGCAAAGGAGATGAGGGGACTTGAACACCTCCTGTACAAGAGAAGGGTGAGGGACTCAAGGTTCTTTAGCCTAGAGCACAGAAGATTGAGGGGAGATCTTCTCAATACTTATAAATACTTAAAGTGTTGGTGTCAGGAGGATGGGACTGGGCTCTTTTCAGTGGTGTCCAGTGACAGGACAAGAGGTAATGAGCACAGTCCTGAACATAGCATTTGATAACTTAGATAACTTTTTCAACTTTAATGAATCTATGATTCCATAAGCAAGATACAAAGAGTGGACTGGAGGCAGTGGCAAAAGGAGCACACCAAGTAGAAAATGAAACAGGCATCCTCCCAGCTTTCCAACTCCCTGTTCACCTGCCACAGTAGAGCTTTGGCTGCCACAGCTTTTACACTGCACAACTACTCAGAACACTGCAAAAGCAAGATGAGACCTAGCAGAAACCTTCCAGATGCTGCTGCAGCCTCACATTGCATGGCCTTGCCCTGCTGCCCTGTTGCCTGTGCGCTAGGGAAAGCCTCTCCCTGTTCACTCCTGTTGTACGTGAGTGTTCGGCTGGGCTTGGAATGTGTTTATTTCACTAAATCTTTCTTGGTGGGAAACACATTGTACTTTATTGTTATTCTTAAAGACGCTTGCATAAACATTGTGTCATTCCTGTAATTACACACCTAAGTAGCTAGGGCTGCCTGACTGAGTAGATTATTTACTGTTACTCCTTTATAAATCTTTTCATTTCAGGAGTTTTCATTTTAGTAACATGATAAGATGTGCTTTCACTCTAATGCATGCTAGGAGGAGCAGATTGTTGACTGTTGTTTTAATAAATATTTTTATTGAGCTGATTTACATCAAAGCCATCTCACACTGGCAGGGGGGAGATGGTTTCCAGGAGGACTGTCCAACAGCAGCACACAGAAGAACAGCCCTTGAGTCTACAGCAGCACTTTCAAACAATCACAACTGAAAATAGGTGTTGGCAAAACCAACCCAAACCTACATGTGCTCTGTACCTTGGAAGTGCATCATGAGTGAGGTATTCTACAGGCAGTACATGTTAGTGGAGTGAAAGGGCACATCTGTGCTGCGCTTACCCAGATGCTGCTTTATTCACTGGGTGATGGCAATTTATTCATTGCTTTCTAGATCCGAGATTGCCAAGAAGATATCAGATACCTCACTGATAGTAAAAAGAGTTGGACTTTATATTTGAATCTCATTGTAGTTGTTTAAAAGTCATAAATGAATGGTAATCAACACAAAAAGGACAAGTAAGGAGAAATAAAACATCACATATCATTTCTCAGCTCTAATACCTCACAGAGAACAAATATGCACAGACTTACTCATGGGAGATTCCCCACACACTTCATTAAAAACTGACTTGGCCTCTACAGATATTCAAGCTGAGGTCTGGACCATAAAGGGAAGATGATACAGGGGATGGTGGTGGTGGTTCACATTTCTACCCTGCAGCAATATGCGGGTTGTCAGCACCTAACAAATGCCTAACAGACACAATGGAGTCTTACACATGATTTAATTTCCACTCTTTCCTTCAAGCCCAGGAGAGGGGAGGTCTCCTGGCTCCTTTCCCAAGAGCCTGACCTGACAAGTAAAGTCATCCACTGCTAGGTCAGTGGGGTAGTGCCAGAGCACCAGTATCTCACTCTGGTTTCACTTACAAATGTGAGCTGAGTAGGTGGGGAAGAATCGAGGCTGATACTGACCATCTGCCAGGGTATTCCTCACGGTCTGCTTGGCCTCCAAGAGTGGCTGTTGCCTCCTAGACCTACAATCCCACTAGCTTACAACCTGAGAAGCAGAGCTCCCAAATCAATTTTCATTTCTAAGGGACAATAACAGAATGATAGGACTTGGAATGGAGTTCTGGGGATCATCTAGTCCAATCTCTCTACCAGAACAGGTTTACCTAGAGTAGGTTGTCCAGGAAATGAACCACAGAAGCCACCAGGAGATCCTCCTGTCCCATCATTATCAACTGCTTAACAGATGGGACAACCCTAATGACACTGAACTCTGAAGGACAACACAGAGGGACACATCAAAGGCTGGTTGGTGCTCAGCAGAAATAAGATGACACAATCTACCTTGCTCTTGTTGCAGTGTGCAGTCTTTGTCAGCCAAGTCTTCTAAGCCTACACAACAAGACATGGCTTCAGGTTTTAAAACCTGAAGAGTACCCTCCCAGCTTTCATTTCTGGGCCTCAGAGCCTCCAAATATAGCCAAAAGTGAAGGAGATTGAACTGCTGTTTAGAGCTGAAAATGAAAAGTTTGTTTCTACCAGCACTCTAATATTTTTTCTGTGCAAAGTATTCATTTCTTTGTGGTGGAAAGCATCAATGTTTACTCAAGTTATTTTACTCCTTTCCCCCTTGGGAAAAGATGTGAAAATCCAGCTTTTGCACACCAAAAGAGTTCTTGATGGAAATACTAAAGGTAGAGGAATGATGTTTCTTCTCACATCCACAACATTGTTTTTACTTTTGCCTGATCAACTCCACAGAAAACCCTGCCTATATTTAGATATACCAAGCCCAAATGGAACTCTTTTCTGTTTATTTTTTTTTTTTTCTGCCTTATGTGGTTAAAGCAATCTCAAAGCCATGGAGGATTGTTTCTATTAAGAGGAAAGAAGAATGGCATCAATCAGCCCATTTGGAAAGCACACTGCCTTTACCACACTCTTCCTTCTGCAATGTCAAAGCAACTCATCCACCACCAGTGCATTTCCAAATATACTCACAGCTGAACAAACACAGAGGAAAACAAAGGGCTGCAGGCAATCACAAGGCAGCCTGATTCAGTCCCATGTGGGCCAGCCTGTGTCACAGGCATGCTGCAGAGAGGAGCCAGGGTGATCACAGAATCACAGGATGGGGAGGACTGCAAAAGACTTCTGGAGATCATCTAGTCCAACCCCCTTGCTAAAGGAGGGCCACCTGCACCAGGTTGCCCAGGATCACAAAGTCCAGGTGGATTATGAAAGTCTCCAAAGGAGGAAACTCCACAAACTTCCTGGGCAGCTGTGCTGGTTCAAAGCTAATTGGGATATTTTAATGAGAGAAATTAGATTATAGGCTGTCAAAAGAAAGCAATGGTGATGTCTATTCCACTCATAGGTTTACTGAGATGTATAAAAACAAGAACACAAGTACAGATAAGGGAGTGTCTCCCTGGCTTCTGTTGTATTAACTGCTGCCGCCTGGATCTGTGTAACCCAACTAACCACTCTGCTTCTAACCACCCTTGCTGATTCTCCTAACTCACCTTGCATGTAAGGCAGACTCTGGAATAAGGGAGGGGGGGTGGAAAGAAGTTGGAAGGGTGGTTGGGAGCCCCTCCTGAGCACTGTGACTGCTAGGAGGGGTATTGTGTTTCTGTATTACTTTTAACTTGTATATTACTGTATGTAGCTGTAAATATTTGTAATATACTGTAGATACCTGCTTGTACATTGTGCTAGGCTGTAAACACAAAGCTTCATTCTTTAACTTCCAGCTGGCTGAGTCTTAGTCTGGGTGAATTCTTTGTGTGTGGGGGCAGGTGATGCCCAGAACCACTACAGCAGTGTAGTTCAGTGCTCTGGACTCCTCACGTTCCTAAGGTTTAAGTGAAACCTCCTGTGTTCCAGTTTGTGCTTGTTTGCTCTTGCCATGCCACTGGGCACCACTGAAAAAAGCCCAGCTCCATCCTCCTGACCCCACCCTTTAGATTTTGACCAGCACTGCTCAGACCCCCTCTCAGTCTGCTCTTCTTCAGGCTAAACGATCCCAGGGCTCTCAGCCTTTCCTTCTCACAGAGTTGCTCACAGCATCTTTGTATCCTCTGCTGCATTCTCTCCCATAGTTCCCAGTCCCACTTGGAGTGGGGAGGCCAGAAACAAAAGCAGTAGCACTGACATGGCCTCATCAGGACAGAGTAGAGGTGGAGGAGAACCAAGTTCCAGTCGCCCTGCTGCAGCAAGGTCACCTAGAGGAACATGTCCAAGTGGGTTTGGAATGCCTCCAGAGAAGGAGACTCCACAACCTCTCTGGATAGCCTGCTCCAGTGTTCTGACATCCCCAAAGTGAAGTTTCCTCCTCACATTCACAGGGAACCTTCTGTGTTCCCGTTTTTATCCTGTGCCCCTTCTGTGTAGTGGGCACTGAGAGATAGGATTCGGGGGCCAGTTGCATGCCAGCCTCAGCTGAGTAGCTGAGTTGGTTCTTTCTCTCTCTCCCATACAAATGTGTGTGTGTAATTTAGCTCCTAATTGACCACAGCAGGCTTTGCTTGGAGCTGTGGCTTTCTTCACTACCACTACTCATCAAGACATTTTGCTGCCCTCAACACGAGGTTGCCCATCCTCTTTAACCACCTCTTTGACTGCTCAGTAGGCAGGTTGGCTGGAAGCCATTAACACCTTTCAGCCTAAGAGGAGAGGCAAAAGCAAAAGCCCTTCCAGCTCACTGTGGCTAGATTGCCAGTAGCCACAGTTACAACCCAGCAATCTTGCTCTGCCACTAACCACAGCCACTGCCCTTTTTCCCCAGGAACAGAGCAATGAGCATTAAAAATGTTTACTGGAGGGGAACCTTGGAGGTGAGGTAGTGCAAGCCCCTGCCTGTAACAGCAACTCAGGTCAGCCATGGCTGTGTCAAGGAAAGTCTTGAGAATCCTCAAGGATGCAGGTTTCAGTCTCCCTGGATACCATGTTCCAGTGCTACACACTCCTCCTAGCAAGAAAATCGAACTCTTACTGATTTCTTCCCTATGTTGGACGAAAAAAAAAAAACAAACAAAAAACCCCACAAAAAACAGAAAGGTGGAAAGGTGCTCCTGGCAGAGTAGAGTTTCCCTCCTGCAGGCACTGCACACTCCTGGTGACAGCCATCCATGAGGCAGCCAGGGCAGCAACCCTTCAGAGACAAGGTGGTACCTTCTCCACAGTGTCAGTGCTGGCATGGCCAGCCCACACAGGAACAGCACAGGATGCCTTGCAGCTGCATGGTTGTGATCCTGTATTTGAAGAGGGGGGAGGGAATTGGCATTCTAGCAGGAAGACTGTGGTAAAAACCATAATTTGGCTGGGATTAAAGAAACCACTGGAAGTTCCTTAGCCTTAAATTTTGCACAGATGTCAACTATACTTGTTCCTACTGTCTTCAATTTAATGTGTGGAATATTGTGGTAATGTAATTCAGATGACACATGACTGGGAAACAGCCAGACCAACAGACTTGTGAAATTTTCTTTTTATGTTTAGATGTAATAATAAAAAAATATTAAAAAAACCCAAACCCCTCTCATGTGTGGCTTTTCTTCACAGCAGAGTAAGAAAATGCTCTAGAGAGCTGTGACAAATACCTGTGAAGTGCACTTGACCATACCTTCAGACAGAGCAGAAGGCACAGGAGCAGTGCATCACTGGTGCCAGTTGCTATTTTGTTGTGTTTTCCCTGCTCGACACTCCATGGCCCTGGAGGTGTTGATGGGCAGTTGCCAGAATAACATTAGCCAAGTGTGTACCCAGACCAATGGCATCCTGGCCTGGATCAGCAATGTTGTGACCAGCAGGACCAGGAAAAGTAATTGCCCCTCTGTACTCAGCACTCATGGGGCCACACTGGGTTCACTTTTGGGACCTCACTACAACAAAAAACATTTTGGTGCTGGAGCAGGTCCAGAGAAGTGCACGAAGCTGGAGAAGGGTCTAGAGACCAGTGCTGGTGAGGAGCTGCTGAGGGACCTGGGGGTGTTTAGTCTGGAGAAAAGAAGACTGAGGAGAGACTTCGTTGTTCTCTCTACACTCCCTGAGAGGAGGTTGCAGTGAGGTGTGGGTTGGCCTCTTCTCCCTCTTATCCCTCCTACAAGCCATAAGACAATATTAACACAAATTACTCCTCAGAAGACACCTTTGAGCCCTGTTCACACAGCAGTAAGTTCCTAGCTCTCTTCACCAGTGTTCTAAGTTAGCTACTCTTTCACTTGCTGTAAATGAGAGTTTATGGACACGTTTATAGGCAAATTATCTTCTTTGATTTGAAAACAAAACAAACAAACAAAAAGGCAAAAAACCAATAAATCTGGTTCACATTCATCACTCAAATCTAGCAGGCAGAAGAAAACCATGGCAAAGTCCAGGAATTTTTCTGCTGCTCTCTCTCTAGAAAATACAGCACAAACAGCAGCCTCAGAAGCTTGGAGAGCCAAGCCTGTTATTTCAGGACATGGACCCTTTCCCCATATTCCTGCATACATTTTTTCACTTAAAACACTGACTCTGCTTTGATCCTCAACAACCATACGGATGTCATTCCCTTTTTGCTCAAAGGCACTGGTGCAACTGAAGAAAAACATTAAGTTTCTGGAGAGAGGCCAAGTTGGATAGCAGCAGTATAGAGTATACAGTACTTCCACTGACATCAGATCTGGAAGCAGATCAGATATGAATGGAAGACCCACAGTGAGTCAGGTTTGCATGTAAACCTCCAATGAGTCTGGACTGGCTCCAAAAGGCAACGTGATATCAATGAAGGGACCATGCTACACCCCTTTGCAGAAACATTTGAGGTAAAATCAGATCGATTTGAGTTCATGGATTAAACTTTGGCCCAACTACAGGGTTCAGTTTTTTACATGGACCCATCAAAGCTTTGTTGAAGGATTATGACTTTAAAAAATCAGAGACCAAAACTCCATGGTTAAAGAGGACACTGTGAGTTGCTTTACTTAAGGAAAAGGAGAAAAAAAACCCAACAAAAACAAATCAGGAGATATTTTGGACTCTGCTTTCTGTACTACCAATTTTACCTTTCTATATTTAACAAACCTTTATTTTCAACAGAGGGTTCTTGGTTTATTTCCTATTGGCAATTTCCTGGTTGCTGATGGATGGATTTATTACTTCCTTGAATGGAGGAAGAATTTTTATCTTGGGATTAGAACAATTTAAAGCAAACAGAAAAAGCAATTCCTTTCTGAACAGCTTTCAATTATAAATACGGAGCCTATCAAGTCTTGATTCTTAAAAGAGATTTTCATTCCTTGTTTTCCAAAATGAGTATTTTACAATCACATCAGTACTGTTTTCCTGCTCTCTCAATTCTTGCACCAAGTTGTTGAAACAGAAAAAAGCAAGTGGAGGCTCACAGAATCATAGAAGTGTTGAGGCTAGAAGAGACCTTTGAGGTCATGAAGTCCAACCACTCACCTAGAGTTCACAATCCCACAGCTGCTGCTAAGCTACTTCTGCTAAATCACATCCATTGACACTGCATCCACAAGACTTTTAAATACTTCCAGGCACAGTCACTCCCTGGGCAGCCTGTCCCAATGCTTGATAACGCTTTCTGAACCTTCCCTGGCACAACTTGAGGCTGTTTCCTTGTTGCATGTGAGAAGATATTGACACACCTACCTTGCTCCAACCTGTTTTCAGGTAGTTGTAGAACTACCTGTGAAAAGGTCTCCCCTCAGCCTGCTCTTCTGAAGACTAAATAACCTCAGTTCCTGCAGCCATTCCTCATAAGACTTGTGTTCAAGCCCTTCACTAGCTTAGTTGCTGGTGGACTTAGTTGGACATGCTCCAGCTTCCTAATGTCTTTCTTGTAATGGGGGACCCAAGACTGAAGGCAGTATTCAGCGTGCAAGAAGAAAAAGGAAGGCCAAGAGACGTAACAACACCCAAGAAGAAACAAATCAAACCAAACCAATAAAGCACCAAACCCCCAGCAACCAACCCACCCAGCAACAGAAGCCAAGATGAAACAAAAGTGGCCAAATTACTGTTAATAAAACAACTTTCCTTTGTTCCATGGAAAGCAAACTTCACCTTGTGTTCTGTAAACTCAAAAGTGTATCAATGTTATCAGATCCTCTCTTCTACTGGATAGTTAAGCTCTGCCTTTTTATAACCCTGCAGCCTGAGAACTTCCTACTTACTGATTTATTTCTGTTTCTGCTGAACAGGAAGGCAAGAAATAAGAATCTATTCTCATTTTAGTGGGTAGGTTTAAAGGTGCTCCTTACCCACTCTGCAATAAGTCCCTGCTGTGCAGCTCCATCCCAAGCCACCCTGCTGATCTCTTCCTGGTTCTCTCAAATGTCATTCTGCAGAGAGAACTCAGCACTTGCTTTTGTGTGTGTGCTCTACTGTGCGTCAGCTACATAGCATCAAGGTATTGCAAAAAAAGAGATTATATTTCCTATCACTGAGTCAAGTCTAGGATAAATTTTGCTACCTGTGTCTAAAGGTGTTTAATTTGGGGTCTTTTCAAGGCAAACAGCTTAGATGTGAACAGAAGATAGAAACTAGTTTGCTCATGGCCAAGGTCAGAAGCAAGCAGCTGAACTCTGGCACGCCCCTATAATTTTGGAGGAACTCTTTCTGACAATACTTAGTTATTTATGGCACTGTATCAAAGCTTTTAGGCTTGCAAATAATTCACAGCTCAAGCACCACATTGTGCATACAAGACATTTGATGATGCACGAAGGGCAGAGTGCTGTGTTTCCAGCTTCGCCCATTGTGTTGATCACATGATCCATGTACACCATCCTGATGATGCCCTCGCTGTTTTTATCCCAGAAGATACTGGTGAAGGTGTGTCACAGCCTTTTTTCTAGGTTTCTCTGAAGTCACTGGCCTTTCTCAAACGTCTCACAAACTTGCTGTCTCCAATTCAAATGCTGTGTCATATTTTCCTTGCCTCGCCAGAGCCTCCTCTACATCTCATTTTATTTTCACGGTAGCAGCTGCTGGAGTCCTTCTTTGAGGCTCTCAGCAAAGCTCAAAAGCCAAACAAAATACACAGGAACCTCTGAACTAGTTTTCCACTTTTCTACAGGATTCTTGACCTATTAGTCCTCTCAATCTTAAGGGTCAATCACCACAAGAATTAGCTCCTACCCTGGAACTTAGCAGTGACCCTTGGTGTAGACAGACTATTCCTCGTCACCATTTTTTTGGCAAGCACACAAAACCTGCTGGTCTCACAGTTCTGCTTCCCACATCACTAGCCCCTTTTTATTGCAAAAAGCCATCCCTTTCCAGCTGCATCTGCAGCTGTAGGGATGGGGCTTGACACATCTGCAGAAGCAAGGCAGCAGGCTGAGCCCCCAGAACGTGCTTAATTCCTTGAGAGCAACCAGACATGGACATATCCAGTTGTCAGTAGAAGGGAATCCAACTCTGACATGCAATGTTTTGGGTTGCAGACCTAAAATCTAGTTTTAAGTCTTAATCTGCTAAACAAGCAGCTAAACAGCATCCTGGCCTGTATCAGCAATAGTGTGACCAGCAGAATCAGGGAGGTGATTGTCCACAACTGCTCAGCTCTGGTGAGCCCACACTTTGAGTACTGGATCCAGTCTTGGAGACCTCACCCCAAGAAGGACATTGAAGTGCTGGAGTGCATCCAGAAAAGGGAAAAAACACTGGGGAAAGGGTCTGCAGAACAGGGTTGTAAGGAAGAGCCAATAGACCTGGGAATGTTTAGTCTGAAGAAAGGAGGCTGAGAGATCTCCTTGCTCGCTCTCCACAACTCCCTGAAAGGAGATTGGAGCTAGACAAGGGTCCATAAGGAGTAAGAAACAGTTTTAAATGAGGCATATGTCCTCTTGATGACACAGCATGACACTATGTCTGAACTTTATCAGTTTAAGAAATTGAGGAAGGTTTTCCTTCCCCTCTACTCTGCCCTGGTGAGGCCACATCTGGAGTATTGTGCCCAGTTCTGGACTCCCCAGGTCAAAAGAGTTATTGGAGGGAGTCCAATAGTGGGCCATAAAGGTGCTGAGGAAACTGAAGTATCTTTCTTACATAGAAAGGCTGAGACACCTGTGCCTGTTTAGCCTGGAAAAAAAGCAGACAGAGATCTTCTCATAGAATCAACCAGTCAACCAGCCTTATCCAATCCTTATCACCCAGCCCTATCCAATCAACCAGACCATGACACTAAGTGCCCCATTCAGGCTTTTCTTCAACACTTCCAGGTACAATGACTCCACCACCTCCCTGGGTAGCCCATTCCAATGCCAATCACTCTCTCTGTCAAGAACTTCCTCCTAATATCCAGGCTATACCTTCCCTGACACAACTTGAGACTGTGTCCTCTCATTCTGTTGCTGGTTGCCTGGGAGAAGAGATCAACCCCACCTGGCTAAAACCTCCTTTCACATATCAGTAGCTGAAGGGTGAAGGTCAAGAGGACAGGGCTGGGCTCTTTTCAGTGGTGCCCAGTGATAGGATAAACATGTACAAACTAGGACACAGGACAGATCACTTCAACATAAGGAAAAACTTTTTTTGCTATGAGGGTGGTGGATCCCTGAAGCAGCCTACTCAGAGAGATTGTGGAGTCTCCTTCTCTGAAGACTTCCAAAACTCTTCTGGACATACTCCTGTGCAACCTGCTCTGGGTGACCCTAGAGCTGGGCTAGATGATCTCCAGAGGTCACTTCCAGTCCCTACTACTGTGAATTGTAAAAACAAGAGAAAGGCCAGTTCCCTCAGGGTGCTGCACACAGAGAGCCACCCAAGCAAGTGCTGCTGATGAAATGAACAGACCTTGATGGTGAATTAGTACTAGAAAATTCATTGATGGTGCTGTTCACATCACTCTCCTCCTCACAGGAGTGTAACAGTGACCAGCTGTTATCTCTACACAGAGCTTTGTGAGCACTCACTAAAATGCTTAGGCTGCAACACCAGTTGTTGATCTGAAGGATTTCTGTTGATTCTCCAGAGATAAAAGTAGGGGGGAGAAAAGATGGATGCAGACATCAGTCCTTACAAACACAGTTTAAACAATGTGATTTCACAGTTGCTTAAAAGTCACGGAGCAGCTGCGTTGGAATTGTAAAATCTGCAGCTTTATTATGCCAATGACTTTCTCTTGGCCCCAGCCATACAATAACATACTCCTCAGTGAAGTTCTCTGCTAAACAAAAAACACATCCAGACTGACTCAAAACCAAACTCAGACAAGCAAAAAACCAATTTGGTCTTCATCTCCCTGGGCTCAACTGGTCCAATAATAAACAATTTTTTTAAAATTTTTTTTTCTTCTTCAGTGCTACTCCTACTGATAATTACTTTATACCCAAGGGCGAAAATAAAACACTGCAAAGACTGTAGTACCTTGTCCACCTGCAGGACCTAGTGGTGTGCTGGATTTGGTCTAGCTTTTCTCATCTAATTGAGGCTCTTCAGCCTGGAAAAGTGAAGGCTTTGAGGAGACCTTATAGTAGTCTTCCAGTATCTGAACAGGGCCTACAGGAAGGCTGGGGAGGGACTATTGACAGTCCCTTGCAATGATAGGACAAAGGTCTTGCAATGACAGGACAAGAGGCAATGGGTTTAAACTGGAAGAGGGGAGATTTAAACTGGATGTTAGGAGGAAGTTGTTTGCAGTGAGGGTGGTGAGACACTGGCACAGGTTGCCCAGGGAGGTTGTGGTTGCTCCCTCCCTGGAGGTGTTCAAGGCCAGGTTGGACGAGGTCTTGAGTGACCTGTACTAGTGGGAAGTGCCTATGGCAGGGGGTTGGAACTAGATGATCTTTGAGGTTCCTTCCAAGCTAAACCATTCAATGATTCTATTATTCTGTGATCACTGGGTTTGTAAAAACTTTCAATTTGCTGTCTGTAGAAGAGTATCTGTTGAGGAGGTTTCTCTGTAGCAGACAAGGGAGTCCTTAGCATTCAGTGCTGTTTGGGAATGCAGGTGATGGTTTTCAAACGAATTATTGCTTCTAGAGTAATAACTATTTTTAGCCTCCTGCTTCTATGCCCATGTCTGTAGTTAGAGGGTACACTAAGGTCTACTGTGCTGTACACTTTAGGCAGAATAAAAATAGGTTCTAAATATAGCACTTACTTGAACACAAAATAGATGTTCCAGATAATACCTCAGGCAGTGAAACTCCTCCAGCACTGTGCTGCTCATAGGTGTAATGCCAGGGAATTGGGAAAAGAGCTCTTTCCATGATTTTTGTGCCGACAGGTAACGCCACTTCAGCCCAAGGAAGACAGAGGTAGGAACACTGCCCTTTTGCTCTTTTAAAGATGTAAGTTCTAAACCTCATTTCTTTGTGCTTTTCAGCCCCAATTTACTAATATTACATGTGGGGGGTCTCTTGCCTTGCAGTAATTATTTTACATGCCTTGTACTCAATTGCATGTATTTTTTTCTTGTCTTGTACTCATTGGTGTGCACTTTTTCTTGCTTTCTCCTCTCTGATAACTGTGACTTGTCAAATATTTGAAGGGTTGCATGCCAGGATAGATGAAGTATAAAGCCTTTCTTGGGGAGTCTGTAAAGAAGCTACTCCGACTTGCAGCAAATGATACTTGTGTCTGCCTGGATCTGTTAATTTTGCATTTCTTATGGTGCTTACCACAGTATGACAGGAGAGTAGATAGCATGGTGGGCTGTGGCTATGCTCAGAATGTCCAATAGTGAACCAGTAGGAAGCCCCAGAAGACATTCTGACTATCCATTTCCATTTCTTATCTCAAAGTCCATCTGCTGTTACGCGTATGCTGAGGGTTAGAAAACAGTGAAAATTAATCTTCTGGAAGTATAAATAAAATTGATCGCTTTAGACATTATCTGATGACTCATCTGTTGGACTATGTAGAAATTCAGCTATCAAATAAATTTCCTTTTTGGAGCAGCTACAGCTAATGCAGTCATCATGCTGACAATGTGTACCATTTAACCTCAGGGCTTATATTAATTTTACAGTGGAACTAAAACCATAGAGCGCTCTCACTTAATAGACTACCCAGGCACACAGGCGTTGAGCTGAATCTAGATTTCAATGCTCTCAAAAGGACACCAAATTGCTACTGTTCAGCTTTCAGGGTTAGTAGCCTATTGGATTGGAAGAGGCCTTTTGTACCTCTCTGAGATAAGACTTCAGATTGCTTGCAGCCTCAGTCTGATCCTCTTAAACTCTTGCTGGTTTTATGCTTGGATGGCAACGGCAAATGGATTATCTCATTCAGGCCGGCAAGAATTATTCAGCCCTCTCTCTCGGTCCCGCCTTGACCTTCCACTTCAAAATGAACGCTCAAAGACCACACAAATCTCTGCTTTCAGACCCATGTCACAGATGAGTTACACCCCTCAAAGCATCATAAACCTGCACTTGGGAAAAACTGACAGGCAACAAAAAGGACCTTTTTTAACTACCTGGTGCAACCTGGCACACAGATTCCCAGGCAGCTTACACCTCCCAGAGTTCTTTTTCCAGACATGTGAAAACACAACTAGGAATCCATTAATTCTCTGTAAACCTCTGTGATTAATAGGTCTATTCCAAAGCCAGAGTTTCCAATACCAAAGATAGCAGTGGGGGAAAAATGTTGGTAGGGTGCACCACCGTGTGTCTCCATTTGCTCTCTGTGCAGATGGTAAAGGAGGTGATTACAAGGAGTGCAGGATGATTCCTGGAAAGCTGTGATAAATCACAGAGAGGATGATTCAGAGCACTCTGGTACTGGAAATTGTTCTTTACTGTCTTGTTTTCAGGGTTCTCCAATAGCCATACTGGTGACTAAGGTTCTGATTTAAGTACACAACCTCTCACATCCACTGTTTATATTTGGCATGGAAACTCTCTCCAACAACACTTACCCAGGTTACACAGGCTTCCATAAAAGGTGTAGCTCTACCCTCATCTTTGGAGTAATTTTTAAGTGCAGTAAAGCTTCCAAGCATTCTGCATGGTGAAAACCTGGCAATAATAATAACAATAATGACAACCAGAATAATAACAGTAATAATAATCACAATAATAACAACCAGAATAATAATCACAATAATTTAAAAATCACAATAATAATTATAATAATTATAATTAATTATAACAGTAGCTGCCCCATAAAATAGGTGTTCTGCATTTCCCACACCTTTATCAGAAATGCCGGTATTATTTCCTTTCCTTAAATACAGAGGCAGACACATCTTAACCAAAGCATGTTTCAGTTCTGTTTTCATTGCTTCTTCTCCAAAAGGTAACATTTCACAGAATTAATCTCTCTTTTGTGTTTTATTTTCAATAATCACAGACAAAATCCATCATGCAGGGTTGGAATGTAAAGCAGGCTGCTCTCTAATGCAGCAAAGCACAATTCCTGATTTGTTCTTTAACTGATGTAAATCACAGTTGAATTGCAAATCCCTCCTTGTCAGAGCAAATGTAAAGTCTGGGCATCTCTAGAGTTCCAGCAAACCTGAACGTTGACCTTGCACATCTATTCTTTCACTTTTTGAATGCTCATGAACTTAATTTGAGTGTAAGTGTTTCAAGGATCAGTCTGAAATGGTGGTTTTGAACTCAGCTGGGTCAGAGGAACTTTCTCAGTACTCTATTCTAATTTGCAGTTTTGCTATAATAAAAGCCCCAAATATATTGCTACTGTCTAGACATTTTATCTGAAACAAGTGTCCTTTGTAGTCTCAGAGGACTTTTCTATTTTATTTCCAGTAAATCAAAGCCTGTGAAGAGCTTTGGTTCTTATTAAGACGTACCCTTCACAGTCCAGCGACCGCCAGCATAGGCAAGCCACTGACAGTTCATTTACATATAAGTGATGACTTCCATCAGGTAGTTGGCTCAAAAATACAATGGACATTTAAAGCATATCCAATATTTCTTGGCCTTTGATGATCATCAAGTGCCAATTTATACATAGAAACTGACTGTTGGAAAGTGAAAGCTTCTCCTCGCTGACCTTACGCTGCCTTTTGCAGCTCTGGAGTGACATTTGGTTATCCCACTCCACACAGCTGACACCTCCAACAAGGAAGTTGCTATCCACAACCACCCAAAGCAGCCTGGGATTCACAGCAGAGCAGAACTCAAGTCACCACACTTACTGTAAAACAGTCAGCAAGGCTTGGCAGTAGTTGAGGGAGAGATGGAGTGACAGGACAAGGGGTAACGGTTTCAGACTGGAAGAAGATTGATTCAGACTAGAATTTAGAAGGACATTCTCACCAATATGGTAAGAAATCCAGGTTGGATAGGTCCTGAAGCAACCTGGTCAAGTTAGAGGTGTCCCTGCAGTCCCCATGACAGGGAGTTTGAGCTAAATGCTTTAAGGTCCCCTCCAACCCAAATCATTCTAGGATTCTAAATGTTGTGGGGGTTTTTCCCAGCTGAGATAATTTAGAACCCCTAGGATGAATTTTCAGACTGCTTCAAGGACACAAAACCCATATTCTAAATAAATGATGAGCCAAAACATCTGAACCTGCCTGTTTGCAGAAATATGTTGTATTTCCAGACAAAGCTCAATTCAGCTGCCCAAGTGAGATGTGCAGTTGCCAGGTTATTCCTGGGTTCAGGTGCTGGATTCCTCTAAGTCAGCACATTTGCAGGCCGCAAACTGGTTTCCAGGTGATCAAAGAGAAATTGCTGGGTTTTTCTTTACAAAGTTTTTCTTTTTCAATTAGAAACCTCATACATAGAATAATAGAATGGTAAGGTTGGAAGGAACCTCAAAGATCATCCAGTTCCAACCCCCTGCCATAGGCAGGGGCACCTCCACTAGTACAGGCCACACAAGGCCTCGTCTGGCCCTGAACACCTCCAGGGAGGGAGCAGCCACAACCTCCCTGGGCAACCTGTGCCGGTGTCTCACCACCCTCACTGCAAACACAACTTCCTCTTAACATCCAGTCTAAATCTCCCCTCTACCAGTTCAAACCCATTGCCCCTTGTCCTGGCATTGCAAGACCTTGTCAATAGTCCCTCCCCAGCCTTCCTGTAGGCCCCCTTCAGATACCGGAAGGCTACTCTAAGGTCTTCTGGAAGCCTTCTCTTCTCCAGGCTGAAGAGCCCCAACTCTCTCAGCCTGTCCTCACAGCAGAGCTGCTGCAGCCCTCTGAGCAACTTTGTGGTCTCCTCTGGACCCACTCCAACACTTCCATGTCCTTCCTGTGCTTGGGGCTCCAGAACTGTACACAGGACTCCAGATGGGGTCTGACGAGAGCAGAGTAAAGGGTCAGAATCCCCTCCCTTGCCCTGCTGCCCACACTGCTCTTGCTGCAGCCCAGCACACGGTTGCTGTGTGGGTTGCACTCACGTTGCAGCCTCATGTTGAGTTTTTCATCACCTCAGACCCTCAGGGCCTTTTCCTCAGGGCTACTCTCAGTCATTCACCACCCAGGATGGAGTTGTCCTTGGGATTGTGCCTACCCAGGTGCAGGACCTTACACTTGGCCTTCTTGAATTTCATGAGGTTCACTTGGGCCCACTTCTCCAGCCCACACCCTTAGTTTGACCATGCTGTAACAGACAGATTTTTAGCTTCAGCACATGGTTACAGAGGTCCTCAGTAGCATTCTGAACTTTTTTGGTGAAGGAAAAGTTGAGGCAGGCATATAAAAGGCAATCTTACAGATAGAGCAATCTTTTACATTTTATAAAGTAAAACAATGGAAAGAAGTCCTGCTGCTCCAGGAATCTCCCTATTTATTTGATCTGCCCCAAAGTTAGGAACAGAAGAATCGGAAAGGCGGTTTAGGACATTTTTCTCATCCTGCCCAAGCCAATGGAGAGAAATATCACATGGACAAAACAAGAGGAAAGTCTTATTAGCACCCATCAAGAGGCAAGAAAACTGGGAGGAGAAATACACTCCTATCCATCAGTCTATAAAGTGGGACCTATACACTCTTATCCATCAGTCTATAAAGTAGAACCTACACACTCCTATCCATCAGCCAGCCATAGAGTAATGGTCTAAGAGTTAATGCAGATGCTCCTAAGTACTAACACTCTGTTTCCTCCAAAGCAAACACTTTTTCACAATCTCTTTGTCCCTTGGAGTAACTCCCCTAAAATGCAAGTGAAAGGGGAGTGCTAGGGAGCCAGATATGACCACAGCAGGCACACCAGGTCATGCTTCTCATATTTCCCCAAGAATATAAAAATACATCTATTTTTCATAGTTAAATGCAAAGTTCATTGTCAGAGGAGGAAGCTACCAGTCTCTGGGTTGAATTTGTAAAGCAGCCCCTTGCTAACTCTGCTTGCTGCACAGAAGTGCCTCACACAGTCAATGCTCACTTGAAAATAGGACCAACAGTATCCAGAGCCATGCTCCTGGTATGTGTTCTGGCTTGCTCTAAAACAAAATCAAATAATGTATATTTAGCTTGAAAATGGCACATACTTGGCACAGCTCTGATGAAGAGGAGCTTAACATGTGCATATTACTTTCTAGAGAAAAATAGACTATCCAAAAGAAATAACAAGAGCAGGATGCTTTCTAATATGTTCCAAAAGCAGGCAAAACAAACACACACACAGAGACAAACAAACAAACAAGCAAGCGAAGGACTTTGTTCTGCAAATATTTTCACGTATGAGAAAACACCATTTGGCTGCCTCCATGCCAGTGATTTCTGCAGGAAGCAGGACCAGGTCACTTCTGACAAGATTAGGATTTAAGTAAGAGGTAGCCAACAGAATGGTGGGGGTTGGAAGGGACCTTTGAAGATTACCTAGTCTGACCTCCCTTCTAGAGCAGCATCACTCAGATTAAGAAGATGACTCCACAGCCTCTCCGAGCTCATCCAGTGCTGTGCCACACTCAAACAAAAAACCAGTTTCTTATGTTAAAACTGTCATTAGTACATGAGAGGATTTCAGTGATGCACACAAACGTGTGCACACACCCCTCCATCTCATGCACCTCACCAGCAGCACACCACTGAAAAAGATTGGGTCGACAAGTCCCATGTATCTCATGAGGACTGGTTGAGGGAACTGAGGTTGTTGAGTCTGGAGAAAAGGAGATCGAGGGGAGACCTTCTCTCTCTCTCCAACTCTCTGAAAAAGGAGGTTGTAGTCAGGTAGATGTTGGTCTCCTCTTCCTGGTACGAAATGATAGGACAAAAAGAAATGGCATCAAGTTGCACCAAGGGAGGTTTAGGCTGGACATTAGGAACAATTTCTGTGCTGCAAGAGTGGTCAGGCATTGGAACAGCCTGCCCAGGGAGGTGGACTCCACCACCTCGAGTCTCCATCCCTGAAGGGATTCACAAAACATTTAGATATGGCACTTCAGGAAAAGGTTTAATGTCCATGGTAGTGATGGGTTGATAGTTGGACTTGATGATCATAGAGGTCTTTTCCAACCCAAATGATTCCATGATATTGTTGCTGGTGGTGAACTTGCAGGGTGAGACTGAGAGAAGGCTTTGAGTTGCAGACAGTGTTTGTGGGGTAGGTTAGGGATGAGGCAGGAAACAAAAATCTGTTTAAGGAGTTTTACTTCCTGCCTCACTCTGATCAACACAGCCCACAGCATTTGGCCACTGTGTTACTCCTGCTGTGTGTCAATGTTGACTATGTTCCTTATGAATGCTCTTAAAAGATTATTTGCACCTTTAACGCTGAGTGAGTAATGCTGTCCTCAGTGAATGTCTCTAACTGGAAAATACAATTGGAATCGCTGGAGAGTAATTACAAAGAGTATAGAAAGAAACAATTGCCAAGAACATTTATATTATGATTTCAAAGTCTAACCAAGCCTCTACTCCATCAGCAGTGAAAACAAGGAGACAGGAGGAGAATAACAACAGAAGGGATAAGAAAGAGAAGCATCTGGAAGAAATAAGCAGGAAGCTCCAGAATGGAAACTCTTTGGCAAGATCTGCGGAAAATAGACCCATACCATAGAGCTGAGCTGTACAAAAGAATCCATTACCAAAGATTTAAATAATACACATATTGAAACTTTGCTATTACCTGTTCTGTTCAAGTTAAGGAGGCAAAAAAGGAGCTTTGACAGTTTAGAGAACAATCCAACTAAGAAGGGCCAAGTGAAACTAATGTTTTCCTCTGCACAGTGTGCTAGGTCTCTTCAGGTTTTGCACATGGAGACTGCCTCACCAAAATTCTCCTTGCTGGCCACAGTGCATGTGGCTGCTCAAAGCCTCATCAGTACTGTGTCAGAAGTGGGAACGGGAAGCAACACCAGAAGTATCTAATTAAAACAACCCCAAGAGCCAGTACATTATTAAAGCAACACAAAACTGACTACACAAAGTATCCTTCACATCTACTCCTCAAGATACTTACAGAACAGATACAGAAGTTGCCTTAAATCAGCTCTCCAAGATAAATCTTCAAAATCAATTTATCTTCAAGATAAATTTTCAGGTATGCTCCATAAAAACTAGCTTGTAGTGTTCACACATGAACCTTACAAACACACTGCACATTGCAAGGAGGGATTGATGCGGCATGTTTTTCCTGTGGGCAAAAAGCCTAAAAGAGCCTAGCCCAGACTGCTGAAGGGAACTGGCTCTGACGTGGCCATTTCTACAGCTGTTCATTGCCTCTGATATATGCCCCAAAGACACTTTGTGACTGTGGCAGTGCACTGCAACAGATTGCCATGGTCACCTACCTCAGTTTCCTCATCCCAGAAGTTAGGATAATAATGAACCCTTTTGCAGCCTTTAATTGCACAATATTAATTTTTTAAGCTATATAAAATTTATTAATCAGTTGATATTCTAAGTGCAGCAGCAGCAAATACCCACATTACAATAGTCAGCATCAGAGGTACAGCAGCATAACTCACCCTGGACAAAGTTATTCCAAGGTGATTGAAGGCAGAGTTGTACAACTTCATTATGTGGTCAGTTGAATACCTAACCACAAGTTCTAGCACCATAGAGTCATTGTGGGTGGAAACTATAAGATCACTGAGTCCAACCATACTCTAACTCTGCTAAGTCTAGTGCCAAACCATAGCCCTCAGCACCACATCTCCGCCTCTGAAGCGCCTCCAAGGATGGGGATTCAATAACCTCCCTGGGTAGACTGTGCCAGTCTTTGAGAGCCCTTCCAGTGAAGAAGGCACAAAGATGAAGAACTAGTTGCAAAGATTAAGACCCACAAATGATTCATAAGGGAAAGCAGTTTCAGATAGCATCACAAATACAGGTATTCAGATTTTGCACAGTTGGTCACCAAAAACTGATGAAGTCAAACATAAAATCCAGCATGACCTGAAAACAGTGAAAGTCAAAGCATCAGTTTAGAGTCACTCACAAGAAGGAAGCTATGGGCTGACATCTTGAATGATACCTGCCTTCAACTTCCTGGTTGATTCTTGTCAGTATGGATGAATAGGACTGAGTACAAAGCAGAACACAGGAAGCTGCACCTCAACATCGGGAAAAACTTCTTTACTGTGAGGGTGCTGGAGCCCTGGACCAGGCTACCCAAAGAACTTGTGGAGTTGCTTCTGGAGCCTGGATGCATTCCAGTGTGAACCTGCCCTAGGTCCTGCTTTGGCAGCAAAGTTAGACTTGGATCTCCAGAGGTTCCTTCCAACCCCCAGCATTCTGTGATACTATGATTCTGTATTTAATTTGCTTTTCAGCTTCAAGATATTATGTGCTTTAGAGAAGCAAAGTCACTTTGGTTGCTTAGAGGGATGCTGCTGCATGATTACTACCACTGGACACTGAAGCACAGTCACAGCCAGTGTAAAGGCCCATGAAGGCATGCCACTTTGCTTTTGAACTACTGCTGCTCCTCTAACTACCTAGGACCACAATAACTCATTTTTATCACTAAAGGAATTTGAGTTTTATTATTTTTTTACGTCTTCCCTTTTTCACTGCAGCTCTTTTCAGAAGCAACGGAGTTCTAAATCCAACCTCCATCCTGTGCTGGCTCAAGTTAGCAGTAATGTCCACCTGAGATTGGATAGTAGGAAAGATTTCTTTACTGAAAGGGTGGTCAGGCCTTGGAACAGGCTGCCCAGAGAGGGAGGTGGAGTCGCTGGAGGTGTTCAAGGTGTTCTTAGTCTTATACCTCTCAACAAGCCTATGAGTGAAGTAGACATCACCATTGTTTTCTTTTCACAGCCTATAGCATAATTTTTTCCATTAAAATATTCCAATTAGCCTCAAACCAGCACAAAGGTGTAGACATGGCACTTCAGGCCATAGTAATATTGGGCTGATGGTTGGACTCGATCTCAGAGGTCTTTCCCAACCTTTATAAGTCTATGGTTCTGTAAGTTTCTGTTGTAAAAAAAAAAAAAATCAATAAAAGCAAAGATGACAGCTTGGCTTTCGGATCACAAGCAGAGTTACAGGAATGATGTGTGAAAAAACAAAACAAAACACAACCATCATATTCCTATTGGATATGGAATTCTCTAAGATAACAAATACGGAAATCTGTCATGACATTTTGGGTCAGTCTCCTGAACAAGACTGATATCCAGATCATCTGCTGCTTCTCAGTCTTGGTTGCAATTTACACCTGTACACAGACTGATTTCCAACTCACCACACCAGCAACACCCCTGTGTAGTTTGGAGAAGCAGAGCAGCCCTCCCAAAGAGCTGTCTCACCCTTTCACCTGCCAGGGGAGAAAACTCACTGTCTTTGAACTCTTACACTACAGTCCCTTGGAGATCACCGAACTTCACACTAAGATCATTGAAACAAATACTTCATTGCTCATCTTGTGTTTCCATTTTGTGTAGTGATATTGAGGGATATTTTACATTTAAATGCTAGCAGTCTTGAATTAATGAGGATTGAAGCATGCAATACGCTGCTAGATATTTTCTGTAGCCCTTATGTTGTTTTCACTCTGTGAACTTTCTTGAGGGGAATATACCATGAGAAAAGATATCTGAAAGGAAAAAACAAGTTATATTGAGTTCTCTCCCCCTTTGTACTTATATACCTGCCATTATTCTTCCTGTAGAAAAATAACCACACAGTTGATGGGCCACATGAGAAAGGATGGAGAGAAATACTGAGCAAGGGGGGAAAAAAAATAATGGAAAAGGTTTATTTCCCTTAAAACTCTGTGCAGCAACTGGAGAATTGGTACTGCAGCTCTTTTCTAATGTTCTAGAGTCTTTACCACCTCACATCATACTCACTGAGGACATGGTCACTGCATCTGTACTTTCTTGCTAATAGATTATGCCACACAGTACTCCAGTAATGAGCTTCAAATGTCCAGATCAGGCAACAGTCTAGATCGACACAGATCCAGCCAGCATTCCATGCTGCTGAAACTCACAGAGAGGACATGGAGGTGTAAGCAGGCTCATGCACACGGGTGCAGGAATGCAGAGGAACAGGAACCTGGGCAAGCACAGGCCAGAAGGAGTAAGGAAGTGATTCTCCCCTTGGACTTGGCACTGGCCAAGAAGTGATTCACCCCCTGGACTCAGCACTGGTGAGGCCACATCTTGAGTAGTGGGTCAAGTATGGGACCCTCACTACAAGGAAGACATTGAAGTGCTGGAGTATGTCTAGAAGTGCAACAAATTATGATCTTGGTGGTCTCTTCCAACTTGGCTGATTTTATGATTCAAAGATGGTCTGGAGAACAGGGCTGGGGAGCACCTGAGGGAACTGGAATTGTTTAGCCTGGAGAAAAAGAGGCTGAGGGAAGACCTTCTCACCCTCTGCTTACTTTCTCCCAGGAGTGGTCAGGGATTGGCACAGGTTGCCCAGGGAGGTGGTGGAGTCCCCATCCCTGGAGGTGTTCAAGAAACCTGTGGCCATGGCACCTGGGGACACAGTTTAGTGTCCATGGTGTTGACATGAAGAGCTTTTCCAGCCCTAGACAGCCCTCTCTGATCTGTAGGAAGGTTGTCCAAGCCTGCCCATTTTCTGCTGTACTTCCTGGTTGCCCAGCCATGGGGATTCTGCAGGGATGGGTGCGTGTGAGCAGCATCCCCACACACAGGTGGCAATACAGGTGTGGGGCTTTCTTCCCAAACTTGTGCTTACTTGCCTCTCAAGTGTAGAATTACTATAAGCTTCACTGTTGTTTCAAACCCTGCTTAGAAGTTCACAGACATTTCCTTGTGCCCCCCTTTTAAATAAATTAATGAGATTATTTTCACATACCATCACAATTAATTTCAGTTGAATCTTCAGCACTAATGGAATTAATATTTAACAGACTTCTGCAATCTGTCCAAGATTGTTTGCTAAAGAATGTTATTTCTACTGCTGCGTTTGAAGCAAGAGCTCCTTGAACTCTTAGAAAGAGAGAAAATTAGGATACTACAATAGAATATTAGATCTGGCCCTCTGGCTCCTGAAACATGCAAACAGAGCCATACATCTGAGTAGTTGTTGCTATACCACCTCTCACACGAGTAATCCTTACTCAGCCTTTTGCCACATTCCAGTCTTTCAAAAAAAAGCTGGGAATTTCCTGAATAGTTAAAGTTTCCTTTCAGAGACTGAGGAGTCAGTGGATGAAATAGAAATGCTGAGATAAAAATACTAAATCAAGAATTCAAGAACTAATGTAATACTCAAATCATTTTGCATTGTCTTGTGAGGGCGTTTCAGGGCAAAATAGGTGAAGGCAATGATCTTAAAGATCTTTTCCAGCCTAAATGATTCTGTGATTCTGTGAAATGTGAGATGGCCTCAACTTCCTTCAGGAGGAGGAACTTCAAGGGAGATTTAGGCTGGATATTAAAAGGAAGCTTCTTCACTGAAAGGGTTCTCAAAGACTGGCACAGGTTGCCCAGGCAGGTACTTGGATCCCCATCCCTAGAAGTGTTTCAGAAGAGCCAGAAGTATGGTGCTGAGGACCGTGGTTTAGCACCAGACTTAGTAGAGTTAGAGAATGATTGGACTCAAGGATCTTAAAGGGCTTTTTCCAACCAAACCCATTCTATAATTCTGTGATTTTGCCAAGATACATTTTTCAACAATTTTTATATCTTGGAGTAAATAAACCTTCACCTCTTGAAAGTCAGTTCATAGTTAGCAGCAGGCACAACAAATCCTTATAGGACAAAAGGTATTTCATCAAGGAGCAGATCCTGGGAAAGGAACATTTCAGTCTTCTGTCAACATTCCCTGTCCTGTGTGAATAACTATAGAAGTATTTCACGTTTTGGGAACCTCTAGGCTTCATCATGCTCATAGATAGAAAATTTTGTGTACAGTGATTCTGCTCTGGGTATGGATACTAAAGGCTCTGATCTGTCCATTCATTACATAAGACATCCACTGCCAGAAATTGGGAAAGTCCTGTGCAAACTGCAGAGACTTGTGGTTACCACTTCATAGAATCATCCAACAGAGTCAGAGAGTACACTGGGTTGGAAGAGACCCTTGAAGGTCACCTTGTCCAAGCCCCCTGCAGTGAACATGGACTTCTTTAACTAGATCAGGTTGGGTCCTTTCCTGTCATACTTCATCTTTCCAGAGCAAGCAAAGGAAGGGCAGCACAGCACCTTGCCATTTAGGACTTCTGGTCCTTTTGTTTCTCTTCCACATAGGCCCCAGAAAAAAAGTTCCTGAGCCTCCTGTAAGGATATTTTCAAACTGATTCCAAGCCTCGTCCCAAAGATCTGCCTTGGTGCCACATTTCAGAGCTCTCCCCTGTTCACAGTAGTCACTGAGTCTGCAACAAAATCTCCCAGTGCCCATATGTGGCAAGCATTTGCTGTTTACACAGCCATTAGCCAATCTTTCCAGAAGATTTCTTTTTAATGTGCCATTTTCTTACTTGGGTTACAAGTGCAAAAAACAGAGGCCTGCAGTAATATGTTTTAACAGGCAAAAATTCAAACATGAAGTCACAGCCACGATGATTTTTTCAGATGTACTTTTCAGTGAATTCTTAGGGCAACAGAACCAGTCAGCCCCTCCTCTAAATCAGGGTCACACAGAGCCAGTTGCCCAGGATCAAAATGTCCAGGTGGGTTTGGAAGGTCTCCAGAAGAGACTCCATAATGCCTCTGGCCAGGCTGGTCTAGGAGTCCAACACCCTCAAAGTAAAGACATTTCCCCTTAAGGTCAGGTGAAACCTCCTATGTTTCAGCCTGTGTTTGTTGTCCCTTGTCCTACCACTGGGCACCACTGAAAAGCCCAGTCCCATCCTCTCTACTTCTATCCTTTAGCTATTGATCAGCATTGATCAGATTCCCCCCCTCAGTCTGCTCTTCTCTAGGCTAAACAACTCTGGGTCTCTCAGCCTCTCCTCGGAAAGGTGCTCCAGTCCCCTCAGCATCTTTGTATAATCCACTGGACTCCTTCCAGTAGTTCTTTGTCCCTCTAGGATGGGGGAGGCCAAAACTGAATGCAATGCACCAAGAGAGGCCACTAGAACAGAGTAGAGGCAGAGGAGAGCATTCCCTGACCTGTTGGCCACACTTTTCTGAATACAGTCCAGACTTCTTGTCCATGAGGGCACACTGCTGTCTCCTGGTGAACTTGCCCACCAGCACTCCCAGGGCTATCTTCATGCAGCTGTTTTCCAGCAGGTCAATCCCTCACCTGTACCGATGAAGGAGATTATTCCTCCCCAGGTGCAGGATTCTACCCTCACCCTTACTAAAACAAAGATTTTTTAAATCTGCTTTCATTGTAAGCATTGATTTCAAAGCTCTTTCCTTCAGGTTGATCTCTACGTCAAGAGGAAGATTTAAACAAGAATCACATTGCTTAATACTGCTTTGCAGAGCTCCAATTGGTTGACTCATCCTTCCCTCAGCCAGAGGAGAAATGAATGAAACAAACGAACACAGTCTCCCTACCTGAGCTCTCCATGCTCTGTGGTGCTCTCATCAGCTTTAGAAAATCAGTGTTTAAAAAAAAATTAATTAAAAAAAAAGTCAGAGCCTATCACAAAATACTGTATCGAAGAAAGATGCAAATTCTTCCTTGTTCCATATTCCCCCTTAGCCTCCCACTACAATTATAAAATTACAGGGTATTAACAGAAGCTAAATAAAGCCCTCTGAAAAGATGAGCTCCGAAGACGCAAGATTCAAATGCCAAATAGAGAGTGTGCAATTAGGTACTT
Source organism: Eubucco bourcierii (assembly GCA_013396675.1). Lineage (NCBI taxonomy): Eukaryota > Metazoa > Chordata > Aves > Piciformes > Ramphastidae > Eubucco > Eubucco bourcierii. Next base: position 290,868 of record VWZE01025796.1, on the reverse strand, counting down.
GAAGAATTCTTATCACATTTCATGCTAATATTAGCACTTAAAAAAACCCAACAACAAAAAGCCCCACTCCTCAATAGAAATCTGCAACACTGCCAGAGAGACTCCATCAAAGCAGCAAGGTAAAGCCTGGAATCCTCAGTGAATGCTTAGGTGTTGATGTCATGCACAAATAACATTTCCCTCCAGCTATGACAGCAAAGATGATTTTGCACTCCAAATAAAATTCATAATATTTATATGGTGATACTGAGATAAAAAATTGTCACTTTTTTCCCCCGAAGCAATGCAATAGCAAAAATGAGGCTTTTCTGGTTAGAATTTTTCCAGAGAGCACAAATTAGCACAAACATTCACTTACTTGTGCTCTTCAGGTAAGCAGGCAGCAACGAGTAACAGTCTCTTCATCACTTTTTAAAACCTTTTTGTCTATCCAGGTCCCACAGCCTTGCAGATTTTGATGTCCCTAATGAAGAAAAAGAGCATTGTTATTCAATTTGACTGCAGCAGATCTCCCTTCGGAATGACAACCTCGCCATTCACAATGCTATTGTTAGGGCTGTGTCATCCTTTCTGATTTAGATCTTGGGTTCTCAGGAGTTTTTGAACTCGTCAGCAATTTCTCTTCCTGGAATCTCAAGCTTAGCAACTGAAGTTGTTCAGCTGGTGGGTCAATCAGTCTGCCTGTTAGCCACACACACACAATCCTCATTCCCGCAGTACAAAACGTCAACTGCCAATCGCCCCTTGGGCGAGTTGTTCACAATCACTTTATCCAGCTCAAAAGCAACTCTTGTTCTAAAGCAGAGGGGTTTGTAGAATGATTTACCCACCAGGCAGTGAAGTTCACTCACATTCCTTTTGTCTGCAAGAAACCAAACTGAATATTTGCAAGACTGAAGTTTAAATTTGTGTCTTACAGCTCATGGTGCTTTGCACATCCAAAGGTGCATCCCAAAGAGTTTTCTCAGCCAGCATGGGCATGTAGCAAGGTAGCACAAAGTGAGTGGACATCCTTTTCCTCACATTTAATATCATACAAATATATTAAGCTGCTTTAGCACATTCAAGAGCACATTTTGTGTTGGAGATGACACCACAGCAGAGAAAGGTCCTGACAATCAAGTGTACATTCTATACAAAAGGCCAGACCCTCATAATTCAGATTGCCACCTTAAAATGAGCCAGACAGAGGGAATCAGCTCCCATCTTTTTTTGCTAAGGAAAGAGTGAAAGCCATTGCATCTCAGAAGGAAATGAAGGGTCTGCAGAGCTGAGTTGCGAGCATCATTTCTCCTAGATCATCTTGGCCTTTTGAGGATGGTCTTTTGGGTAGCCCCAGAAGACTGAAAGTTCTGTGCACTGCGCGACAACTCTGTGCACCATCTCCATAAATATAAACATTCCATCTCTCCCTTTTCATATCAGACCTGCTTTGGACTTGGAGACAGAGAACCTTCTGTGATTGGGGAAGATCCTTGTAGAACACCAGTTCATCTCAAATATAGCTCAGCTCCCACACCTTCCACATCCTGCGTTCCCACAGGACTTTCTTCAGCTAACCCAAACAACCCATCTGCCTTGGATGTGGTTGGAATCTGAAGGGTTCTGTTTCATAAATCTAATCACTACACTATTGCTCCTACATATTAATGGTGCTAGAACAGCTGCCTCAGATTAAATCTTTGCTTCCATGTGCAAAGATGACTTTCTGTTGGTTTATTGGGCTGTGAGCTAAGCCAGAAATTGATCTTAACCTGGATTTAGATGTCTTAGAATAATAACAAACATTCACTTTAAGGTACACAGTTTGCAGTAACATACACCAGGAACTGGAGGAGGAATGAAAGTTTAATACTAGCAGAGAACCCTCAGCAGTGCAGCTCTCAAAGCAAATTATTCTACCCAGAAGATAATACTGCTTTCTAAATGTTGCACTAATGGCTGAGTACAGCTGGAAGGTGAGAGGAACCAATGATTTTCTCTCAGACCAAAGAAGACTGAACTGAGATAGAAGAATTGAAAGCAAGTTAAAAAAACCAAACCAAACCAGTATCTGAGCTTCTCTCACCTCCCTCTCCTTCCCCTCTTCTCTCAGAGCTAAATAATGCAAGTTTGGAAAATGGGTTTGGCTGCAGAGGCCACCAAAGGAGCACCAGAGCCTGAAGGAAAAAACTTTCAGCCTATGAGAACTGCATTCTCAGAACCACACTTGATGCAGCTGAAATGCTCAGTAAGCGAAAGGTGCTGTCTGGAATAAAATTACTTACTGATTTAGGCTTAGATCCTCACATTAGAGCTGCCATCAGAGGCCAGATGAAATACAGGTTTCTGTATCCTTCTTAATTTCAGGGGTGCCAACAATGGAGGTTTAAATAATACTGATCTCCTCTTCCCAGAAAATTGCTTTTAGTGTCAGAAAACCAATGTGTCAGATGTTTCACAAAGTAACAGAATCACTACTGGTGTAAAATACCTCTAAGGTCATCAAGTCCAACCATTAACCTCTGACCACCATGCCCACTAAACCATGTCCCACAGTGCCAATGTCACTATGCATAGAGCTATATCCATTACATGTACTGCATACTCACACTTCAGGATGTGGTTTAGTGGCCATGGTGGTGCTGGTTTAGCAATTGACTGGATGATCTTAGAGATCTTTTTCAACCTTAAGGATTTTATGATGGCTGTTGACTTGGTCTTCTGAATCAGAAAAGATTTTAAACCATGATTTCTTGCTCTAAAAGGTGCTCACTTTAAGATCATCATTGCAACAGCAAAAGTTTTCCATTTCCTAGCTGGCAGCACAGGCAGAATATGCTTGGAGCCGATTCCATGTATTATCACCTGTCAGCTATTTAGAGTTAAGCTATTAAGTCAGAAGGTAGACCCACACTGAGTTGAGGAAAATTACATCTGCTTCTAGACATCAAACTGACATTTCCTGGAAAGAAAATGCCCCACCTGCTCCCTGTAGTCTTTGGAGCTGCAAACAGGGCATTATTCTCAGGATAATCAATGGAAAAGAGAGGAGTGAATGTTGAAACTTTGCCACTACATTATCAGCCCCAGTGCTGGACTCAGGGTTGGGAGTGTTTGCATTAAATGTGGCACCTGCTGGAGGCTGGTGAAGAGAGCAAACCAGATATGAGAATGAGACCAGAAACAATGACACTGAAATAATGCCCTGAAATAAATACTTTTGTATTTACCTGGTACTTTGACTAGAAACTCTCTTCTCATTGTTACTGAGCATTTTCTTCTAACCTGGCCAGTATTTTATTGATCTTTGGGTCTGCTAATTCCAAAGCCTGGTTTTACGGGATGTAGCAATGAAAATCACTCTAGATATAGAGCTTCTTCTGTCATACTCAGCAGTCAGTACTGAGATGTCATCAGGAACACAAACAATTAGATTGTTAAAATCCTTACTTCAAATGTCTTAATTTGAATCATATCTTTTGAAGCGTCTTTCCTGCTAGTAATAAAGAAGGGGTTTGCTAGGCAACAGATTCAACACTTCTTGTGACTGAGACCTTGAGAGCAGTTATAAATACTAGTAAGTGGAATGCCTGGGCCATGAAAGTTGCTTGACAATCTGATTCCTGTTATAGCCCAAACTTCAATTTGCATCAAGAAAAATAGATGGAAGCAGTGTTTTGCCCATGGGACCCAAAGAAAATGCAAGCAGGCATTTTAGCAGGCTGTCCAGGCATGTAGTTGATGTTGTTTGTAAAGTCTGACAAGACATTCACTAAATATCTTGATATTTCTAAAGGATTTTGGTTTTAAACATTACAGAAAACCCACATAAATATATTTATGCCAGCTAGCCCACTGACTCCTTAGACTAGGCAAAGAGCATGCAAACAGGTGTGTGGTAATAAACAGCAAATATGGTTCCAGAGCCAAGAAAATGGGATGCAAAGCATGTCTACTTCTATAAAATACTATCTCTCTCCTAGGGTTTTAGAAATCAGTCTTGCCAATGAATTTCTCACGCTCAGGACTGCAGGCATGAATCACAGATTTGGCAGGCCCAGAATTCTTGACTGTACACATGAAGCTACATTTGTTTGTGTTTGGTTAACTGAATTTTTTTTTTTTTTTTAAACAACACCACCACAACCAATTACCTTCCACACACACACATCCCTCTCCTACTAGCCTTAGGGGCTGGCATTCTCAGGAAGATCCCAAGCTGTCTCCAGAAGGGTAGGGTAGGTAGCAACCAGCAGAATAAAAAAACCTATTACACTGAAACCTCATCTTGCTTACAGCTTCCCCATCCTGAACACCATCTCCTTGAACTGTAATAGTGCAGTTCTGGTTTCTAGGGGATCTGATTTCAGGGTTACACTTGTATCACTTCCAACAGAATTTTAAAATGCAGCTCTTCTGGCTGCGGAATTGCCAAGCTTTTCAGTTATTAGCATGATGTGTCTTTGTATGTTTGCTAACGGATATAGCACAGAGCAGCTACTTCTTTGAGATAGTTATGGTCCTCTGAAGTCAAGGCTTGATTACAATGCCTGCAGTCAAACCTAAAATGCTTTACAGAATTCCTTCTGAATTCTCTTCTGTTCTCTCCCCTGCCCACGGGAAAACAGCAGTGAATCAGTTGAGTTAATGATTGCTTATCCAGGCCAGTCACCACAAAAGCAGAACCTTAAACTAGTTAACAAATGGGACAACTTCATTACCTTTCCTGTTTAGCAGATCAACTCAATCCTGTATTCTTCCAATTAAAAGTAGATTTTTTTTTTAGATGATGACAACTTTCCACCATTTTGGTTAATTTGCAAGGAGAAAAAATAAATTAAAATGCACTACGTAGCTATTCCATGTAGATATTGGGATGCAAATTATCTTCAGAATATTTGCAGAAGAGGACAAATTCCTTGTTCTGCCATGAATTTATCAACAATGTTCATCAGAACTTTAATTCCCTAATTCAAGTGCAGGATTCCAACTAAATTTACATCAGAATTATTTTTGATCTCGTTGTAAGATCCTTGCAGACAAGATACTTAGACTTTATGGACTCTAACAAAGTCACTGTCCCTGAAGATGTGCAAGAAATAAGAGCTGGGTTAGGGGTTGTGGTGGTTTTAGGTTGACAGTTGGACTTCGATGAGTTGATCTTAGACATCTCTTCCAATCAAAACAACTCTGTGATTGTGGTCTGTGAAAGACTACCCAGACTCTGGATTTCAATTAGGATTCATGTTCTAGAGGAGTAGCTCCATAGAATCATGACCTTGACAATGAAATAAAAAACCTTTTTATGATACTGAGTACCATTCCTTAAGAAGAACTGTATCTTGCTTCATGATAAGCAGCAAATGACAACCCAGTAATAAACAGCAGTTAAAAGAACTTACAAACAATTTCTGGCTGTTTCCTTTGTTATTTTTTTACATTTGCACTGGTTCACAAAGAAATGATGATGCTGCAGGGAAGCAGAATCCTTAAGAAGCGACAGTTTGATTATTAATTTTCTCTTTTATTTGGAAGGGTTTGAAATCTGTGTTTTAAATACGTGGAAGGAGATTTTTAAACAAAAACCACAACAAAAATTATCACTGTAAGATAGACCTTTTTTTTTTCACTTGGATGCCAAGCATTCTAATGACAAATAAAATGTATGAATTCAGGAGCTGCACTGTCCTTAAACAATTTAATGTGATAAAATAATTAGGTATGTTCAAATGGAATGGGCTACCCAGGGAGGTGGTGGAGTCACCGTCCCTGGAGCTGTTCAAGGTGGGTTTGGACATGGCACTTGGTGCCATGGTCTAGTCTTGAGGTCTCTGGTGATGGATTGGACTTGATAAGCTTTGAGGTCTCTTCCAACCCTGGTGATACTGTGATACATGCTCTACATTTATAGATTAAAACACATGTATGTACATTATGGGTACAAATCTCTACTGTTCATTATTAAGGTATTTTGGAAAGGTTTTTCTTAGGATTCATTAGGTTCTGTTTGTGTTCAAAACCTGAAAGAAAAGCTTCACTAATTAATCCTGGTCCTCACAAGTCACAATGAGTTATTCATTGCATTTCAGAAATGCTTAGCAGGTGTAGAACAGTCTATAAATTGTTCTAAATCTGCATTTCTAGGATTCTAGATAATCTTAGAACACTTCCAAATGGTTCAAGCTTGACTCTGTAAATACTTGCCCAGAACAGTTTGAGGAATTCCTGGCAATTTCCTGTGATTTCACCTTGGACACGTCTCTGCATCTTTTGAGCAGATGATCAGATTTGAGTCATGCAAAGCCAATTTGAAAGTCAATATGAAGTCTTCCTGCTCCCTCACCTGTGTTCAAGTGGGCTCGGTTAATCAAATCAGGAAGCAGAAATAGAACAGGGAGATTTAATTGACTGGCCAGGAACAGGCAAACAGCTCAGGTTTCAAACCTTGACTTTGAAGTGTGATGGATGAAAGTTTGGAAAACTGCAGCCGCTCCAAGAATCTCTTGAGCACAAAATAAGACAAGGGTTGGCTTTACTCAAATTGCTGGATATAACCATGGCTAAATCAGTACCCATCCAAGGTGGTGACTGTATGGAAATGAGGCTCTTCCCCTTGCCACCTTCTGAAGGCATTTCCAACAGTAGGTTGAATTCAGAAAATAAACTCCTTCCTTTCTTAGCAAGCTGACATTCCCAATATTTTAAAAGGGCTTTTAGGTTGAACTTTAACTCAGTTCTCTTTGCTATCTGAAAGCACTTAGGAAGCTAAGGTGTGGTCTAGTGTGAAATGACACACGGTGAAGACAACACAGTTCTCGCCTCAAGTGAGGCACTGCCATCCTGCTGAGTTAGCTACAGCTTCTGGAAAGACATGGATGTGCAGCTTCCCTGTCCTGCTGCACACCCTGCAAACACTGAGAAATGAACGACACCACAGTAGACAACCTGAGCTTTCGTCTGTGAGTCTAAATGCTGCAGGGGTCTGGAGAACAGGTCTTATGAGGAGCAGCTGAAGGAAGAGACGTTGTTTAGTCCGGAAAAAGGGAGGCTGAGGACAAACTTTCTCACTCCCTACAACTCCCTGAAAAGTGGCTAGAGCCAGGGGGTTGTTGGGCTCTTCTTCCTCAAGTGGCACCAGGGGAGCTTTAGGTTGTTGGTAGGAAAAGTTTCTTTACTGAAGGAGTGGTCAGGAATTGGAACAGGTTGCCCAGGGAAGTGATGGACACCAGGAAGTTTCTTTGAACATCACCACCCACTTCTGTGATTCTAATATGCCTTTTAGAGACAGTTCTGTTATCCCCCAAACTACAGCAAGCCATACTGCCAGGTTAAGGCAGCTCTGCTATCCCCCAAACTACTGCAAGTCATACTGCCAGGCTAAGGCAGCTCTGCTATCCCCCAAACTACAGCAAGCCATACTGCCAGGCTAAGACAGAGAAGTCACAGAATCATTAAAATTGGAAAAGACCTCCAGGATCATCAGGTCCAACCATCAACCTGACACCACCATGCCCACAGAGTTTTGGAACACTTCCAGGGGTGATGACTCCATCACCTCTCTGGTAAGCCTAAAAAGAGGGTCTGGGAGAAGCAGCTTCAGCAGCAGCTTCCTGATCAGGAAGAAGTAGGTTTGCAAAAATGTAAAGGAAAAAAAAATATACATATAAACAGTCAGCATATGTAATGCTAGCCTGGCCCACAGGGCATATATTGTTGGTCACAGCATGGATCTGACACTGTGGGGGGGTACACTTACAGCATGGGGTAGAGAGAGCTACAGGCACAAACAATCGTGAGAACAGGATATTTCTTATGTGAAAGGCATTGAAAATTGACCCTGTTGGGATGTAAAAGGGGAATTGGTTTGTTGTGGAAATTCTACTGGTTTGTGTGCTTGCTATGTCTTGAATATTCTTTGTAACTGATCAAAAGTGTCTTTGAGTCACAACAGTCAAAGATGGCAAAGAGCACATATTGCTCTAATTCTGGTCTTCACGACATCTTGCAGAGATTAATGCTTGAAAGATATTATTAGAACTTTTTCTTCCTTTATTCCAAACTGACACCATATGAAAAGCTTGCCATGATAGCTCTTCAGTATCATTTCCTTTTATTTTCTAAGTTATACCATGTAAATTAAACTGGGAAAAGCACATCAAAGCCAGAAGAAAACTAACATGCATGACATCAAGACATTTAAACACCTGCCATGTCCTCTCTTGCTCAGGTAGTAGAATAATCACTCTACCCCTTGAAGTCTGAGTGCTTCAGCATTTTGTTTTACATCGCTTCTTCTCTTCTGCTTTGTTTCCCCACGAAACTGCTGAGCCCCTATTTCCAAATCTTTTTCTCTAATACACTAAGGTTGAGCATTATTCCAGTTCTTCTAATAGGTGGGATATGGTACTGGCAAGGCCTTCTGATTGCAATTAAGTCATACAATCATAGAGTCATTAAGGTTGCAAAAGACCTCTAAGATCAAGTCCAACAGTCAAACCAACACTGCTGTGGCCATTAAACCATGTCCTGAATTGCCATGCCTACACAGTTTTTTAATACTTCCAGGGACAGTGACTCCACCACCTCCCTGGGCAGTCCCTTCCGGTGCCTGACCACTCTCACAGTAAAGAAACTTCTAATATCCAAACTAAACTTTCCCCAGTGCAACTTGAGGCCATTTCCTCTTGTCCTGTCACTTCTTAACTAGGGAGAAGAGACCAACCTCACCTCACTGCCACCTCCTTTCAGGGACCTATAGAGAGCAATGAGGACTGCCCTCAGCCTCTTTTTTAACCCAGACTAAACAGCCCCTGTTCCTTCAGCCTCTCCTCCCCAGCCTTCTTGTCCAGATCCTTCCCCAGCTCTGTTGCCCTTCTCTGGGCACACACCAGCACCTCAATACCTTTCTTTTGGCGAGGGCCCAAAGTTGAAGGCAGTACTCAAAGCGTGGCTTGCAGCAGTGCCCGGTAGCAGAGCAGTGTCATTGCCTTCACTGACGGTGTTACACAGCTGGGTGTTCACTTCCAATCACTGACGGCAAAACACAAGTGCTACTCGACCACCCACGTCCTTATTTAAGCAAGGACACCACGCCCAAGGTGGTTGAAAAACCTTCACCCAAGTATGCTGCAGAAAAGGCAATCTGCAACACTGTCCCACCTTCAAATATTACACTGGGGTGTGTGGAATGTTGAAACCCTTGCAAAACTCGCCACAGCGGCAAGATTCGAAGTGAATTAAACCCTGGTGCCCTGACTCGTAACCAGCACAGCAATCTGAATAGAGAAGCTGGCAAACAAATTGAGTAGGAAGATGCATTCTCATTTAGTCATTTTTCCAAGGAGAAATTATTATTATCTTCCATTTTCCAGTTAAAAAATAGAGCGAAGATTACTCATCCTTAAAAGAGATGTTAGCACACTACTTACTGGTAATGTAGGAGCAGTAATAGCTGCTGTAAGTGCAGAAGTGTTATGAAAACATGCCTTCAGAGCAACCATAGAGAGACAAAAAATAAATATACTATGGGATTTTCAGAAGTTTAAATGCTTAATACCTGTTTATTTAAGCACACAGGACTTGTATATCCAGGTTAGAAATTAATGGAACACTACAGCAGGAGTCCTAATTTACACAGATGCCAGTAGGGAACTCCCACTTTTGAATTAAAGAACTTCTCAGTTGAGGGATTATTTGTCTTGGCTTAGCACTTTACCAAAGAGGAAAAGCCCTGCCTAGGGATGAGTTGGTAAGTGGCTGCTCAATGTGTCACAGGTACCCACCAAGAGCTCAGTGCATCAGCAAAGATAGCAAAAAGAGCTCAGTTGCAGCAAGCAGAGGAGTCCAAGGAGTGTATGAATCTGGCAGTGCTTATGAGTATTAGTGGTGGAACACACCAAGAACTTCCAGGACTACCTAGAGCTGAAATGTTTGTTGAATGAGAAGCCTCTGAGCTGCAGAAAGTCCTTCCTCAACAGAATGATCTCTTAACTACCACATCTCTTGCTGACCAGTTTAATAACTGCTGTAACTCAAGAAGATGCAATACTCTGGTCACTGAGCAAGCAAAGCCCAAGAGCCATCCAGAGGTAGATCTTACTAGAATACATCATAATCTTATTTGAAAACCTATTTTTGTCTCCCCCACTACTCCTGTCTAGATTACAATCAAAAGATGAAAGAACAATATGCTATGAAAGACCTGAATAAGCATTTCTAAGTGCAAAATCATTATCCAGAATATTGACTGGCATGAGGAGAGCATTTAAAAACTTCAAGCCTTGGCAGCCTTCAATAATGTCACAGAAATGGCACCTGTCTAGGAGGGCTCTATATCAGCCTTGCTGCCCTAAAATCAATGACTTTATAACTATTTCCAGCAAAGAGTGATCTGGCTCAAGGAAATTCAGCATTTCATAGTACAGCAGCTCAAGCACAGCTAAAGACAGGGCTAATGAGACATCAAAACCAGGAGAAATTCACTATGTTTGCCTTAAAAGAATTTTTGGTCTTTTTGCCTTTAGAAAAGAGAAGGAAGTCAAATGCCTTATAGCACTACATTGCTGGAAGTCTTGGTCTTCAAGTGTTTGGGCTCTATCTGAAGCTCTGTCTAGAGGTAAAGGGATACATATTACATAAAGAATAAATTTCAAGGCCTATTCAGCACTGAGGTTCCAATATTTTGTTGTTACAGTTCCATAAAAATCACTTTGTGTAGCATTTGTTTCTGTATAAAATAAAGTGAATGTCACAAGTTTTTGTCATACCATTTTTATTTAACAGGTTTTTTTTCTATGGCCATTAGTTAAAAAAGTTATAACAAGGCAAATCATTCATCAAAATGAAAAATGTTGTACTCCTTGAGCAAGGAAAGGGGAGTCTAAATAGAATGTTCCTGCTCTTAAATTAATGGAACTATCTTACATTTAATATTTTCTCTTAAGTAGTTATGTAAGCACTCCAAGATCATTAATGAAGTACAGAATCACAACTTACAGCTGAAGGGCAAAACTGTTAAAAAGCATTTCAGAACCTTGTCATCAAGTGTTACAGTCTAGGAAAACAAAAGGAAGGATCATCCATCTCCAACATCAGCATTGAATGTAGGCAACAAGGAGAAAGGACAACAAAGTCCACTGAAACTTGACTTGGAATCTGAGAGCTAGGACTAATCAAGAAGATGTACTGGGGAAGGGCCAGGACTGTAAACAAGAAACACTTGCTTATTAACACTTACAATACCTGGAGCGTGGCTGTCAAGAATGTCAGGCTCTTTTCCATAGTGTCCTGGGCTAGAACGAGGGGCAATGGATACCAACCGGAGCCCAGAAGGCTCTGCCTCAACAAAAGTCAAAACTCATTTCCTGTGAGGCTGCCAAAGCCCTGGAGCAGGTTGCCCAGAGAGGTTGTGGAGCCTCCTTTTCTAAAGATTGTCGAGACCCATCTGTATGTTTTCCTAAGAGACCTGCCCAGAGTGATCCTGCTTTGGCAAAGGGGTTGGACAGGATCTCCAGAGATCGCTTCCAATCCCTACCATTTTAATAGAAGAGTTCTAAAAATTGATTTTTTTTTTTGGTCACTCTTCTAATTTAAAATAATAGTTCATAGCTGCTCTTTATAAAGTCAATTATTTTGTATGCAACATTCCCAAGGGTACCACTGACAGTTCATCTGCTGGGATTGTGATGTGTCACATTTCTGTCCCCTAGGAATCACTGCAGTTCAGCTGTCTCTGGTAAATCCAGCCCTCACTTGCTATCCAGACACCGATACACACATTCCCAGCCTTCTGCCTAAAGTATCTGGTGGAATACATTTGCCCAGGTTTAAAGTAATGTAAGAAGTGAGTTTTTAACATACAATACCTTCAGTTCAACAAAAGAAAATTCACAGATGGAATTCATCCCAGTAAGGTAATGGAACTTGCAGAAATAGCTTAGAGCCACTGGCTATTAACCTTCAGAACTAATGGAGAGGAGCCAAGGTCTTAGAGCTGGGAGATGACAAACTATATTACCTGTTTTGAAGAGAGGAAGTAAAAAACCAGCTAACCTACCAAAGGGACTACAGAGAAGGTAGTGCAGATTGGAATTGTCAAGTGAGCTGGCAAAGTTTGCAGTCTGCTGCAGAGGCAGACCAAAAGGTTAATTGGCAAGGGAAACATGCCTGGGACACAGACAGTGGTTGAACCTTAGCCTCCAACTTCATCTCCTGGGAAGAAGGTTCTTCACTGAAAGGGTCCTCATAGACTGGGGACTTTTGAATACCAATCCCTGGAGGTGTCCCAAAGACACAGAGACCAGGGACATGGTTTAGCACTAGACTAGGCAGAGTTGGACTCTAATCTTAGAGGTCTTTTCCAGACAAAAGCATTCTGAGATTCTACCACACTAGTACAAGCCAGCTGTCTTAAGACACTTCCACAGGTGTCAGAAAGTTCAGGAGTTTCACCAGATTCGAGAAGCAACAATCTACCAGCCTAATTCCTCACTGCTCCCCAGCACTTAGGCAGAAAAATCAAGAATTCTTTTAATACATCCCTTTGTGCTAGTCAAACTCTTTACACCTTTAGGCCACCTTGCACTTTTCAAATACTAGGATTTAAACTGCATGCTGAGTACACTAGAGAGACTGACAGCATACAACAGAAGATGGGACACAGACCTATCACACACCAAGAATGGGAATATTCCTTGGCAGAGATTAAGTTTACAATCTCATCAGATACAAAAGCAGTCTAAGAGCCAACTGCTCTGTAATGGTTTAGAAAGGTCATTTTCCTGTCTGTTACAAAAAGCTTATCATTTGGTTTTCCAGTTTGAGAAAACCAGCATCCTCTTTGTTCCCACATGACATGGGATCTAGGAAGCAGAGAACCCAGAAACACTTAGAACAGCTAAGTTCATCAGGAAACATACACCAAAACCTGATTCCCTGTTCATTTAGCACTGAAAGATAAATAACGAGCTCGTCTTCTTCCAGAATACATCAGAGCTCCAAAAAATAAACACTTCTCTCAATTGGAACAAACATGGATGTTTTCCAAACAACTCCAGCTGTCGAACTGCCTTCATTTAAAACCTTATTTATGAAGCTTTACATGTTTCTTTATTAATGTACATGTGAACAACAAAACTGTTTCATTTTTACCTCTCCTTTACCAGCTTTCTGGGACAGCAAAATGCAAGTCAATTCTACATGGAGGCACTGTCTGGACTAGGGAATCAGATCCTAAGCCTTTCTTTGCATCAGGATGTTTATGGTAGGGGGGAGTTAAAAAAAACAAACCACCAACACAACATAGAGAGCACCTTTTGCAGACTGACAGAGACCAAACTGGTGTGTGTGCTTCTTAAAAGCAGGTGAGATAGGCCCAGGTCACAATCAAGGTCAAAGCAGAAGGAACACAGATACCATTAAGTGTGAATTCAACTAGGCAGATCTGTTCTGCTGCTAACTTAACATCTTTTATCCTGTTCCACAAGCAGGCAGTACATCTCCTTGCAAGTGCCAGAGTGTTTGCTCTGGAATGCTGGAAACCAGAGGCACTTGCTCTGCTGCAGCCAGGTCTGTACCACCTGGCTATGGAAGCCACAGTAGCACCTTCTGCTTACATCATTTCTTACTGCTGCTCAGAAAGTCCCCTGTCACAATGAGTTTTGCAGACTTCACTTCTGTTAGGTGTACTGCATTTGATCAGACCATCCCCAAAGAGCAGACATGTGTGCTTGCCACTTATTCCAATGCAGAGTAATGCAAACAGTTGGTTTTGATGAGAAAGGACACGGGATAAAACAGTTAGTGACTAACAAGACACCAAAAATGTTTGATTACTCTGGCTGCTGCAGCTCCTTCAAAAACCACACAGTGATTTGTCTGTAAAAACTGTCCATTTTTGCTGGTTTGTTTTACTTTCATAATGCCTCTGATCCTAGAATTTTTTTTTTCCTTAAAACACTACTCCTTTGCTATTAGAAAGCAGATTGCTTCTGAATATTCATCTCTCTTTTCAGAACCATCATTCCAGTCAGACACAAGGGATTGCCTTATACAAAACAAAACACCAATGCAATATGAAAACACGAGGTACTTTCCCCTAGTATTTGTAGCTGTTCTATGTGCAATTCGCTTCAGCAGTATGAAAGCAATTCTCATCTGGTACCTCAAATTCCACTTTGGATTTAATCTGCAAATAAAAGAAAACAAATGTGGAATCAAAGGTCTGCTAAAGAGAAATGGAAACAGGAATGCAAGAGAGATCCAGAAGAATTAAAATAGTGCATGAGAACAACAGATTCATATTAGGCTGGAATCTCAAGGGAGTAATTTCTTAATTATAGAATGGTAAGGTTGGAAGGGACCTCAAAGATCATCTAGTTCTAGCCCCCTGCCATAGTGGGGGTCACTCGTGGTGTACTCTGGGATTTTATTTTGCTCCCTTCCTTTACTTTTCCCCTCATTTTTCCACACAATGTGTGAATGCAAACAGAACTCTCAGTTAACTTTTAATGATTTCAGACTGTTCATCTAAAACAGTATCTTTAAAAGTTTTTTCTTCAGAGTGGAGTAGCACCATACAGTTGCTGGTTCTTTCTCATCTTCTGGGAGAAAAGAATTAAAAATAACACTAAAGTGACCACGAATCCTACCTATTGGTTGCCTTTTGTAAGTATTTAGACCTGCATTCATAGGGTGGAGGACATAAAAATAATGACCTGATAGTATTGGAACAGAAATCTAAAGGGAATTTTCAGAATTTTCCAAGTCCAGACCACTCCTAGATATGCAGACCATATAATGTTATTTTGTTTTGTTTGTTTTTTAAAAAAAGGAGGGTGGGGTATAAATTTCTTATGAAATTATCCTTTACATCTGAAACCATGATTAAATTCTGGACTGTATGTGAAAATGCCATGCATAACTCTGCAATACATTTTCATATTCTATGCAATGGGACAGTTGGAACAGACACAGCAGTGCTGCTGTAAATGGATTGTGCTTCTGAAGCTCTGCTAGAATGAACTTTGCATTTGTTTTCATCACCATGACAGCCTTGTCTCATTACCCAGATTCATATTTGTTTTCCAGAGGATTTCAATGGTAAGTATTTGGTAGCCAACTCTGGAAAAAAAAGAAAAAGTGCATTCATCACTCCCCTAATCCAGATCTATGACAGCCTGAGGTGCAATAAAGTTTGCATTGCCTCCAGTTTAGAAAGACTCTATTAATAACTGATGGCAGAGCTGTAAGTTAGATATCTGTGTTTCCCCAAATGACTGTCAACCAAGCCTTTGTGGATTACACATAAAAGCAGCATGTTCTGACATCATTGCTATGGTTTCAAGTCAAGCATTACCCAAGCATCTCTTTTGCATGTTCATTGCGATAAGGTCCTTAATTTCACAACCCACATGAGCTCTGGTTCCTCTACTGCATCAAGCTGACAGTGTTCACCTCAGGAGCAGTTGTTTGGCATTTTACTTCTTTGTCAGTGTGTTAACCTAAGATTTGATTGCCATGTAGTAGTCATGCTTTGAGCTGAGGATGGAATCAGTAATTTCCTCCCGAGTTTCTCCATGGGACTCATCACAAGAGTGTTGGATGTTCAGAGTCATTACCAAATTCACCTATGCAAGAACCAAAGGGAGGAATAGGTTTTTATTATGGCCATTTTACTGCTTAGGAGCCAAGGCACATAAGAGCAGGTTTTTCACAGTTAAATAGGTACCCAAAAATGCTTGAGGGAGCCTACTAGTTGTCCCAAAAGTGCTAAACCACTGCATGATTTTGAAATTTCTTCTTGAGACTGTGCCTATCTCCAGCCACACAAACACACTTTCAGCTCCAAGCAAAACAGATTAAGGGTGAGGGTATCCATGAACTGTGGCTTTCCACATCCTGTATCTCATCCTTGGAGTATTTAGAATTTGTGCTAACTTTTTGTATGCTTTAAAACACAAGCTTCAAGCTGCAGCAGAAATCCAAACACCAGTTCTGGCTCTGAATCTTCAGCATTTCTGCCTATCACTCAGCAAGAGCCCAAGTCAACCATCCAAAAATATTGAACACCTCTGAAAACCCTTTTACAGGAATGAACCATCAGCAAAACTCTCTGTGGAGCTGCTGAGTGCCGCTTTCAGGTATCCATAACCATTCTCTACCTGCAGTTCTCATTTTTTGCCACATACTTTCTAGCTTCTGGGAGGGAAAAAAAAATTTAAAAAAAAGAGAGAGTCTTGACTGCAACTTCTTTCACCATAAAGTCTGAATGAGGCAGCAATTTCTCCCCCATATGTCCATCACTGGGCAACTGATCGTCACACTGCATATACACAGACAGTTTTGCATATGCAGTGTAGCTGATGTGCAAAATAACTCATCTGACTTTGCAACTCCAAGGGGTTCTTCTCATACTTCGTGAGTGAAATTTAAAAGGTTTAACATAGCAAAAAGGACAAAGAAAGTGGAAGGAGTCCCTCATGATCTAATCACAGAATCGTTCTATTTGGAAGGGTCTTTAAGCTTATCCAGTCCAACCATTCTCTAACTCTCCTGAGGCTGATGCTAACCTATGTCCCTCAGCACCACATCTCTGCTTCTTCCAAACACCTCCAGGGGTGGTGATGCAACCACCTCCCTGGGCAGCCTGTGCCAGGCTTTTAGAACCTGTCAGTGAAAAACAATTTCTTCTGATCTCCAATCTAAACCACTGCTGGCACAACCTGAGGCCATTTCTTCCCACCCTATCACTTGTTACTAGGCAGAATAGACCTCACTCCCATCTCCTTTCAAGAAGTTCTAGAGAACATTTCTCCCCTCAGCCTCTTCTTCTCCAGACTAGACCACTCCCAGTCTCTCAGCCACTCATCACTAGATCTGTAATCTAGACCCTTCCCCAGCTTCATTGCCCTTCTCTGAGCACACTCTTTCATGCAGGGGAGCAAATGCCCTGATGCCAATTTTCAGCAGACACCAAGACTTTTGATGTCCCAAATAGGCACAGATGGCCATGAGCATCATGTCTGTGATAAGAAAGCAGAACTTATGGTTTTGCCTTTGTGTTAGGTGTGTCCAAACCAAATTTCAGGCTTCCAGAGTCCTCCAAATAGAACTGGCAGTTTATTTCACTTACAATCCAGGTATTTCTCTAAATAAGCCTTTTCTTAAGCTAATCAGAGGTTTGTTTGGGGTTTTTTTTTTCAACTTTTTTTTTTTTTGTGTGTGGGTTTGTTGTTGTTGGTTTTGTTTGGTTTTCTTTTTTGTCATATATGAGCTATCCTGAAATAAAATCAGATCTGTAGTAGTGACATAAAATCAATAGCTCTATCTCCACAGGTGGAATCCAATCCAAAAGCCAAGACCTGCAGCAATTTCTTCATTTAGTTTTTTTCTGCTCTTCTCTAAGTGACCCAAAATATTCCATCATATAAATTCTAATGTTACAGTAGAGCCAAACTGGTGTTTTGCATTTGTACAAGCAGCAATCATGAAGTGTATTTCTACAAGCTGTTGCAATTATTACATTAAATCATCAGGGTAAGATTTGTCATTTGTCAGGACAACAAAACTTGAAGGACATCAGAGGACATTTTTGTTCCCGAGAAAATATTCCCTTATCACATCCTGTGCAGCCCTGGAGGGAATAATAAATGAAGAGCCATAATTGAAAGCAATAGAGGATGCTGAATGCTCCACTACATTTCCAGTCTACTGGAAGGATACTTCAATCTTTGGCTAACAGAGAAGCAGAATAATCATAAGCATATCTTCACCAACACTGAAATATGTGTAAGGACAATAAAACTATATATACTCCTTTGTTCAACAGCTTTGATAGAGAGCTATCATTTAGGAATAATACATAATAACTCTATAATGTATAATATATAATTATGGAAATAATTAGTATAATCTTGAGATGAGATGAGGGCTATTAGTGGCAGTGGATACTTTGAACCTTGCACATTTAGTCAAAAAGACCAATGAGATCCAATCAAACTTCTCAAAACCGAATTGCAACAAACAATGGCAGCACAGCTGCTATTAGAATTATAATTGAGTTTAGGAGGGAAACAGCAGCTGAATGCACTGTGGATAATTAAGGAGCAAGCTTTTGTTAACACCATCAGTAGGGTCATGATTCTGCAGATTGTGAACCTATTACAGCTCAACAGACGAGGCTATTTTTGTAACGGAGGTATAGTTCTGCTTTTGCTACCCATGAAGTAGATTCTGGCTACAAGAGAGCTGATCACTTTGTTTATTTAAGCTATCCATTTAGAGAAATTATAAGCATTGACAGAAAAAAAATCATCTAAGATTACCATGGAAACCTTATTCTTAACCACTGAGGATTGTGGGAACAATTGGTTGTACAACTGGGAGGGTAAATAACAAGCCTCTGAGTATGACAGAGACTGTAGCTACCAAATGACACAAAATGCTTCATCTCTTTCAGGCTAACATCCACTCTACCTTAGCCCAATGCTGAAAGAGAAACAATGCACCTTCTGCAGGCAGAGAGTGAGAAAAACATCCAACATCATCACATTTACGGTGTGCATACAGAAACTGCAAGTCCTTGTGGGCACAGAATTGTTTGGAAAAGACCTCTGAGATCTAGTGCTATCATCAGTTCAATGCCACTGTGGCCCTTTAAACCATACCCACCCACTTTTGGACTGCCTCCAGGGATGGTGACTCCACCACCTCCCTGGGCAGCCTATTCCAATGCCTGACCACTCTGGTAGCAAAGAAATTTCTCATTATATCCATTCTAAGCCTTCTCCAGTGCAACTTGAAGACATCCAACCACTTGTTCCTTGGGAGGAGAGCCCAAACCTCACGCCAAACTCCTTTCAGGTGGTTGTAAAGAGCAAGGAGGCCTCCCCTCAGCCTCCTTTTCTGCAGGCTAGACAACCCCAGCTCCCTCAGCTGCTCCTAACGAGGCCTGTGCTGTTCATCAGCTTTGTTGCCCTTCTCTAGATACACCCCAGCATCTTAGTGTTTTCTGCAACAAGGGCCCCAAAACTGAACACAGGATTTGAGGTGTGGTCTACACCCATGCCAAGTACAGGGGCATGATAATACCTAACCCAGGTGCTAGGGAATTACAAAACTCAGGATCATGATCTAGTTGGGAATGCTCCTGATTACTCCAGGGGTGTTGGACTAGACTGCCTTTGGAGATCCCTTCCAAATTCTATAACCAGGAATTACAAAAGTGACTAAAAATCTGTATTTCTTGTTGTGTGTTGACTCATCTTGGAACAAAGGTTACCCATTAGAAAAGAAATTAATCGAGAATCAACAAGTGAGGATGCACTCTGATCTCACACCATTGCACCACAGTCAGGCAATGCGAGATGCTTGACCATTCACAGCCAGGAGCCAGGGATCCAGAAACAGAAAGGAGGCCATTCAAATGCCAACAACATTACATCCTTTTAGCAATGCTACTCTCATAATAACCTATTGTCATAATCACTGGTGCTCTTTAAACAAGCTGAAGAGTTTAGGTCAATCAGAGAAGTGATCATTACCATTATCTGGCAACCCCTTTAACTCAGGTAGTATGGGCTGAGGATCCTTGGCTTAAGACAGCGCTGTTGACAGCATAGGTCATTTCACTGGCAAACACAAATTTGTTAGGGACAAATGAGTAATCCTGCTTTGGAATCTCATTGACCTCAATGTGTAAATAAAGCAAACAGAATGTGTCTGACTGGCAGCAAGCCATTGCTGTGCTGTGTGCAATAAAAACACTACTACGGCAAAAGGATTTTTTAAAAATATGCTTTGATATTTCAACCTGCTGAAAATTCTATTTCTGACCCAGCTGCCTCCTAAAATAATGGAAGAAAAAGAGGTTTGAAAGAGTACTTTAACACTACTGAGCATTTGCCTGTGGCAAAATCATTTGCAGGTTTTCCATTCCTGAAGCTTCTCAGGTCTTACCTCACCTGGCTGCGGAAAAAGGAAGCAAAAGCTTGTCCTGATTTGAAACTATTTTTATCTCTGTTTCTTCAGGAAGTTCATTCCCAGTCTCACTATAGGCAAACTTAAATTGGTCATTATTGCAATGGAATTCACCAAGACTCAGTATTGGATCATTTTTGTACAGTTCCTTCTAAGGGAATCTGGAGAACAGGGGCCAGCTAGGAATAAGAATTGTAGCATCATTAAGGTTGGAAAAGACAAAATACTAACTCTGCCAAGGCTGGTACTAAACTACATCCCTCAGCATCACATCTCTGCCTCTTTGATACACCTCCAGGGATGGTGCATGGTATTATCTACTGGCACCCCAATATTGGATGGTCAGGGCAAAGACTGTGTTTCTCTTGGATAGCTTTCCATGAAAAAAATTATTTGGTCATCGGGATTTTCATTACTGGGAAAATTTGTTTGCTGATAATGCAGGAGGGATCCAAACCAGGTTTGATTTCCTTTGCTGTTGTGGAAATCAAAGATAGATTCACTGATAGGAAGAGTAAGTTTGCTGTGAAGAAAACTGGCATGTGATTAAGCATAGAAGTCTTCTTACTGCAATCTGACAGGATGATTTTTCAGCTGAAACCAGAGTTTACTCCTCCTGAACAGCAGGTAGCACCCAGTTTAGACTGATCAACAGCTCCTATCTGCAATTTCCTTCTACTAATGAGATTGATTCTTTCCATAGTGATGTAATTGCCACTCCACAAGGCAGTTAAGAGCAAAGCCTAGAAGCTGAATCTTCCTGACCTCTGTACCACAGTGCTGCTGAGCCCTCACTGCTTCTGTTGAAGAGGATGCCTTGTGTGGAAGTCTTACTATACACAATTCCAGCTTAGTCCTGAGATGGAGCACAGCACAGGAATATTTGTGGCACACCAATGGGGAAAATTATGTGGCAGCTTTCAAAATTATTTTTCATTTATTTATTTTATGCCTGCTGTGCTTCAGATGTTTGATATTGAGGCAAGGTTAATGACATGCAGCTTGCATTTGGAATTGAAAGTGAAGATGTTTAAAAGGTGGTTCCTAGATGCTGTGGGTATATGGTAGACAGTGCCAGAATATACAAGAGATTAAATGATGCTTATCAAGAGGTGATGTAGACTAATTTTTCCTTTCTGTGCTAATTTGCTGGGTTCACCACATAGTGGAGGTAAAGTCTGCAGTTCATAAATACTGGCTACCCAAATCCAAGGTCAAATCCCAAAGTCTTTCTTGAGGCAAAGCTCTCAGGTAGTTGATTAATGTTTTGGCTGTGACAGAACGTTAAGTTTCACCTTATGCAATGACTACATATCAGCTATTACTAAGGTCTTGTATGGAATCAAGGATGCTTGATTGATTCATTTAATGCTGCTAAGATGTTTCCATCTAAAAATACTTTTTAAAACTGGAGCTGTAACTAAAGGCAGGACAGTGGTTGCCTCTCCCTGTAGAGCAGCTTAAGATGAACTGGATTAGTAAAAAGATACTTCAGATGTGTTTAGAATCATAGAATCCTTAAGGTTGGAAAAGACCTCTAAGAGTATTCAGTTCAGCCATCAATTCAGCACTCCCATGCCCACTAATCAATGTCCACAAAGAACATTCCTTGAACACCCCTAGGGATGGGGATTCCACCACCTCCCCAGGCAGCCTGTTCCAATCCCTGATCACTCTCACAGGTAAAAATGTTTTACTGATCTCCAACCTAAACCTCCCCTGGAGCAATCTGAGGCTGTTTCCTCTCATTTATCACAAATTACTTGGGAGAAGACACATGTTGTGACAGATATCTAAACAACTCATGCTAAAAAGATTTGAGAAAGAAAGCCTGAATCAGAAACAGTGTGGCTAGCAGGGCAAGGGAGGTTATTCTGCCCCTGTACTCAGCACTGCTCAGGCCACACCTTGAGTGTTGTGTCCAGTTCTGGACCACTCAATTTAAGAGAGATGTTGAGGTGCTGGAATGTGTCCAGAGAAGGGGACCAAGGCTGGGGAGGGGTCTGGAGCACAGCCCTGTGAGGAGAGGTTGAAGGAGCTGGGGGTGTGCAGCCTGCAGAAGAGGACACTCGGGGCAGACCTCTTTGCTCTCTGCAGCTACCTGAAGGAAGGCTGTAGCCAGGTGGGGGTTGGTCTCTTCTCCCAGGCGACCAGCAACAGAACGAGGGGACACAGTCTCAAGTTGTGTCAGGGGAGGTCTAGGCTGAATGTTAGGAGGCAGTTCTTGACAGAGAGAGTCATTGGCATTGGAATGGGCTGCCCATGGAGGTGGTGGAGTCATTGTCCCTGAAGATGTTCAAGAAAAGCCTGGATGGGGCACTTAGTGCCATGGTCTGGTTGATTGGATAGGGCTGGGTGATAGATTGGACTGGATGATCTTGGAGGTCTCTTCCAACCTGGTTGATTCTATGGTTCTATAATTCTATAAACCATCTGCCTGAGCAGGGCTGAGCATGGTGCATCTCTCAGCTCTGCAGCACACTGACCAGAGAAGTCAGTACAGTTGAACAAAGAATTAACTTCTCTACTGGAGAAACTCTTTAGTTATTACTGTTGCTCCACAGAGTCCCACACTTCCAGCACAATCTTCTCCTGACTGCTGTCTGCTGGCAGTTTGAAAGCTGTTTTACTGAATGAGAAGTATTTTTCTTTTTCTTTTTTCCCCTCTTTTCTACATAGTAATGAGCTTAAAACAACTGGTTGGGAGCTGTTAGGTATTTATTTACCGTGGTGGGTTAATCTCATCTAGTGGGTATAGAAACTCAATCATGAGTGCTACAGTATATAAGCTAATTGCCAGGATAAAACCAAATGAATAATTACTTAACTTCAGAATGAGGCCTGGGGGAATTTTTCTTTAATAAAGGTTTAATTCACCAGTGATAATGAATGCAATCTCACATACTACTGAACAACACCATTAGCATAATGGCTAAGATACAAAAACTATAATTAGAACAAACCAGAAATGTTAATTACAGCCATGAAGGTACCAAACAGTTTTCCTTTACCTGTCTAATGGGCTGCTGCCTGGGTAGCCTTAGTAATCCCTGGGAATGGGTCATCAGTTCTCTTCCAATGACTGACAGACAGAAATTAAAAACTGGGTCTTCCTTTGCCTTTTGATTCCAGGGAGGACAAAGCTGGTGAAGGGTCTGGAGAACAGATCTTGTGCAGACTTGCTGAGGAAAATTGTTTTGTTTAGCCTGGAGAAAAGGAGGCTGAGGGGAGACTTTCTGGCTCTATAGAACACCCTGAAAGGAGGTTTAAGTGATGTGTGGGTTGGTCTCTTGTCCCTAGTAATTAGTGATAGGACAAGAGAAAGTGGCTTCAGGTTCAACCAGTTTAGGAAAAACTTCTTTACTAAAGGAGTGCTCAAGCCTTGGAACAGGCTGCCCAGTGAGGTGGAGGAGTCATTATCTCTATAGGTATTCAAAATCCATCTAGATATGGCACTCTGGGATAGAGTTTACTGGGCATGGTTGTGTTTGGTTAATGATTGGACTTGATCTTTGAGGTATAATAGGATCACAGAATCATTAGATGATTCTATGATTCACACAGAGTACAGGTGAGGGAAGGAAAGACCATACCTCTACTCCTGAAAGGAGGTTGTAGCCAGGTGGGGTTGGGCTCTTCTCCCAGGCAACAAGCAATAGAAAAAGTGGAGACAGTCTCAAGTTGTGCCTGGGGATGTCTAGGTTGGATGTGAAGAGGAAGTTCTTGACACAGAGAGTGATTGGTGTTGGAATGAGCTGCCCAGGGAGGTGGTGGAGTCACTGTCCCTGGAGGTGTTCAAGAAAAGCCTGGAAGGAGCACTTAGTGCCATGGTATGGTTAATTGGGCTGGGTGATAGGTTGGACTGGATGATCTTGGAGGTCTCTTCCAATCTGATTGATTCTATAATTCTTTAAAACAACTGACTAGGCAAAGGGAAAGCACATTTAGAACCCTTTCTCTCCATGATTTCTTGTGCAACTCTCAGCAAGCCCCCAATTCCTCTATGCCTCCCTGTTGCTGTGGTAAATAGCATACAGAATTTCCTCAGGAAAGCGTTGCTGAATTCAGTAGTGCTTGCAAGGCATTCACAAACCATGATAAAGCTAAAAATAAATACATAAATAATCTCCCATGTTTCTGAATCCCACCCTTCAATTCCTTTCACTAAGAAATCTGTTGCCAGCCTGGGAATCTTAGTGCTCTCCCAGGTTTGTTCAGTGCCCCTAGCCATGATGGCTGTGCACAGCACTGCGGAGCTGCCCGAGCAGAGGCGGCAGGCTGCTGGCTGGGCAGCTGCTGAGAGTTTCACTGATAACAAGCACTTTCATTTCCTCCACAAACAACAATAACAAAAGCCCTTCACGCATAAAAACTTGCAGAGAACTTCTATATCTTGCCGAAATGAAATCCGAGAGACGTCCCCGTGCAGCAACACTCTTTTGTGCCACACGCAGTCTCTCATCTCACCCCACACAAATATTAAGTTCACAGATTAAGGCACTCCAAAGTTCTAAAATATGAGAGCTAATGTTGCATTCCTCCCCACACCCCTTGCAGGACTTAGTGTATGCAATGGTCACTAACTAAACGAGGAGCTATAAATAGAGAGTTGTGGGGCATTAGAACAGGTTGCCCAAGTGGGTGGTGGAGGTCCCATCCCTTGAGACATTCAAGGTCAGGCTTGATGAGGCTCTGAGCAACCTGATCTAGTTGAGGACGTCCAGGAAGGACAGGAAAACGTGCAGGAAAGTTGGACTAGATGACCCCTAAATGTCCCTTCCAACCCCATGCACTCTATGATTCTGTTCTACAATCCAATGAATTCTACATTTCAGAGAAGTCTCTCTTTTAATTCCAGGCAGAAGTGACCTATTAGACTCAACCGCCAGCGCCAGCAGAATGCTGTGCAACTGAAACAGACTGCAATTCACTGTTTAAATTATGATGCACAAAGCTAAACAATCTTCTCATATGAATTTGTCTTTCATGCCATGTAAGGTTTTCTAGGAAAAAAAAGCTGTAAAACTAACAAAAAAGAACAAAGGAACAGCTGTAAGTCAAGAGTTCTTATGCCAACACTGTTCAGCTGGGCTCCACATTGATTTCCATCCTCCACTTCATGCTGGTTAGAAACATAGATGAGGTTCTAATGTTTCAATTTGTTATTTCCCCCCTCCCCATCGTATTTTCATAGAATGGTAAAGTTGGAAGGGNATTGCAAGACCTTGTCAATAGTCCCTCCCCAGTCTTCCTGTAGGCCCCTTCAGATACTGGAAGGCTACTCTAAGGTCTCCTGGAAGCCTTCTCTTCTCCAGGCTGCAGAGCCCCAACTCTCTCAGCCTGTCCTCATAGGACAGCTGCTGCAACCCTCTGATCATCCTTGTGGCCTCCTCTGGACCCACTCCAACACTTCCATGTCCTTCCTGTGCTGAGGGCTCCAGAACTGCACACAGGACTCCAGATGGGGTCTGACAAGAGCAGAGTAAAGGGACAGAATCCCCTCCCTTACCCTGCTGCCCACACTGCTCTTGCTGCAGCCCAGCACACAGTTGCTGTCTGGGCTGCATGTGCACACTGTAGACTCATGTTGAGCTTTTCATCACCCCAGACTCCCAGGGCCTTTTCCTCAGGACTGCTCTCAGCCATTCACCACCCAGCATGGAGTCATGCTTGGGATTGTACCTACCCAGGTGCAGGACTTTACAGTTGCCCTTGCTGAATTTCATGGGCTTGGTTCATTTTAAGTTTGTTTTATTTATCACAGTATCACAGTATCACCAGGGTTGGAAGAGATCTCAAAGGTCATCAAATCCAACCCATCACCATTAGCAATTGTTCAGCCTGGAACTCACAATATCCACCCCCGCTCACCACACCCCCACACCGAGGTGCCAGCAAATTTGAATCACCAGGTTCACATAACCCCTGAATCTCAAGCCAGAGAGGCCTCCCTGGGACTACTTTAAATCTGCAAAGGAAACAAATGACCACATTGCTCTCACCAGCTGTGAGGTAAGAGAGGTAATAAAGCAGACGATTAAAATATTGCTACTTATATCACAGCAAGGCCTTCAGATATACTCACAGAGATCCTAGCACCTTTTTGTTTGGGCATTCTGGAGATAGAGGTCAGTATTCAGGGCTCTGAATATTTAATAACAAGCAAAAAAATAGAAAACTGAGTCCTCTCTTAGTTCTATATTTACCTCATCACACAAAACACCCTCCTTGACTTCTGAAAGCCAGGCAGGTTCCTAAATATGGGCTTAAGAAGCTTAAATTTAGGCTTTTGAATCTGAATGGTATTTGCCTGCAGGGTACCCAAGCTCAAATTCACCCTGGATATCAGGGAGTGCAGTTTCTCTGGCGTCACTTTTACTATCAGTGAATAAGTTTATTCAATCTTGAGAATGTACTTTACCACCTGTCAACACAATTTTTTTGGCTGTGATGTTTTTATAACGAAGCTTTACCACCTTCCACTGATTTTCCAAGCAAGCCCAACCTTTTCTTACAGCCACCAAAAGCTTTACAATTAGCTGTGGCTGGTTTGTTTCTTTCCAGCAATGTATCTTGCATCTCTACTGATTGCTGGGCTTTGGAAATGAACTGAACATGTATTTATTGACTAATCAAAAATACAGTAAAAGTAGAAAGACACAGCAATATTTAAAATCTAGCTGATTACCCTTTGGTGGCAGATGACTAACAGCTTACCTCAGCAAA
This sequence comes from Eubucco bourcierii, assembly GCA_013396675.1. Classification (NCBI taxonomy): domain Eukaryota; kingdom Metazoa; phylum Chordata; class Aves; order Piciformes; family Ramphastidae; genus Eubucco; species Eubucco bourcierii. The sequence goes on along the minus strand of VWZE01025796.1, from coordinate 264,183 downwards.
GCAAAAATTGCTGCCAAAGGTTTCTTCATAGAAATAATCCTTATTTATTATCCAAGTTCACAGCTGTATACACTGCAGGCAGCAACTAAAAAACACTTAAAAACCACGATGCTAAAAAAGCAAACCCCCGGCTTACATGACTGCAATGCTTATTAAAAGTCCAATCCTTCCTGATTAAAGCCAACAGGAGAGGTTCTGCCAATGATTTCAGCAGCAAAGGAAGTCATCTCAGGGAAAATATTCAAAGTCACAAAGCTTCATTTTGCTCATTAGCACAAAATATGTGACTCTCTCTAGCATGCACAAGGAAAGCACTAAGCAACTCAGAGAATCTTAGGTTACTCAATATTCCTTCTTGAAGGGACAATAAAAGCTATTTTCTGCCCCCAGTACAGTCCCAGGGGTCTGAATTCAGTGCTTGGTCTTGACCTTCGAGATCTTTTCCAACCAAAACAATTCTATGATTCTGACTCCAGCATAATCACCTTATTCTGGAGAAAACACACAGCTCACGTAGCAAGCTTACGTGGAAGTATGTTTCTAAGACCTATAAAAATATTCAGCATTCAGTTTGGTAAAACGTATGGGCTAAGACCAGGTGAAGAGAATGATGTTGGCTAAGCAGTGCAGTCACTAACTGTTTGCCTGGAGGGCTGAAATTAGGGAAATAGCCTGCCCATCTCCTGCTGCACACCCCAGCCCCTCCTCACCTGGCTTTTGTTTGCCCTTCCTGTGCTGCAGACATGCAAAGCTGGGTGACAAAACACCAGCAAGTGATTGGAAACTGGAGCAGGTTCAGAGAAGGGCAGCAAAGCTGAAGGGTCTGGAGAACAGGGCTGGTAAGGGGCAGCTGAGGGACCCAGGGGTGATTAGGCTGGAGAAAATGAGGCTGAGGGGAGACCTTCTCACTCTCTGCACCTCCCTGAAAGGAGATTGGATCCAGGTTGGTGGTGGTCTCATTGCTAGTATCAAGTGGTGGAACAAGAGGAAGTGGCCCCAGGTTGCCCTAAAGGAGGTTTAGATTGGAGAATAGGGAAAATGTCTTTGCTGCAAGAGTGGTCAGGCATTGGAAAAGATTTTCCAGCTGAGGTGTCTTCTTATCCTAATTTTTCTCCTTCAATATCTTTCCTGCCTAGGTTTATAAAGGTCAAAAGTTCCTGTAGTCCCACAGCTCAGTATGTTAGAGCAGCAGATGGAAAATGCATCAAGATGTTTATAGTCATTTTACAGACCTTCTGGTCTTGCCTTGAACGATCCACAAACCTCTTTAGCTTCTCTCATTAGAAACCCCTGAAGAACCCCAGCAAGACTCAGCTGTTGCCCACACAGCAGCAACGTAGATCCAAAACCCTAGGACACACCAGGAACTTTTTGAACTAGAAGATGAATTGGAAGGGCTGTCTCAGTTGTATTTTTGGTTTTGTATACAAAATGTAGTGATTTCTGGTGTATAAACCATTCTTCTTTCCAGCATTCAATCTCACTACGAAAGGAGATTGTAGTTAGAATCATAGAATGGTAAGGTTGGAAGGGATCTCAAAGATCATCTAGTTCCAACCCCCTGCCATAGGCAGGGACACCTCCCACTAGTACAGCTCACTCAAGGTCTCCTCCAGCCTGGCCTTGAACACCTCTAGGTAGGGAGCAGCCACAACCTCCATGGGCAACCTCTGCCAGTGTCTCACCACCCTCACTGTAAAGAACTTCCTCCTAACATCCAGTCTAAATCTTCCCTCTGCCAGTTCAAACCCATTGCCCCTTGTCCTGGCATTATAAGACCTTGTCAGTAGTCCCTTCCCAGCCTTCCTGTAGGTCCCTTCAGATACTGAAAGGTTACTCTGAAGTCTCATGGAAGCCTTCTCTTCTCCAGGCTGCAGAGCCCCAACTCTCTCAACCTGTCCTCATAGCAGAGCTACTGCAACCCTCTGAGCATCTTCGTGGCCTGCTCTGGACCTGCTCCAACAGTTCTATGTCATCTCTGTGCTAGGGGTTCCAGAACAGAGCTGTTAGGTGGTTGTTGGCCTCTTCAACTCATATCAAGTGATGTAATAAGAAAAAATGGCCTCAAGTTGCACGAGGGGAGGTGTATATATTGGATATTAGGAAAATTTCTTTCTACCAGAGTGGTCAAGCATTGGAACAGGCTATCCAGGGAGCTGGTGGAGTCCCCATCCCTGGAGGTGTTCCAGAAATGTGTGGCCATGGCACTTGGGGATGTGCTTTAGTGACCATGGGTCTGTTGGGTCAATGATTGGATTTAGAGGTCTTTTCCAACCAAAACAATCCTATGGTTCTGTGAAACACACAAGTTAGCTCAGGTAGAAAGGAGTTCATATTAATATATCAGCATGTATATAAAAAGCCAAATTCCTAAAGGGAAGAGCACATCTATTAACTGCTGAAATACTTGAGAGTAATTTCCTCCTCCCTAGTCAAATTTTTGAGTACAAAAACATTGTACCTGTGTTCCTTAGCAACATATTAATTTCAAGTATATATATGTATTTTTTTTCCCTTATATATGATTTTTTTTTCCCTGACAAAGTAACTACAAACAAAAGGACTCTGGAAAAGCAAATTCATGTTTGCCTATTCTGTTAATTTAAATTATGTGATCTTTCCAAATAGAAGCACTGAAATAATTAAAGCTAATTCTTCAAAATTATTCTTGTATATTCAATTACAGATTTTAATTATTTTGGAGAAATAATTCACAGTGTTAATGAAAGAGACAGTACTTAGAACCATGGCAGAGTATGGTTTTCATGTTTCTGCATTCCATAAGCCTTATTAGAAATGTAAATCAAATATTTGATGAATACTAAGAGCCTGTTGGGACATTAAAATGAATATTACCATTGTGACTCTGAGAATCAGGTTGAAGTATAACAAAAGTCAGTTAAGGTAAGTGGATTTCAGTGCCAAAGGGAACATTAGCTGTTTTAAAGAGGCCTCTGGAGTATTACTCAGTATTAAATATGGAAAAAAAATAGCTGTTTAAATAACACCCAGGTTGTGACACAACCAACAAAAGACAGCAGAATTCCAAAGTTTCAGTAGCTCATAGGAATTAGTGTTATCTGCCATGCTGGTACAAAGTGAGGACAGCAGGTTGGTGGGGAACAGGCAAAAAGCATATGGGACTTAACTCTAGGTCTTCTCCATCACCCCATAACCATTCACCATCGTGATGAAGGAGAATTTGGCCATTGCTTTTGAAGAGAGCAACTCCTAATGCAGGCCACAGCTTGAATCTTAAAATATGGTTTGGTATTTAATGTTCTGTAGAGGTATCCAAAGCTCACCATATTCTGCAACAGGCACTTTGAGACACTGAAAGCTGCATGCATAAATACCATAGTGTCAAGTGTCTGGAAAACTGGGCAAGCTGCAGTTCAGCCTAGGAGATAGCAGGCTTCAGAGGGAGGGACAAGTGGGAAACAGTTGAGCAGTGATGCCTCTGGCCATGGACAAAGGCTGTGTCAGGGAAACAACTATTACACACTGGTGTCATCCCATCCTAGGCTTCTCACAAGGCACTGTGGCCCAGCGCATCTTGGGAACACTTAAGACAAGACCTACTTCAACTTTGTGTTCACATAAAGGGATGGAAGAATGAAAGATGTCTGCTTTTAAAGGTTGCAGAGGATAGGATAGTATGCCAAAATGTCCCACTATGTGGCTGAAACTCCATGCTTTTCCTTACAAAGTAAAGATCTAGGGAAATTTTAGCGGTATGCAAGCTGAATTCAGAAGATCATCTTCCAAAATTGAACTTCTACACTGTTTGCACAAAAAAAAAATTTGATTCACCTATTAGGGTTGCTATTCAGAGAATTTGGGGTACTTATCTCCATTTTTTACACTTTTCCCTTTCCCTGCAATTGGCTGTGGTCAGAACATCTCCTCAACGGTTATGTCAAGGTATCACTGACTAAGTATCTACTAACAGACAGAGGCAGATGTAGATTTCCTCTGCTGGAGGTGTAGCTTGAACTAGTCCAGAACACAGGGAAATGAAGAGCAGGGATAATAAGTACTTCATTTCTCCTAGTGCCTTGACAAAAGGCCTAATCCTGCCCTGGTTGATCAAGGGTCCACATGTTTGAAAGGTGCCAAGTCAATTTGCCACACAGTTTATATTCAGTTCTACAAGCTGCTGTAGATCATAGACTGTATCAGTTTGGAAGGGATCCTCAAAAGTCATCTGGTCCAACTCATCTGACCAGAACTACTGCAATAATAACTTTTTTTTTCATGTGTTATTTAGGATAAACCATCTTAAATCACGTTAAAAAAATGCGTTTTCATAGAATCAACCAGGTTGGAAGAGACCTCCGAGCTCATCCAGTCCAAGCTATCACCCAGCCCTATCCCATCAACTAGACCACGGCACTGAATGACCCTTCCAGCCTTTTCTTGAACTTTTTCTGGGATACCTGCTCCTAACTTGGTGTCATCTGCAAGCTTACTGATGATGGACTCAAACCCCTGGTCCAGATTATCAATAAAGACATTGAACAGGATCAGACTCAGCACTGATCCCTGGGGTCACCACTAGTGACTGGCTATCAACTGGATGTGGCACCATTCACCACCATTTTTGGAAGCAATAAACATGAAGATTTAACTTCTTTCCCACATAGTGCTGTCCTATGCAAGAATTTGTGAAATTCTTCATAGCTACCTAATCTTTAAGCTCACATTTTCTACTGCCTCATTTTTTGTTATTAGGGATCAAAATAACCTGCTCAAAACATGAATCACAGGCTCATAGCATGTCAGGGGAATGGACCCAAAGAGATCATCAAGTCTAACCCCCCTGCCAGAGCAGGACCAGGCAATCTAGCTGAGGTCACAGAGGAACACATCCAGACAGGCCTTGAAAGTCCCCAGAGAAGGAGACTCCATTGCCTCACTAGGAAGCCTGTTCCAGTGCCTTGTGACCCTTACAGTCAAGAAGTTCCCCCTTGTGTTAAGGTGGAACCTCCTGTGCTGCAGCTTCCATCCATTGATTCTTGTCCTATCCCAGGGAGCAAGTGAGCAGAGCCTGTCCCCCCACTTCTGATCACCAGTCCTCAGATATTTAGAAACATTTATTAAATCCTCTCAGTTTTCTCTTCTCCAGACTAATCAGCACCAGGTCCCTCATCCTCTCCTCATCAGGCAGTGCTCCAGCCCTTGTAGCTCTCCACTAGCCCTTCTCCAGCAGATCCCCGTCTCTTAAACTGGGGAGCCCAAAACTGAATGCAGTACTCAAGATGGGGTCTCACCAGGACAGAGTAGAGAGTGAGGAGAATCTCCTTCAATCTGCTAGACATACTCTTCTTAGTGCACTCCAGGGTCCCATTTGCCCTCTTGGCCACACGGGCACATTGCTGTCCCATGGATTTCATCCACCAGCACTCCCAGATCCCTCTCCACAGGGCTGCTCTCCAGCAGATCACCTCCCAACCTGTACTGGTGCAGTTTATTATTCCTCCCCAGCTGCACAACTCTGCACTTGTCCTTGTTGAACCTCACTTGGTTCCTCTGTACCCAGCTCTCAGTCAGTCCAAGTATCTCTGGATGGCAGCACAGCCTTCAGCTGTATCAGCCAAGCCTCCCAGTTTGGTGTTATCAGCAAACTCGCTGAGCAAAACCCTTCCCTGTCAAAACTGAGATGAAGGATAAGATGAGGCATCAGAGAGGTCTGTCCTGAGTCCAGTTCTAGTCGATATTCTCATGAACAACTGCTAACATAATGGGACAGAGAAAACACTTCCAAAGCATGTAGGTGACAGTATGCTGGAAGCAGCTACAAGCACTGTACAGGAGAGCAGTCAGGCTCCAGATTGGCTTGAGAAATCAGACAGAAGTGGCCCAAAGTAAAATTAAAAAATCAATAAAGGCGAGTGCAAAGTAGCAAACCTGGAAAGAAAGAACTGGGGGAAGCAGTGGAGGCTTGCACTATAGAGGGCAACAAACAGCAGCATCGCACAGAGAGCAAAGCGTTACCCTGAGCTGCTCTAGCAGATGCACCGTCATGCAGCATGGACCTGCTCCAGTAGCATTAGCGGCCCTTTGACAGCAGATCATCCAATGAAGTGAGCCAAAATCCAGATGAAAAACAAAAGTTTAAAAACCTAATGTCATGGAGCCAAAAGTAACCTTGGTGAGCTCTCTTAGTGAAAGTACTTTATTTCTGACTGCGTAACTTACTAGCACACCAAGAGTCACAGACTTCAGTCGGTGACTCTGATCTAGCCCTAGTAAAACCAGAGGCCAGAGGCCAGAGGCAGAGGAGGATAAGCTGAAGATCAATCAGTGGGTACACACACATTGATAAGGATATTAAGCAAGACTGGCCCCAAAACCAAGCCCTGAGGAGCACCACTTGTGCCCAGCGATGATACGCTCACAGTAAAACACTCAAATTCAGCACAAAAATTCACCTTCTCTGAAAGGAAAAAAAATACCCCAAAACCAACATTCAACAAAACCCCAGCCAACCAACCCCACTGGCTTATTTCTGTGTGCAAAGAATTGATCTGTATGCTTTTGGATCCAGTGGGAATCCTTGCATCCTTGCTGACAAACATTCCAGATGATAGGGGAGTTTTTTAACCTATTGAACTCTTCTCAATCTCTAATACTTTGGGGAGAGAATCAGCAGTCAAGGAGAAAGGTACATTATACATATTTTATCTCCTTTTGCTGCAGTTGATTGTGAGTGACCTATAGTCTTTAATACCTGAAGGGATCATTAGATCAGATTTACATTTAGCCTTCATCCAGCAACCACTATGTAGGAAATGCAAAGCTTTGCGATAGCTCTATTAAGATATTTTATTAATATGTCTATTATTACTAACTCACAAAGCTCTTCCATGGTGGAACTTAAATTTCTTATCATTATATTTGGTTTAAATGGTCATAATGAGAGTCTACAGCTGCCTCAGTCTCTTTACCACGTAATTGTGGAGAACATAATTAAACACCAGCACAAGAAACTCCCAAAATATTGTGTTCTGTCTGATGCATGAGAGCTATTACACCTTCGGCCCTGTTGCTGTGCTCATAGCTTCCTGTGGCTTGTCCTCCAAGATTTTGCTTAATGAAAAGTAAACAATTCTAGGAGGCAATTTCCCATCAGTAATGCAGGAAGCATCTTTTTCTTCAGAATGTGCACAGCACTCAACACAGAAGGGTCTTGCTCTATAAATAAGGCTGTTCTGGCATAACTGCCACAGAAATTGCTCTAGGTGTTGCTTATATTTAGCGATGTATGCACAAGATGTCACAAATACGAACCACAGCAAGGAAGAATGGAGAGAGAAAGCTGCAAAGATAGAAAAATCTGGGGTTTAGTATAGGAAGTTCAGAAGGGCCAATTGCAGAGATGATCCCTGCTGTGCCCACATTTGGTTTGAAAATTCTCCAGCTATCAGGATGCTGCAACTATGAGCAGTTTGCCTTAACAACAGACACCAGAATCAGCTCAGAGCCATTTCCCTAATCCAGTCTCACCCAGCATCAGCACTGATCACTCCAGTGACTGCAGAATGCACTCAGTAGCAAGATATTACTGCTAGATTCTTCAGTAAATCCAGAACCACAGAAGGTGAGAGGTGGAAGTGGCCTGTGGTGATCTAGTCCAACCTCACTGGAATGCATCCAGACAGGTGTGGAATGTCTCCAGAGAAGGAGACTGCACAACCTCTCCAGGCTGCAGCATACTCATAGGAAAGAAACTTCGTCCTGAAGCTCAGGTGAAACCTCCAGGGTTCCAGTTTGTGTGCATTGCCCCTTGTCTTATCACTGGGCACTACTAGAAAGGGCCCAGCCTGTTCTGCTTCACCTGCCCCCTTTAGCTATTGATGAGCATTGAGAAGATCCCCACCTCAGGCTGCACTTATCCAAGCTGAACAGCCCTGAAGGTCTCAGCCTCTCCTCAAAGTAAAGAAGCAAAGTAACTCTCTAACATAGACACATTCATAGTTCTTAGGAACTCAAAGTAAATATATACTTGAGTAAATCACATAAAAGCAGAGAGAAAAGGAAGTTTGTTAAACATAGGTTACAATAACGCTTCCTGAATAACATTTAAAGACATATTTTTCATGGCAATCATAGAATCAGAGAATGGTAAGTTTGGAAGGGACCTCAAGGATCATCTAGTTCCAACCCCCTGTCATATGCAGGGGCACCTCCCACTAGGACAGGTCACTCAAGGCCTCATCCAACCTAGCCTTGAACGCCTCCAGGGAGGGAGCAGCCACAACCTCCCTGGGCAACCTGTGCCAGTGTCTCACCAGCCTCACTGCAAACAACTTCCTCCTAACATCCAGTTTCACTCTCCCCTCTGCCAGTTTAAACCCATTGCCCCTCATCCTGTCATTGCAAGACCTTGTCAATAGTCCCTCCCCAGCCTTCCTGTATGCCCCTTTCAGATACTGGAAGGCTACTATGAGGTCTCCTCAAACCATGTAACATTTCAGTGAATACTTGAAAGCTACAGCCAAAATGGATAGGTTGATCACCTCTTTCATTCAGAGTACAGTGATGTTTCAATAAGGCTTCTCCTGACTGCATTGGGCTGCTTTTCCATAGCAGAGTGAAACAGCAACACAGATCAGTTTGTAGAATGATGAAATAGCATCACGACTTATATATGAAACCTGAAAGTCACTGCAATATGACCTTAGTTTTAACTAGGTTGTAATTTTGGGGTTGTTTTTTGTTTATTTGTTTTGAGTGGGGTTTTTTTTAGTTGGTTGTTGTTGGTGGTGGTTGTTTATTTGTAAGCTACAGCTAAACCTCCCCACCAACAGAAACTTCTTCAGATATCTCCAGCCAGCCTCTGACTCCTTGGCCAGCAACGCATTAGGACACAGGCACTGATTTTTCCTCACCCCACAGGAACAAGATATGTATGGATACATCTAGAGAATCTTCTGCCCTTAAACTCACCTGACCTGAAGGCAGCTAGCTGCCTTTGTTCCCCAGAAGCTCAAAAGGAAATTGCAATCATGCTTTTCTGCACAAGCCTCCATTCAGCCCTCAGAAATCCACTTCAAGCACCCATGTCTTCTTTAGCTCCCAGCAGCATCATTACTGTAGCATCTTTTGGTCAAATTATTGTGTCAGCTTTGCCTATATAAACACAAAGCTTCACAATAATATGTCCAGGGGTTTTCCATATTTTTTTTTTCTTTTTCACTTATTGTTCCTATCTCACATTCTAAAGGTATTGCCTAGCAGTCCTCTTTGCTGTTCTGACAGCAAGCTCTTTGTTACACAAGTATTAGCATTTTGTAACAGCTATTTTGCTTATTCTGAGAATGTTGCTGTCTTGTCTTCCATGCACAACCTTTCTATCAAATGAGCAGATCCCAGACAAAGGAGATTTCTAGTTATGTATGACTGCTGTAATTAAAGCTCTCCAGAGAATATGCAAAATAAAAAGTCTTTAAGCTTCTCCCACTTTAGTTGTTGTTAGCCAAAGACAGTACTCAACATTTCATTACTTGAAATGGAAACGTAACAAGGCATTTAACATCTGGGCACTTATTTTCACAGGCTCTTGCTTTTCTGCAATGTTCAGATTCAATAAAGACAACAGGAACAGCAAAATGAGACTGTGTCTATGTTTAGCCCTTATCTGGAGCTAAACTCAAGCAGTTGCTCCATTACCTGATGGCTCCTCCTTAACAGAGAAGGGAAATGGGGAGAAGGAGAGGAGACTCACAAGCTAAAATGAAAAAGGATCCAATGAAGCAATAAAACTGCTCCCAGTACCAATAGGAAGGACATGCAGTCATGCCCAGCCCAGGGAAGGTACAACAAACAGGAAAGCAGTCCTCAGGAGAAGAAGGAAGAGCAGCAGGGTCAGGAACACAAGTCGAAAAACCAACACAGGAATCTCCAGCAGGAGGTCCTCCTCTCCTCAGAATCTCTCCTTTATATGGGGTGTGGTGCTTCTGGCCTGGGACACACCTGTAACCAACTGGAGTCAGCTGTCCTGGCTAACCCAGAAGTGCTAACTGTCTGCAGACCAGGGCTGCCTTGTTATTCAGGACAGGTGGAAAAACTTTGAAAAGAAAACCTGAATCTTCTTTCACTCTGTCCTCAGACTAAACAACCACAAGGCCAGAGTCTCTCATCTTTTTTTAAACTTCCCTGGATCAGTCCCCTGGCCATGTAGGGTACAGTGCTCACCTGAAGAGGCTCTGTGCAGCAGTCACCAGTAGATCACAGCACCCTTCTGCCCACACTCCTTCCCTACCCCTCACTTGCCATTCCTGAAGAGTAAGCCTGTGATATGGGATGCTCTGCACCGGCACAGGACACCATTGCATCAAATTCAGCAGTTCAGAACACTCCCCCTAGTTGCAGTGTCTCTCCCAGGCAACTCAGCAGGGTTGTACCCTGTTAATAACTTCAGCAGTAATGACATTTGGATTATAAATGGAGAAGGGGCTCTTCACAGAGAAGTGCCATTTATTCAAACCGCTCCCATGTTAGAAATCATTTTATGGCTGCCCTTTAGACACAGGCACATCTCCATATTTTGGCAATTATTCATCATTTACATGTTCATAATCTGGGAGAGTTGTGTGCTCTGAATGAGCAAGAAAGCCAACATGCTGCCTCAAATGGCCAAGTAAGTCTTGATAACACTCCATGGCTAAGAGACTCCAAATAAATTAAATAATGAGTAGGGAAGCATGAACTCTTCCTGGTCCGTCTGTGAACACAGTGAAAAGTAGCAATAATCTCCCAAATCTTGGATATAAGGCAGAAATCTGTCTTACAGTCACAAAAATCTCTGTTACCATAGTGATGGGGACCGAGCAAACAACTAAAAATACCTGGTCTTATTCACACAGTCTTAGGAATATGACCCAAGTGACATGGAATACATGGCTTTCCAGGGGAAGTTAATTACGTTTGCTAGGAACCAACAATGACAAGCAGATAATGCACAAGAGAAAGAGACAGTGAAGGAAGTCACTTTCTCAAAGGTGCACCTTAGAATCACAGAATCATAAAATCATGTCAGTTGGAAAAGCCCTTTAAGGTCATCCAGTCCAACCTTTATCTAACTCTACTAAAGCTGGTGCTGAACCATGTTCCTCAGCACCACATCTCTGCCTCTTTCAAACACCTCCAGGGATGGGGATTCATCTGCCTCCCTGGGCAGTCTGTGCCAGTCTGCACTGAAGGAGTGCTCAAAGAAGTTTCTTCTGATATTCAACCTAAAACTCAAGGTGTGACTTCAGGCCATTTCCTCTTGTGCACAGCTTGAACACAGAGCTGTCTGGAAAACAGTGTACAAAAAAAATTATCCTAAAACCAAACCACGTGGAGGTCATTAACAAACCAAACATGAGTTTCTCTCACTTAGTAAAGTTATACCTTACAAGCATTCCTTGGAATTGCTGATACATAAAACTATCTGCAATGCCAAAGACAATCACTCTTTTTACTTAGCAATATCCTCAATCTACCTTAAGTAGTATATTAAATTGCTTCCCCTAGGGTAAAAGGCAGGGGGAAGACATTGTCCTCACTGTTACTGGGATGGAAATTCTCATGGATTCCTTGCAGCAGCTGCTTAGAAGAACAGAGAGGGCTTGTATCAGTAAGCTAACAGCCCATTATTTTCTTGATAAATTTTATATATTAGATAATGTAGCTTCAGTCAAAGTGAACTCAGAGCTCAGTGTTCTGTGATTTGTTATATACTGCTCAGGCAAGGGAAAATGTAGACTAAGAATGAAAAACTTCACAGTCTCCTAGCATCCACAGAACGCTTCAGCTGCTCTACCCAGCTCACTGATTTGTGCTAAACTGGTGCAGTTCTGCAAGTCTTCCCCCCTGAGACAGGACACTGGCCTGGCTGATTTACTGCTGACTGACACCAGCACCACTGCTCTGAAGGGTTAGCAGCAATGGGTTGTGTTGTGCTCTACCTTATGCACCAGCACCCGAAACAAGACTCTTTCTGTCTGCACAGCAGAGCAAATTAATGGCAATTTGACATTACTCAAAAGCAGCATTCCTATTTTAAGGCAGACTTTGCACTGTGATCTCTTCTGTTCCCCCTATGCTTGTTTTCCCTGTTACATCTCCCAGATTTAAGACCCTCCTTGCTTCTCTAGAGAAAGCAGTCTCATATGTGACAGTGGGAGGAAGCTTGTTACCAAAAGAGTGGTGGAACTTTGCAAGAGGTTGCCCAGGGAAGTGACGGAGGTCCCATTCAAGGTGAGGCTTGCTGGGTGTCTGGGCAGCCTGGTTTATTTGGGCATGTCCCTACTAACTGCAGGGGGCTTGGACTAGATGACCCTTAAATGTTCCTTTCAAACCAATGCATTCTATTACACTAGGATTCTGTTTGAGGATTATCAGACCTGACTATGGAATTTAGAAGCTGAAACTGAAACTCTGCTGGGGATCTCCAGGTGCCATGATTTGCATCAGTAAGACGTTTGGAGGCAACTCAAAGCCTACCCACTGACTATGTTGAAATAAGTATTACAATCCTCCTACATTTTCCTGAGGTTCAAAGCTTTATGAATGCAGAATTAGAAGACTGAATGGAAATGGGAATCTAGACATAAACAATTAATACATATCAAGCTCTAAAGGTGCAAAAATCAATTACAACCTAATTCCAGTGTTTAATCACAGAACGGTGGGGGTTGGAAGAGACATCCAGAGATCATCTAGTCCAACCCCATTTGGTGCATTAAAGCATGTTATTTCTCTGGAATGCTAATGCAAACTAAAAGGAAAGAAAAAGAAACAAAGCAATACACTTCTAACCCCTAGGTCTGAGGGTGGTCACCCAACTCGCAGCATTGTCTTTTGGTGCACTGTTGAACATTTGCTAGTTCTCTTTCTCTCTGCTTTTTGCCATAGGGAAAGCTGCTTTCTAGTGTATGCACTCATCTGATCTTAAACATCCTCTGTGATGAGACAGCCACCTCTTACTCTAGAAGAGGAATTTAAAGGGTAATAGATCAGAGAAAAAAAAAAAAAGAAGTTGTTTAGATTAAATTATGCAGTCAAAACTGCTATTTATTTCCCTTATTATCTTCTCATAATCCTCGGGGTGACAAGGACTACACAAATAGAGACATTCAGAAGAATGCAGAAGGCAGTGAGCAGAGCATCTGGAGTGAAGGAACAGGCAGCTTTGGTATTAGTCACCTATTTCCTCTGCTTTCAACTCTTCCCTAGCTGTGTATCGGGAGAAGCAGCTCTTGTGTCTCTAGATTCTTGATTATGCCTTCAAGCTATTGTCATTTATACTTCTCCTGACCATTGCTGTTTATTCTATTGCCGGTCCATGAATTTTCTACTGTACAGCTGAACAACATCATTTATCTTCTCTATCACATTTGCTTGACTCTACAGTGAGCCATCAAACAGAGGGGGAAACAAAAGCAGGTCTAAAGAGATGTTCCATCAATAAGATATATACTAAATGGATTGTTCAAGGCAAGATCTGTAAAGGCATGGCCTTTAAAGAGGCTCTAAACATACAGGTTACTTATTTCATTATGGGAGGTGTTTAAGTCTTATTCATTTTCCACATGGTCTTCTAAAAGTAGAGTAGGGCAATAATATTAGGGGGAAAAAAATCCTGGCAACAATGGATGCAAAGTGTAAAGTGATAATGAAATGGTGAAGCTGCTCCGTTTTGCACTTTCTCACCTACAATCACAGGATCAAAAATGGTGGGGGTTGGAAGTGGCCTCTGGAGATCACCTAGTAGAGCCCCACTGCAAAAGGAGTTATACTTAGATCAGGTTGCACAAGAACATGTCCAGCTGGGTTTTGAAAGTCTCCAGAGAAGAAGACTCCACAACCTCTCTCTAATCAGCCAGTGCTCTGGTACCCTCAAAGGAAAAATGTTTTCCCTTGAGTTCAACCTCCTGTGTTCTAGTTTGTGCGCATTGCCCTTTGTCCTATCACTGGCCACCATTGAAAAGGGTTCAGCCACATCCTCTTGACCTCCCCCTTTATATATTGATCATCATTGATCAGATTCCCTCTCAGGCTGCTCTTTTCTAGACTAAACAGCCCCAGGTCTCTCAGCCTCTTCTCATATAAGAGATGCTCCAGGCCCCTCAACATTTTGACACTATCTCATTAGAAATCCTCCTGCCTGACAGTCTATGACACTGTCCATCATTTCATAGCAAACAAAGGTATAGTCTAAGAACCGCAACATCAAAAAGTGCAGTGTGTGAGAGATAAAAGAGTTACTAGTAACAGTTAAAAATCAATCTCCTCATTAAGTGACCAAGAAAATCTCTTTATTCAGATTAAAACCTACAGTTCTGCAGTGCCAGAATGACATCTTCAGAATGTAGCTGTGCATATGGAGAGATGAAACCTTCCTTGAACCAAAAATCACTTTAAAGCAATTGCATTGTAGGCCTGGAATATTTCTTACGAGTTAACAGACCACTGGAACTGAACTGGCATATAATGCTCTGAAAAAAATTGAACTACTTACTTTTTTTTTTTTTTTACTTTTTTTTCCCTTGTCCATCGACCCCTCTAGTTCAAAATGTTGCAGTGGTGCAGAGAGATCCAAACCCCCAGTCTGACATTTAATATGGGCTAATAGTTTATGGTAATACCTCACAACTGCTGGTTGGAGTGGTCCACGAATTGTTGACTGTAGTTACGGATGTTTCACTTTCACAACAGTTATAAAGAGTAGAAGAGAAGATGAGGGAAACTAGGAGGTGTGCAGCAGGGAAGAAAATGTTAAAAGAAAGCAAAGGCAAATTCCATTCCTGTGAACTGATACAGACATACATTTAAAAACAATTACTCCACAGTGCTGATAAGGGAAGATCCTTTCCAAAAGTGACTAGATGAAACCATTGGATAAAGCTATTTAGGGATAAACACATTTTATCTCAAATTATAGGAGCAGATTTGGGGATAAACACATTTTATCTCAAATTATAGAAGTAGATCAGGAACTATGTGAAATAATATCTTCACATAACCCAAGTCTTTGGGGAAAGACAAGGTTCTGTAACTCAGCAGAGAGAAAAAGTGGAAGAGTGAAACGTGGCAAGGTGAGAAACTCTGTGCTCAGCATTCTTTTTTTAATTATTATTAAAAGTATACTGTGAGAGGAAAAACACATCTTTGTTTACTACAGCCCACCAGCTGATATCCAGAACCACTGCCTCATCTCATCATGAATTATATCAGCAGCCAAAACTCCCTCTCCTCAGGTACATAGAGTGAAGAAATGGATTTAAATGTTGATGATCCCCAAATAATAGCACCTGATTTCAATTGCTTTACTTCAGGTTTCTGGAAAATTAATAAACTAGGCTGTTTAAGGAATTACTTAGTTCCTATTTGGTCCACATGTTTGAACTAGGTAAAAGCTTTCTTGTGGTGTATTTCTTAGCTAGGAGGCTTAGACATCACCAGAAAAATGATATTTTAATTGAAGTTATGCAGCCTCCATTTGCACTCATGCTGCAACATGCAGAAGCTCTTTTAACTTGGTATAAACTCTGAGCTAGAAGACAAAAGTGCATATTATGGCATTCCAGTCTGTAATTTCTCAGGAACTGGCACTCCATTCAGCCATACTAGATGACAAACATGGAAAACAACAATTATAGAATCCATGATTTTTTTTTTTTTTAAAGTAGTTCAAAACAGAGTGGGAGAGGAAGAGTGCAATAAACAGTCTGTTAGTTCCAGCTTGTTTCAATACCTGAAAGGCTGCAAGCCCCAGAATTAACAGCACAGTATGAGCGTGCCTCAAGAGACTCTGAAAGCAAAGGAGTCAAATGTCACAGAGCTCACTCTCTCCTGAAAACTAACTGCATCTTCTTGACACCAAGTGATTGATATGGGTCCCAGAAGATAGAATCACAGAATGCCAGCACGGTGGGGGTTTGGAAGGGACTCCAGGATCATCCATTCCAACCCCCTTGCTAAAGCAGGGTTGGCTAGATCATGTTGCAGATCCAGGTGGGTATTGAAAGTCTGCAGAGGAGACTCCACAATCTCTCTGGGCAGCCTGCTCCAGGGCTTCAGCACCCTCAAGGGAAAGACATTTTCCCTTGAGTTCAAGTGAATCCTCCTGTGTTTTCTTCTGTACTCATTGTCCTTGTCCTATAGAATCACAGAATCATAGAATGGTAAGGTTGGAAGGGACCTCAAGGATCATCTAGTTCCAACCCCCTGCCATAGGCAGGGACCCCTCCCACTAGTACAGTTCACTCAAGGCCTCATCCAATCTGGCCTTGAACACATCCAGGGAGGGAGCATCCACAACCTCCCTGGGCAACCTGTTCCAGTGCCTCACCACCCTTACTGTAAAGAACTTCCTCCTAACATCTAGTCTAAATCTCCCCTCTGCCAGTTTAAGCCCATTGCCCCTTGTCCTGTCATTGCAGGACCTTGTAAATAATCCTTCCCCAGCCTTCCTGTAGGCCCCCTTCAGATACTGGAAGGCTACTATCAGGTCCCCTCGAAGCCTTCTCTTCTCCAGGCTGAAGAGCCCCAACTCCCTCAGCCTGTCCTCATAGGAGAGCTGCTCCAGCCCTCTGATCATCTTTGTGGCCCTCCTCTGGACCCGCTCCAACACTTCCATGTCCTTCCTGTGCTGAGGGTTCCAGAACTGCACACAGTACTCCAGGTGGGGTCTGACGAGAGCAGAGTAAAGGGGCAGAATCACCTCCCTTGCCCTGCTGGCCACGCTTCTCTTGATGCAGCCTAGGACTCGGTTGGCTGTCTGGGCTGCATGTGCACACTGCAGGCTCATGTTGAGCTTTTCATCAACCCAGACTCCAAGGTCCTTTTCCTCAGGGCTGCTCTCCAGCCATTCACCACCCAGCCTGTATTTGTGCTTGGGATTGTGCCTACCCAGGTGCAGGACCTTACACTTGGCCTTATTGAATTTCATCAGGTTGGCCTGGGCCCAACTCTCCAGCCTGTCCAGGTCCCTCTGGATGGCATCCCTGCCCTCTAGCAAGTCGACTGTGCCACACAGCTTGGTGTCATCTGCAAACTTGCTGAGGGTGCACTCCATTCCTCTGTCCATGTCACTGACAAAGATGTTAAACAGCACTGGTCCCAGCACTGACCCCTGAGGGACACCACTTGTCACTGGTCTCCAGGTGGACATTGTGCCGTTGATCACCACTCTCTGGGTTCGACCATCCAGCCAATTCCTTATCCAGCAGTGCTCCACCCATCAAGTCCATGCTTTTCCAGTTTGGTGACCAGGATGTCATGTGGGACAGAGTCAAATGCCTTACTCAGGTCCAGGTAGATGACATCAGCTGCCCTTCCCTTGTCCACTGTCGCTGTGACTTCATCATAGAAAGCCACTAAATTTGTCAGGCAAGATCTGCCCTTGGTGAAGCCATGCTGGTTCCCACCAATCACCTCTGCTTTGTTTTCCATTTGCCTTAGCAGGACTTTCAGCAGGATCTGCTCCATGATCTTGCCAGGCACAGAGGTGAGGCTGACTGGTCTGTAGTTTCCAGGGTCATTCTTTTTACCCTTCTTGAAGATGGGTGTTATGTTTGCCCTCCTCCAGTCAGCAGGAACTTCACCAGTCTGCCATGACTTTTCAAATATGATGGACACTAAGCACACTGAAAAGAGCCCAGTCTCATCCTCTTGACCTCCTCACTTTAGAGGGGATCAGCATTGATTGCCCCTCAGGTTGCTCTTCTCCAGGCTAAACAGTCTCAGATCTCCCAGCCTCTCCTTGTAAGAGATGTTCCAGCTCCTTCAGCATCCTCACAGCCCTCCATTAGACTCTACAGTAGTTCCCTGTCCCTCTTGATCTGGGGAGCCCAGAACTGCATACAACGCTGCAGATGAGGCCTCACCAGGTCAGAGCAGAAGGGGAGAAGAACCTCCCTCTATCTGCTGGTCACACTCTTCTTAATACACTCCAGGAGCCTGCTGCCCATGGGGGCACTTTGGTGGCTCATGGTGCACTTGTCCACCAGCACTCCCAGGTCCTTCTCTGCTGAGCTGCCTTGCTGCAGGTGAATCAACTCCCCAGCTGTACTGGGGCAGAGAGTTAGTTGTTCCCTGCTAGGGGCAGGACTCTACATTTGCCCTTGTTGAACTCCATGAGGTTAGGTAACTCACTGAATTCTCCTAGCCTTGAAGGTGCAGAAGAGTCATGACAGACAGCCTAGATGAGCACAGAGCTCTTGTCATAGCAAAAAAGCCATAATCAAGAATTCTTACACTGCTGGAACATACACTGCACACAGACTAAACAATCAAGACACCACCTTAATCTTTACTCCCTCGAACGCTTCACGTTCAAGCCACTCTCTCATGTATCTTTGTATGCAAATACCTGTTTTAACCTCTTCTCTATTACTAGGACACTTTCTACTACCACAAGCAGCTTGAGAAACCTCCAAGCATATCACATTTTACTTCTGATTTTGAAAGTGAAGGTGTTTGTCACTAGATGTTAAAGTACAGAAGATGCATTTGCTGGTTGGTGGACAAATGCTTGATTTATGAATCAAAGCTGTCGAAGACAAATTGCAATGTGCACCTAAAATAATTACAGACTCACGTAGAATCCCTTTATCTACAAGAATAGCTGCAAAAGATTCAAAAGGAACTGCTGGTCATTTACCATCTACAATTACAGAATTAGCATCCAAATCTGCTTGCCAACTATTCTGCTGCAGCTGCCTAGGGCTGCACAATGCCCATGGCTTTTGCAAACTACAAAGATGAAGTTGTTGGGTGGTTTTTTTTTTTTTCAATTCTGTTAACATTTTGAGTTCCTATTCAGCTGTTGGAAGGGTTTTTTTTTAATACAAAATGGAGAAGGGAAAGTCATCTTTTGTGTGAAAATACACTACTGCAAAAAATAAATAAAGAATAAGTTGATTAAGACTGAAAAAAAAAAACCCTGACTTAACCTGTCAGCTATACAATTAAAGGGATGACAGAGCAGGAGAAGGGCAGAATGGTTTGAGTTAGAAAGGACCTTAAAGATCATCTAGTTCCAATCTCTCTGACATGGGCAGGGACACTTTCCCCTAGGCCAAGCTGCTCAAGCAGGAGCTACAATAGGCAGACTCCCTAAAATCTTTAAATCTTCCCTTTGGATGTTACCAGCTATGGAGAGGTCCACAAATGAGTAAGTTGAAGTAGGGCTGGGTCGTTTGGGGCAGGCAGGGTAGTGGGATGGAAGGCATGGAAATCTTCCTCAAACCAACACATTTACCTGGTTTTGTTTTAAATGAAAACATCATGTCAGAACAGCTCTGGTTCTGCAACTGTTACCTTCTTCAGATCCAGGGTAACACAAAAATGCTGTGATAGATAAGGACAAGTGGCTGCTTGCAAGATGTGAGTGTACAATCAAACCCTCACTTAGGTATAGCAGCTGTCTGCACTACAGATGCCTTTATACAATCAAAGCCAGGCTGCAGCTCTGATGGCAGTGCACTGAATGGCTCTTCCTACTGAATTTTACATGAGGCAGGTTTTTTTCCCCCATAATCTCACAATCTGATTTCATGCAATTTACATATTGTGATTAATACTGCTGTGTAAAGAAATATTTAATATGCCCTGGCACTGCTGGGTAAATAATGTCTTCTAACAGTGTTTTGCACCAGCCTTAAAGATTCATTTGATCATTTCTGATCATAGAACTGTTTGGGTGGGAAAAGACCTTTAACATCATTGAGTCCTGCCATTTATTTTAAGGTCATGTTTAAGTAACGTTGTTCTTTCTCCTATAAGCCAGCAAAAAGTGCATATTGCCTTTTGCTGAATGTTCTTTCTCTCAGTTACATGACCTCTAATGTGATAACTTTTACAGGGAAATGTGTTGTTTAATAGAAGAAAATAGCCCTAAAAAGAGTGGGCTTTAAGGAGTGTTTAGAACATCCTAGAGCAGAGCAAACAGCAAGCACAATGTTTGAAGAGTTTCTATCAAATAGTTTATCTGCATTAATATATATTCCCTCACTCACAAATTCCCCTTCAGATAATAATACTAATGAGTTTTGGCTGATATTGAAGTATTTTGTATGCCCCATTTATAAAAGCTGTTTGCCCATCTGTTAATAGGTTGGAAGCGATTAAAGGACACTTATTTTGGCTGCTGCAAAGGCCAAATCATTTTCAAGCTGCAAATATGTGACAAAACCAGCTAAAGGTTTGCCAAGTTCAGGACCTGTTTTTCTTAAAGAGTTGTGGTGTCTGCTTCCTTTCCCTCCTGCCTAAAGGACTTAGGACTTTTCAGGACACAAAAGCAGAAATTCAGCAAACTCTGATAGGCAGCTCCTGCAGTCTACTTGTTCAAACAGGGGGTTTAATGAACTTTGAATGCTTTTTTTTCAGATCTCTAGCTAAAATGCAGTTATTCTCTTTGCATGTTGACTTTGAAGCATTGCTTATCTTAACCAAAACGAGGGCTACAGGAGTACTTAGTCACACTGGGTTTGATACCTGCTGGTTTTCTTCCTGCCCAGTGTTTCACAGGGTTCAATAAGGAGCAGGAAAATTAGGAACAAGTCAATATAGGAATTACCAAAGGAAAAAGAAGACAAAAGAGAGAGTAAAGGATTTGGATAGAAAGAACACTCATGGAGAGTGTGCTCAGAATCCACAACAAGCCAAAAACCATAGTGGCAAGAAGCTTGTGTGTGCCACTACTGGGGGATAATTAGAGCTTAGTTTCACCTGTTGGAGACTATCTCAGTCTCCATTTCAGTCACTTCACTTCAACAAAGACAAGACGTAGCCTGGTGGAGAGCACTGCAACAACTTCTGGACACCATCCACACTCAACGGCCTGCTTGAAGGTAGATCTCACAAGCCAGTTACAGGTGGTGTTCCCAGGGCTGTGTTTTGGGGCCAGTCCTGTTTAAGATCTTTATAAGGCTCTGGATGAGATCGAGTGCTCCCTCTGCACATATGCAGGTGACACTCACCTTTGGAGGGAGCATTGATAAACTTGAAGATAGAAAGACTCTGCAAAGTGACCTGGTTAGGACACATTGATGAGTTGAGGTCCTTTGTATGAGGTTTAACGAGGCTAAGTGCTGGGTCCTGTCCTTGGGTCACAACAATCACATGAACACTCCAGGTTCAGGACAGAGTGGCTGGAAACCGCCCTGCAGAGAAAGACCTGGTTGAGAGCTGGCTGAACATGAGCCAGCATGTGCCGAGCTAGGCAAGAAGGCCACCAGCATCCTGGCCTGGATCAGGACTAGTGAGAGCAGCAGGAGCAGAGGTATGATCATGCCCCTATACACAGCACTATTGGTGTAGACCCCAAGCCCTCTATTGCTCCAAATGAAAAGCAGCAAGGAAGCCATGAAGGGAGTACTCAAACAGATATTCCTACCCTCATTTGCCTGCAAAGTCCTGAATAATTCTTTTTCCCCTTGACTGGATTTGAACTGCAATATCAAAGGCAAAGACCAGTAACTTACCCTAGACCACTGTTGCTTCATCTGCAGATTTAATTTTATAAATGAGCAACATAAAGTGCTACCAACATACATTAAAGACATGCCACCTGCTTTGTACTGCTTCAATGGAAAATCTGTCAAGCACTTTCTTTAATGATTATATGTCTTAAAAATTCAGCAAATGAAAGGATTATCACCCAAATCATATTAATCTGCAAAGGATTAACAGCCTACTGTTGAAAGACTTCATGAACTGCAATAGGAGAGGAGCTGAAATAAAAAATTCAAAGGGCTTTTCACATAAATAGTGCAGAAAGACTGTAGAGGCTGAAGTGGAAATGGACTGGTAGGAAGAATGTTGATATGAATCAAATCCTTTAGCACTGAAAATCGAAGAAAACCCTAGCAAACATGCTGCAAACTGTAGCATACTTACCACATGCATACAGTTTGCTGGTTTGCCTTCTTCTTTACAGTGAGGGTGGTGAGGCACTGGAACAGGTTGCCCAGGGAGGTTGTGGCTGCTCCCTCCCTGGAGGTGTTCAAGGCCAGGTTGTACCAGGCCTTGAGCAACCTGTTCTAGTGGGAGGTGTCCCTGCCTATGGTAGGGGGTTGGAACTAGATGAGCTTTGAGGTCCCTTCCAACCTTACCATTCTATGATTTCTGTGACCAGTTGCACTCTCATTCTCGTCTGTCATTTTAAAGACATTTAGACACATTAGCTGAAATGTCTTGTTTAAAGTACAAGATTGGATCTTACTGAACATTCTGACCTTAATGAAACTCTGAGAATGCAGTCTTGATCTCCTGCTGGTACAGTCTTCTTTCAGAGACAGCAAGACCCCCACTGCTTTTAAAATGGTTTCTCTTCAACAGAACGCAGCTTAGTTTTTTGAATGTGGGGACACAGAGAGGCTGTTTTATTTCTCTTCCATTTTCCCTGGCTATAGGACATTAATGAAATCATGGCTGGACATATCTTGTTATTTAATGGCCACCAGAGTTCATTTCATCAAACCTCATTCAGTACTTATCCATATTCATGAAGCCACTTCAGGATGTGTTTGATTTTAGCTTTAGGAGGATTTAAGGGTATGCTTACAGTTAGGCACACACTTAAAACGCTCTGCTGAATTTGGAGGGAGGCAATTGCATGCTTACCTGAGCTAAAGTTAAAATTAAGCATATGCTTAAGTGTTTTGCTGAATACAGATGGAGTGCTGAACTGGAGCCCAGTGATTACTCAGAAGTGTCAGTATGTTCTGAATCCAGAAATTATCACTTTACAAATAAAATCTGAAGATATGCATATACATAATCAATGTATAGCTGAGCAGAATTTTGATGACCGGCTAATTACAATTCTTGCAGACATAAATTAAGAAGGTGATGAAGCCCTGCTGAAACTCAAAAATACATCCCAAATTATTCGCTCAGGATGCACACAGAAGACAAAATGTGACAGTGAAACAACATGGAGTCACAAAGACAAGCCATAAGGACAGGCAGAGCAACAGCTTTCGTTTCCAGTTGGAGACACCACTCTCAACCTCAGCGCGCCCAGATTAGTTGGTCTCAGAGCCCAGTTTCCTGAGGCTTCAATGATGTTGGTGGAATGTTAATATCCTCATCAAATAAACAGATCTCCTTCAGCCCACCAAAGAACTCAAAATCACCGTATTGAGGTTTTACAACTTGTGGAAATTGGCTGCATGAATTCTGCTTGGCAAGCATGTAAATCTATGGGGAAGACCTACTCTTGATTTCTAATGCCTCTGGCAGTTTTCAGTATTAATTTCCTAAAGAAAGACTTTGTAGACTAAGTCTGAAAATAAGTCCAAGGTTTCATCTGCTGCCAATTTTACCAGAGATGAATATGAACAGAGCACCCCATGTTCCTCCATTCTTTTTCAGAATTTGATGGGGTGCTCTCCTTGTTGGCTTGGAAATCTACCACGATCTAGAAAACCAGAAGAAAGACCTAGACAATGAGGTAAAATGACAGACAGCTCATAGCTGAAATACCTGTCAAGAACTGCACATGTACATCAAAAGCTTCTAGACTTAGCACTTACAGCTTTGCTGAGCAGAATGAAAAAGTTCAAACAGATAAACCCAACCCAATCAGCAACTGCAAAAGTTAGGGATGAACCTAGCAGTACTTAGCTTCCAGCTCAGATGTACAGGTTGAAACAGGGAAAATATTGCTTGTCCCTTTCCATCTCCTCAGTGACTATTCTCTGTCCTGCTGCCTTTTAACACTAACACTGCTAACATTTAATGAGCTATGAAAACCAAACCCACAAAACCTCTGCTGTCACTTCTATAATTCACAGTGTTTGCACTTGTGATGCAGTTCTGGTCTGGTTACTCTTACAAAGGATACATCATAGAATCATTTCAGTTGCAAAAGACCTTGGAGATCATCCAGTCCAACCATTCTCTAACTTTACCAAGTCTGGTGCTGAACCATGTCCCTCAGCACCACATCTCTGCTACTTCTAAACACGTCTGAGGATGAGCATCCAATCACCTTCCCAAGGAGCCTGTATTTGACTCCTGAATTACTCCTCTCAGAAATAGAGTGGATAAAGCTTATCCCAAGTAACTAGTGATAGAAAAAGAAGAAATGGCCTCAAGTTGCACCAAAAAGGTTTAGACTGGATATTAGGGAAAATACCTTCAGTCAAAGAGTGGTAAGAAGGTTTAGACTGGATATTAGGAAACAAAGTCTTCAGTGAAAGAGTGGTGAGGCACTGGAACAAGCTGCCCAAGGAGGTGGTGCAGTCACTGTCCCTGGAGGTGTTCAGAAAGTCTGGCACTTCAGGACATGGTTTAGTGGAAATGATGGTGTTGCGTTGGTGGTTGGACTTGATCTTAGAAATTTTTTTCAACCTTATGAGTCTAGCATTTTATCAGCCCCATTCAGCCACTTGGAAATCTTGTCAGGCACCTAAAGTATATGGTGAAAGGCAATCTACAGGTTAGTTAATGTGGTCTAAAGCCAAGCCAACCCCTAATAAAGTCACCATCTATGAGTTAATATGAAGACGAAATCACACTTCCAGTGCAATTGAGCTGTGAGTAGTTATTTTAATGCAATATGGATGTTAACAGCAGCTGTCTGGAAGAAAATATGGGAAGAGAGTGGACATAAAGGTGCAATAAGGATAATATCTGCATAAAATCTCAGGAGTCATCCTCCAGAAATCAATTTCTGGGCAAAGATCCAACACTACAGTAAGTGACTTCTTACATGTCTGTGGATAAATGTATCAGCTCAGAGTAAGATGGAGAGTTGATAGCTTCCTCTTTGTAATTCACATGAGGTTTCTCAAATGCTAGCAAGGCATTGTCCAAGGGTCTCTTACATCCTCCAGCTGTGCTTATCAGTATGTTATATGGATTATGAGCTGACAATAGAAACTAAAATCAGTATGTGACATGGCCAGATCTCTGGGTATCTCTGATAGTCCTGAATCCAGTTTCAAACACAAGTGTTGCTCATCTCAAAAATCAATTTTGAGAAGATAAATCTTTGGTCAGCAGACTGCTACCCATAAAGCTTAACTCAGCTGAGAGAAAACTGTTTTACACCTTATTTTCTTACATATTAAATGTTCTTCCTTAAGTAGGGTATATTTGACCTTATTTCTCAGAGAAAGTTGACCACATAGCTTGAAGTATGTCCATTTTTAACACGAAGGAAAAACATCACCAACCTCTGTGAAGTGGGAGGTGAGAAATGCACAGAAAGGTTCTTAGCAGTTTGCACTCCCCAGGCTATTTGATACACTGCTAGAACAAAGGAGTCAAATGGCTTTATCTTCCCTGACTCTTCCACAGAAAACAGTGCACTGAAGCATGTGTTTGACTCGGAATGAGCTGTTCCTGCTTCACACTATGATGAGCCACTTGCCAATTGAGTTCAGTCTCCTGCCTCCCACTTGCAAAAGGAATTTAATTGGCTCTTACGCCAATCTGTACTCTGATAAGGTTGCAGAGAGAAAAGAAAAATGAAGAAAGGAAAAAATAATCCCAAACTATCTTATCTGAAGACCTCGTACTGGTGTTCCACAGCCCTCTGTTTGTGCTGGCTCTCCATCTCAGTGTGTAGCTGCAGACATCCCTCCCCTCACACTGCCAGTTTTCACTTGGGGTCACCCAAAACATCAAGGTCACACCTGATAGGACCCTGAGCAACCTGATCTATCTGGAGATGTCCCCACTCGCTGCAGGGGGGTTGGACTAGGCAACCTTCCAGGGTCCCTTCCAACCTGATGCAGTCTGTGATTCTGCAAAAAGTTCACGACAGTTTTCCTTTACTTCCCAAGCTGCCTTCCAAGGCTGCAGTCTGTGGTCCAGTAGGTTGCATACGCTTCCACATGAGGCCATCTCTTGCCCAGAATTCCAAGTTTCACTCTGCCTGAGATAAGGGTGGCCTGCAATAAAGACCTTGCTTCCACTTCACAAGCCACCTGTTATCTTCTTTACCAACCTGCCAACTCCTCTATTGCTTCCCAGTCCTGCTGCTCCCCAGCCCACTGTGCCATCTGCACAGCAGGAATTCAGAGATAAACTTACCAAGTGTTAGAAGTCTCAGCTTTGTCTCGGAGCCGGTGCTGCTTTGTGAGTAGAATAATTATTCTAGAATGGAAGTAACTTTTATTTGAGAAGGTCTGCATGGAAACCTACTCCCTCCAGGATCAGGAGTAGCAAACTAGTTTATTCCATTCTAGCTTTGTTAGTCTTCTTTCTTTTCTGCCCAGGCCTCAAAATCTATTTGTGAATGCCTTACATTTTAGTACTAGGAGAGGATATGTATGGATGCAATAATGAAATCCCTCCACAAGATGAACAAAAAATTGCTCAAAATGTAATTTTGAACTTTCTAATTATTTCTAAAACTTCTGCTTTCCAGCTGCTCCCAAATCTCAGAAATGACAAGTTCTGATGACTCAAAACACTGTCAAGACTTCTGTCCTAAAGCTAAAAAGGAAAATAAACCAAACAAAAAAACCCCTCAAAACCAACCAAACAAAACCAAAACCCCATACAACCCCACAAAAATCCATGATCAGCAAATCCACAGGTCACTGTAGCTCAGAAGAAACTGCTAGAAGTGCCATGTGAAAGACTGCAATAGGTGGCTGGGTTGCAACCAGAGCACAAAATCAGCTCATCTGTTACAGTCAGTGGTACCACACCAAAAAACCTCAAGACTTCAGTCTTGCTCCCAGTGCTTTATCATGCTCCACACTGCTTAGCTACAGTAAGTTGGACGATTCCTCTCTCAGGCAATTCACAGCTGATGAGACAGCAGAGAATTACAGATGAATAACCCAAGGAAACAATTTCAATTGGCATGACCCAGAGTTGTTAGAGTGTATCAGGAGCTTAATGGTTGTTACTTTAGAACAGAGAGTGTGTTAAAGGGTAAGCTTCAGTGTGAACATAAAGTGCATTGAAGATGTTGGTTTGGACCATCTACAAGGAATTTCTGCCAAGCCTCCAAGGTAGGTCAGGAAAACCACCTGCAGTTGCATGCTGGAACATTGAAACTAGCATCAATCATCAATGGGAAGAATAGAAGCTGATCATTCTGTTGTGAATCAGAGATGATAGGGTGGAAAAGGATGTTTCATATTTTGTTCAATTCAGATTATTACAGCATTCTGTCTAAACTGGTGGATTTGAACCATGGAAGTACTTTGCATGATAAACAGTAGGACTCTTTATCAACCTTGAATCATAATGCAGAAATGGGTAATTCACAGCTAGCTTTGAAAGAGCTTCCCAGTTAAATAACTGTCTCCTATTTTAGGTCAAGTGCAAAACCCTACTAAAGAGCAAATTGCAAGGAAGTCAAGCTATGCCAGCTCTTAAAACACCACAGTCTTGTTCTATCTCCTCCCAAAGGAAATAAATCAATACCTCCAAATAATGGTATTCTGGTAAGGCAACCTCCTATTTATCTACCTACCTATCATCTACCTACCTACCTACCTATCTATCATCTACCTACCTACCTACCTACCTACCTATCTACCTACCTACCTATCATCTACCTACCTACCTACCTACCTATCTACCTACCTACCTACCTATCATCTACCTACCTACCCTTCTATCATCTACCTACCCACCTATCATCTACCTACCTGTGATCCACCTACCTACCTACCTACTACCTACCTACCTACCTATCATCTACCTACCTACCCACCTATCATCTACCTACCTACCCACCTATCATCTACCTATCTACCTATCATCTACCTATCTACCTATCATCTACCTACCCATCTATCTACCCACCTACCTACCCATCCAGCTATGTATCTACCTACCTACCATCTACGTACCTACCTGTCTACCTACCTATCATCTACCTACCTACATGTCTGTCTACCTACTTATCATCTATCAACCTACCTATCATCTGTCTACTTACCTACCTATCTACCTACTTAAGTATCTACCTACCTATGTATTTATCATTATTCTTCAGGTGTCTTTTGGGGAAAGATTTTTGAAGCATAATTTAAAGTTTAATGAACCACTCTCTCTTTTTTTTTTTCTCTTAATTTTTCAGGAAATATACCAAAGGTATCCTGAAACACACACACACACACCTGCCTTGTGTGCAGATGGAAGCAAAGCTACAGGCACTTGTGTGTACCCTCCTTTTAGCCAGGTTCCCGAGCCACAGTGATCTCTGTTGTGTTTTCTTGTTAAAGATAATGCAGTCAGACATGGAAATGCTCTGCCAGGTGATTAGCTTTCTTAGAAAAAGTTCAGTAACAAAGATGTCTTTGTGCATGACATCTTCAGGTTTGGGGCCCTCACTACAAGAGACAAGAAGAAATGTCCATTGAGACTACATGGAGGTGCTGGAGCGGATCCAAAGAAAGGCAAGGAAAGTGGTGAAGAGTCTGGAGAACAGGCCTGGTGAGGAGCAGCTGAAGGAGCTGGGGCCTCAACCATCTCCACAGGCAACATGTTCCAGTGTTCCAGCACCCTCATGGTACAGAATTTGTTCCTAACATCCAATCTAAATCTGCTCCTCTCCAGTTTGAAGCCATCGCTCCTTATCCTGTCACTGCAGGCCTTTGTAACCAGTCTCTCTTCCTCTCCTTATTGCAGGTCCCCTCAGGTGCTGGAAGGTCACTATTAGGTCTTCCCAATGTCTTCCACATTGGCAGGATGGCATAAAGGGGATTATGCCAAAAGAGGTGATTATGCTCCCTGTCTGCACCGCACCTTCCATTGCATTTATTTTCAATCCCATTGCTTACCAAGCAATACACATTTTCTGTACGTCTGCAGTGGTTGAGGCTGTCTTACAATTAGGATATTAAAATGCAGCTTCATAACAAATTATGTAAATATTCTCTGTATATTTATATGTAAGTACAGTAAAACATTACATGTGCATATACGACAGCTTCGGCACAGCAAGGAAGCACTTAAGCACTTCAGAATAAACATAATGCCACAAGGTCTTTGCAATGCTCAAGTAATTGAAGCTATAAGAGCATTCAAGATCTCATTAGAGACTCTTAACATTTAAAGATACAATACCATGCTAACAAACTCCTTTACCATAGAATCATTAAAGTTGGAAAAGATCTCCAAGATCACCAAATTCAGCTACTAACCCAGCACTACCATGTTCGCTGAACCATGTCTCCAGGTTTTTTAACACCTCCAGGGATGGTGACTCCACCACCTCTTTGGGCAGCCTGTTTCAATCCATGACTACTCTTCAAGTCAATAAATTTTTCATGTCTCACCACTTGTTACTTGGCAGAAGACTTCAACCCCCAGCTGGTTCCAACCTCCTTTCAGGAAGCTGTAGAGAGCAACGAGTGCCATGGTTTAGTTAATTAGCATGTGTTAGGTGATAGGTTGGACTCAATGATCTCAAAGGTGTTTTCCAACCTGGTTAATTCTGTGATTCTGACTTCTCCCCTCAGCCTCCTTTTCTCCACACTAAACACGCCCATATCTCTCAGCTGCTCCTCCCCAGCCCTGTTCTCCAGACCCTTCCCCCAGCTTCATTGCCCTTCTCTGGACACGGTCCAGTCCCTCAATGCCCTGCTTGGAGTGAGGGGCCAGGACTCAAGGTGTGGCCTCATACAAGGTGACAGTCACTTCCCTGGTCCTGCTGCTTTTCAAAGCTCCATCTGACAATATTTGCTGATAAACTTTTTTCTTTGCTGTGTATCACAGTCATGCTTAAAAACTTGCTTATTTCAATTGAAAACATGCCCTGCTCTTCCTTTCATTAACACATCATGAGGCATCCTTCTATATGCTAAGCAAAGACAGATATTTAGCAAATAGTTCAGTTTCTTTGGAAAAAACAACCATTTGTTTACTGGAAATGTACCAAGCAGACTGTGAACAGAGAAGAATAAAGCTCCTGAAAGTGCACCCACAAAGGTTTGCTTTTCAGGGCTGATATTACAAGTAATTAGCTTGACATTTAATAAATGACATTTTGAAGAACTGCTGGAGTTGACTTAACAAGCAAACAGCACAACCTTGCTTTGTTTCCAAAAGGTAGCTGCATTGTTGCATGTTTGATGGGAAGTGGTTTTGCCAGCTCATGCTGAAAACAGTTACATGCATGAAATATTGGAAATAAACATTCTCTCTGCAGGTCCAACCTCGTGTGCTACTTCTCTCTGCTTAGCACAAACACTGATAAAATGTCCTAGGGTAAAACTAGTGTGTGAAGGTGACATAGACAAGGTGGCATAGTCTAGTTGGCATAGACAAGTCAGGCTTATACTACAGGTACAATAAAGTCCCCTTCAGTTAAAGTTGTATGGTTTATCTAAAAATGTTTCAAATCATGAACAGCTCTCACTGTTCACATTTTCTTTAAAAAAAAAATCAATTTAAAAAAACCTTTAAAACATGAAAAACAAAAAAAAGTTTTTTTAAAAAAATCAAACTAAAAAGTTAACCACCAAATCTAAAACAAAACCCAAAATCCCCAAACAAATCAGACAAAAAAAAAAAAACACCACGCACAAAAAAAATCAAAACCCAAACCAAATCAACAAAAACTGAACTGAAAAGCCTCACCCCAAAATAACACCGCCGACAGCAACCAGAAAAACATCAAACCCAAAGGAAAATCCAAAACAGAAGTTGAAATTCTATATCCTTAAACTTTTCCTAAGCTTCAAAACGGAGCTTTTTGTTGGCAAGTAAAGCAATCACTTGTCTTAATCCTGTTATCCAGCCCAGAGGATGGGTTTGTTTACAAGCAACACATCTCAAGGGCACTTAGAAAACCACAGTAATTTCAGAAATACAACTGAAATTTGGTCTCATTTCCTGCTCGTGTTAAGAAGACTATTAAGTGTTTATGCCACGGCAGTCTCATCAGCTTTATTTTTGCACATTAGAAATCTTGAAATCTCCTCCAAGTGCCTGAAACAGCAGAGTATCATCCACCCAGCTGAGCTGCTTGGTTAGCACACCCACACCTCAGCAGGGAGGAGAATGCAGCCTGCCACCCGAATGCCAGAGACTATTTATAAGCAGGGTCCACACACAGCATTTGCAGACAGCAACTTTGACAAGCCTGGGCACTTTTCGGTTGTTGAGGAGTGTTTGGTTTGATCTGGGAGGTTGGGTTGTTTTAATTTGGCTTGTTTGGGTTTTTTTTTTAATTGGTTTTGGTTTCTTTGGTAATGATGTTTGTCTCACGGAATGAGACAGAATAACAAAGCTCTCCTGTCCAAAAGGCTGTGGTGCTGTTGGGTTGGTAGTTGGATTCAACGGTCTTAAAAGTCCTCATCATAGAATGGTTTGGGTTGGAAGGAACCTCAAAGATCATCTAGTTCCAACCCATTTGGCATAGGCAGGGACATCTTGTGTTAAACCAGATTGCTTAATTCCCTATCCAACCTGGCCCTGAACACTTCAAGGGAGAGGGAAAAACTCCCCGGGAGGGGTCTTCGCCAACTGAAAGGATTCTGTGTGAGCAAAGCCACTGATCCTTTTTTTTTGCTTAATGCCAGAGTTCAATGTTAAGATGATGTAGTGAAGTGAACAAAAGAGCTGACTCAAGACTGCACCAGCAAGTCTGAGTATGTATGCTGGAATGAGTGGAAATGATGCCAGATGGCCTATCCCAAATATCCTTCAGGTTTGGGGCCCAAAAGACACATATGTCCTTCCCTCTTACCTTCCTTTCTTTCCTAATACTTTCAATAACCTAAAAGAAAAAGATTGTTTCATAAACATGAAAAAATAATTAAAGGGATAAGAATTTTTTTTTTTTTTACAAAACCAAGAAAAACCCTTGAAAGTGTGGTACTTGCCAAAAAACACCTTTCATTTCTGCAAAAGGGGAAAGCTTAATAAAGTCAACAGTTCTTAGTTTGCAGCAGTCTTGAAAAAGCAGAAGCATTCTCGAAGCATAAATAAATCAATGTAACTTTCCATTGCAGTGCACAGCCAGTGTTGCAAATAATGAAAATATTGTGCTGCTACAACGAGTAGTGTGGTTGTTCAGCCTGGAGAAGAGAAGGCTCAGGGCCTTTCCAGTACACCTTCAGAAGCTTTCCAGTACCTGAAGGGGGCTATGAGAAAGCTGGGAAGGAACTGTGTAGAAGTGATAGGACAAGGGGCAGTGGTCTGAAACTACAGCAGGGTAGGTTTAAGTTGGCCATTAGGAAGAAGTGCTTTCCTGGGAAGGTGATGAAGCACTGCAACAGGTTACCCAGCGAGATGGTGGAGGCCTAATCACTGGAGACATTCAAGGCAGGCTCGATGCATCTCTGAGCAACTTGATCTGGTTGGGGATGCCTCTGCTTACTGTAGGAGGGTTGGACTAGACTTCAAGAGTCTCTTTCAACCCAGTGCCCTTATGCTCCTGTACAATAGCCCACCTTCACCAAAGCAACACTGGACTCACGAACAAAACAAAAGGTAAACCAGTACGCACCTGAACAGCCTGGGGAACCCTCACTGCTACTGCCCTGCCACAGGGACACTGATGGAAGATGGCACTAAAATTTCCAGTTCAGAAAGGATAGTGTCTTCACTGGCCCTCCTTGCCATCTGCGCTGCTATACCTTACAGGTATTTTGTTAATCCACAGCTAACCTTCCTTCTCTCCTTTGTATAGCTGACCCAGCTACTTTTCAGTCTCCCAGCAGCACCCTGTCTCACCCTGACAAACCTGGTGGTTTTCTATGAACAAGTCACAACATTAATAGATGAGGGGCAAGAAAGTGATGTCATTTACCTGGAACTGAGCAAAGCCTTTGACACTGTCCTGTGCCACATCCTGGTTTCCAAGCTGGTGAGACATGGGTTTGATGGGTGGACCATGAGAGGGATAAAGAACTCGCTTGATGGCCACACCCAAAGAGTGGCTGCGAACGGTTCCATGTCCAAGCGGAGGCAGTGACAAGCAGAGTCCCTCAGAGATCAGTCCTGGCAGCAGTCTTGTTCAACATCCTTGTCGGTGCCATGGACAGAAGCATTGAGTGCAGCCTCAGCAAGTTTGCAGATGACACCGAGCTGTGTGGTGCAGCTGACACGATGGAGGGCAGGGATGGCATCCAGAGGGACCTGGACAGGCTGGAGAGGTGGGCACAAGCCAACCACATGAGGTTCAACAAGACCAAGTGCAGGGTCCTGCAGCTGGGTTGAGGCAAGCCCAAGCACCACTACAGGCTGTGCAGTGCCTGGTTGGAGAGCAGCCCTGAGGAGAGGGACTTGGAAGTGCTGGTGGATGAGAAGCTCAGCATGAGCCAGCAGTGTGCACTTGCAGCCCAGAAAGCCAACCAGAGCCTGGGCTGGAGCAGGAGAAGTGTGGGCAGCAGGGCCAGGGAGGCGATTCTCCCTCTCTGCTCCACTCTGGTGAGACCCCACCTGGAGTGCTGCATCCAGTTCTGGAGCCCCTGGGACAAGAGGGATGTGGAGATGCTGGACTGTGTCCAGAGAAGGGCCACGAGGATGATCAGAGGGCTGGAGCTGCTCTGCTGTGAGGAGAGACTGAAAGAGTTGGGGCTGTGCAGTCTGGAGAGGAGAAGGCTCTGAGGTGACCTTATCAAGGCCTTCCGGTATCTGAAAGAGGCCTACAAAAAAGTTGGGGAGGGACTTTTTAGGCTGTCAGGTAGTGACAGGACTGGAGGGAATGAAGCAAAGCTGGAGGTGGGGAGAGTCAGAATGGAGGTGAGGAGCAAGTTCTTCAGCATGAGAGTGGTGAGAGCTTGGCAGGGGTTGCCCAGGGAGGTGGTTGAGGCCTCATCCCTGGAGGTGTGTAAGGCCAGCCCGGATGAGGTTGTGGGCAGCCTGATCTAGGGTAGGGTGTCCCTGCCCATGGCAGGGGGGTTGGAACTAGATGATCCTTGTGGTCCCTTCCAAACCTGACTGATTCTGTGATTCTCATGGCCTTTCTTAACTTCACTCCTGCAAACCTCTGCACTAAAGAACTCGCTTTCTGCCCATGTGGCACTCCTATCAGCCCATTCCACTGTTGTGAAAATGCAAACAACAGAGAAAATAATCTTGTATATATACTTGAGTGAATTGTGCTCCACCAGACAAAACCCTCTGACCTGCAGTTTCTTTCCCTTCTTCCCCATCTCCTGTCACCACGGCTGATTTTCCCAATGCACTTTCCCAGCAGCTCCTCACTGGCATGAATGGTGCTGCTGCAGGACCTGGTATTTGTGTGGCAATTACAATTGTTCAGCCCTGTATTTAATAGGCAAGTTAGAGGACTACTAAAAATACAGCAGCACTCATAAAGATTACCTACAATCCCCTTCAGAAACACACACCACACAGAGCTGTAATCCCAAACTAACTAACCCTGATCCATTCAGTGGAGTTTTCCTGCCAAACCCTAACACAAAAATACAAGATGAAGAAGAAATAATTCTGGGGCAGAGGAAACCGAAGAAATAATAAAGACTGCAGTGCAAACAGCGATGGCTTTGCTTGGGAAAGCAAAAGCCTGGTTTATCCTTGCTGCATTTTTTTCAGTGCCTTCAAAAGCCAGTTCTAATTTATCATAGAATCATAGAATCATTTCAGTTGGAAAAGAACTTTAAGATTGAGTCCAACCATTAAAGAGATTGGGTTTTGCTCTAAAGAGCTTCTGATTGTATCAGCAAAGCATCAGATGGGCTGAACAATCCATACTGTGAATATCTTTCTAACAGGTCAAATTGTTTTCCTGTCTTAGCAAGCGAAACCTCCTCACCTTTTTTATTTGATGATTCAGGTTCTATTGGAAAATGCTCTGTTTATTTGCAGTGCTATAGTTCTTTCTTCTGCTTTCACTCCTGCAAAACTTACTCCAGCTAACATTGTCCTTTATGAAATGCTTTGCTTGCTTCCCCATGAAAATCTCCCAGCAGCTCATGGAATACTAGAGTGATTTGCCTTTAAAGGGACCTTAAAAGTCATTTAGGTCTAGCCTCCCTGCCATGGACAGGGACACATCCTACTAGCCCAGTTTGTTCAAGGCCCCATCCAATCTGGCTTTGAACACCTCCAGGCTTGGAGCCTCCACAGCTTCATTGGGCAGCCTGTTCCTGTGCCTCACTACCCTCGTTGGGAAGAATTGCTTCCTAAAGCATAACCTAAATCAGCTTCTTTCAGTTTGAGGCCATCACCCCTTGCCCAAGAATGTTGTCTGCCTTCATGTTATTAAACAAGTTTGGCTTTTTTGATAGATGTTTGACTGTGAACTGTGATAAAGCGATCAAGAAAAGCTGTCGGGTCCAGAGTGTCTTGTAAGATGGAAGTGCACTATCATACAATGTAAGACCCATAAATTATGCTAGATGGTTTGAAATCATGCTTGCAGTAGTGTTAATTACCAACAGCCCCACAATTCTAGGAGCACATAATTGAGAAGCAGTGAGACTGGAATCTGAAAAGGATAACACCTTTCCAATGGACACTATCTTTTTCTTCTTGACAGGAAAACTGGCCATTTCTCTTACACAATAAGAAAAAATTAGGTAAATGTGCCTGAAGCAGACAGGAGTAATTTGATTGTTTCTTAAAAAACCATTTATATTGAGGACTCAAATTGAATCCCAGCCTTGATTTTTTCCATTCTACCCAGGTGTGACTGACTACAGATCACCTAAAATGGTGACATGAAAGGGGATTAAAGCTAGATTTATGCTTCTACTGAAGCTCAGCAGCTACCCAATGTCCCTTTACAGAGAAAAAAAAAGGGGGTGCAGATGTTCTCACACCGACTGAACCCAAGGAGTGTGATTCTGTAACCCAAATTTCGTAGAGAGCCCAAGCAAAATACTGATGCCTCTACTCCTTCAGCTCTGAAGATCAGAGACAAAGCAAACCATTCAGTACCTGTTCTTTCAATTCCTGGCCTCTGTTTCACAAACTCTTTAATTCAGAAAACAGGTCTCTTACTAGCGTTATCTCCTAAGTCATGGGAGGAAATATGACTTTCATAGTAGAAGTTAATGTTCCTCAGGTCATTCAGAAGTGCTAATATTAATGCATGGTTTTCATATAAGACTTCTCCACAGCAAACATTGCTCTGGCAAATATTCATGGATATATGGCTTCTGGGATTCGATTTGCTTTCCAGTAGCAGATCTGTCACAGCCCAACTATGAAAAAAATATTTACACTAACAGCCATTTGGAAATACTTCAACCCATTAAAAGAAAGGTGAAGAATCTTAATTGGGCTTTGCTGGCCAGACAGCCATTCTGGAGAAAGTAGCATTAACTTATTAAGTCATAGAATCAAAGACTTTGGAAGAGACCTCCAAGATTATTGAGTCCAAGCATCAACCCAGCACTACCAATTCTATCACTAAACCCTGCCCCTCAGTACCGCATTTACATCTTTTGTTTGACCACTGCCAGCAACGGTGACTTCACCATCTGCCCAGACAGCCTGCTCCAGGGTGCAGCCACTCCAGTCACAGCAGATGAGTGCTCTTGCAAGTGTTTCACTCATCAGATTACTTTTTCAAAGTATACACCAGGTGGTTTATTTGAAGCACCTCACTCAGCACTGAGAGTGCTGCTAATATGTTCATCCTTCCTTCAGCCACGCTCTCAGCATGAACGGGCAACAGGAGCACTGCCTTCAGCCCTTTTATCAAAATTTGTCAATGCTTCTCCATTGCAATGCTGTGTTTTCAGCTGCTTAAAGGAATTTCAACTATTTGGGGTGAGTATGTGCACCTTTAAACGAAATACAAGCAAAAAACCCAGAACACCAAAGCTCTTCCCTCCAAAGGAAACCAAGCCAAAACAGCCTGCTAGACAAAAAAAAAAAAAAAAAAAAAAAAAAAAAAAAATCCAACTTGCCTCCTTGTATTCTGATAGGAAACCATTATTCCCTATGACAGAAATAGAGGTGGGCAACAGAATGAAAAAGCTGAACTAAGTTCAAACCAGTGCTTGATTGTGACTCATCTCTGTTCATGAATAAGGATGAACCAAGTCAATGCAAAGTTTATGGCATTATTTCCCTGTCATCAAATATGTTTGATTTCTCACATATTTGTCATCAGCTCCTTTGGCTTGGGTTGTTTTTGGCTGATAGAGATAAGCTAGACCCTTGATTTAACTCACATCTTCAGCTATCTAGCTCACTGAAAGAGAAATATTCTGCATTCAATCGCTTTTATACAAGGAATAAATTATAGCAGAAAATAAAGACAAACACAGACTTTAAGTTCTCTTTGAAAGAGTTCATACTTTCATGGAGATGAAGAATAATGAGACAGGTCCTAGGTCAGCCTGCAAGCCCCTTAGGCACTTGCAGGCCATAGGGCTGCTTTAAAAGCACTAAATGCTAGGGTTTAAAAACTCTGCTTTGAAATCAACATTCCTGCAGGTCATAGGGCTGCAAGAGAAGAAGAAAAGAATCAGGGCTCCTCCACAGTTTACTCTAAACCCATCCAGTTCCTCTCAGCTTCTCATCACTTCACAGAATGGTGGAGGCTGGAAGGGACCTCTGGAGATCGCCTAATCTAAGTCCACTGCTAAAGCAGAATCATTGAATCCTTTCAGGAAAGAAGTTTCTTCTAACATCTAATCTAAACTTTCCCTGGTGCAACTTGAGGTTATTTCCACTCCTGCTACCGCCTGTTACCAGTAATAAGGCATGAAGGTAACCATGCAGATACCAAGCCTCTCTTGCAAGGAGAATAACAATGTCCACAATGTTGTAAGCAGTTTGGACTCACAAGAAGACAATCAAATCTGTACAAGGTTTTACAGAACTAGTCAGGTTTTGCTCCCAGAAGCCATGGGAAAAGCTCTGGTCCTCTTGCTCCACACAACAGCTGGAAAAATGACGTTTGCTAAAAAACATTTTGTAATTAATCCTGACCTTTTTAATCAAATACTTGATTCTATTTGCACTGGAGACTTAGGTATGCATCTTGTTTGACAGTTGCTTGAATACAGTTTGAGGAACTTTGGCAGTAATCATTGAATAAATGATTAGAAGGCATATTTTTCTTGCATATTCTTAGCCATTTTCTCTCACTATTTATCCTCTAGCTCTTAATGGTTACATCCACTTAGTCTAAGGAAAGACTAAAACTTAACACCAGAAGAGGGATAGCCTGCAGTTTGTGTTCTTTCAGTGCATCTGAAAAAAATGAAATAGTATTTGTACAATTGCATGGAATTAAAGGCTTTAAAAGCACTAAATGGCAGGGTTTAAAAACTCTGCTTTGAAATCAACATTCCTGTAGGTATTGTGAGAACACAATTGAAAGGCTTTTTCAGACAAATAGGTAGCAAACATCATCCCATAGCTGAGCTGATGTTCAGCTTCAGCTTTCTCTGCCTACTGCAGAATTACACCGACCACAGAATTACAAGGGTTGAAAGAGATCTCTGGAGGTCAGAGCAGGGTCATCTGGAGCAGGTTTTGCAGGACAGCATCCAGGCAAGCTTGGAATCTCTCCAGAGATGGAGACTCAACCATCTCTTAGTATAGCTTGTTCCAGTGCTCCACCACTCTCAGCATAAAGAGGTTTCTCCTCACGATCAGATGGAACTCCCTATATTGAATTTGTGCCTGTTACACCTTGTCTGCAACTGAGAATCACTGAAAAAGAGCCCAGCCCCATCTATCTGACAGCCACCCTTGAAGTATTTGTAAGCACTGATAAGATCCCCCTCAGTCTTCTCTTCTCCAGGCTAAAAAGCCCCAAGGCCCTCAGCCTTTCTTGTGAGAGGCATGTTTTAGTCCCCTAATCACCTTTGAACATGTATAACACAAATGTACAGGTAGCACCAATAGAACCCCACAGTTGCTTTGCTTTAAAACATACTGTCAACTCATTATTACTCCTGGCCCCAGCAGTGCAATCTAATCTGCCTGCATTCACACAGGAACATCCACGCTCCTGTCTATCAACTCCAAGAACCAAAACACGTTTCTAACTAACAGACCTCAAGCCAAACTAACTGCATCCTTTAAAAAGGGCAGTTATGGTTCATGGTTTTTGTCCCAGGCTGCCTCAGTAACTCCACAGACGTTCCTACTCTTCATCACACATATGATGTGCACAGCATGCGTGGCAGGAGCAGGATATTGAATCATAGAATTGTTAAGGTTGAAAAAGAGATGGAAAAGATCTCTGAGACTAAATCT
Organism: Eubucco bourcierii; assembly: GCA_013396675.1. Classification (NCBI taxonomy): domain Eukaryota; kingdom Metazoa; phylum Chordata; class Aves; order Piciformes; family Ramphastidae; genus Eubucco; species Eubucco bourcierii. The sequence continues at coordinate 225,063 of VWZE01025796.1, read as the reverse complement.
AACCATCAACCTAACACCATCATGGCCCTTAAATCACGTCCCAAAGCACCATGTGCACATGTGTTTTGAACACCTCCAGGGATGGAGACTTCAGCACTTCCCTGGGCAGCCTGTTCCAATGCCTGACCAATCCTGTAGCAAAGAATTTTTTTACCTAAATCAAATCTAATCCTTCTCTGGTGCACCCTGAGGCCGTTTTCTCTTTGTCTGTTGCCTGATACTAAGAACAAGAGAACAACAACCACCCAAGAGCAATATTCAGCCTCTCTGACCAGCAGATCCAGACCAGCTAGGAAAGAGAGGCAATCCTGTGCTGAGCAGACTGTAACAGATTGCTTCCTCCTGGTAATGAATGGAGGACCAAAGCACAAACTGCAATTGAGAGCTAACTCCCAGCCTGATCTGATCTGGGGGTGGACAACTATAAGCTTTAAAGCAAATTGTCATGCTGCAACTTAATCCTAAAGAACAATCAAATAAGGCTTTGCAGAGCCTTTTTCTGGCCCTTTTAAAAATGGTATTTGCAAAAAACAGACTGTGGATGTAGTCTAAACACTCCCGTTCATGGAGGCAGCAGTATCCTATTGATAGTAGCTGAAGTCAGTTCTTTTTCATCTGCTTGCATGAAAATTTGGATTCTGAAATGTGTAAAAGACCTAAACAGAAGGCACTGGAAGACGGAATGGATGTTAACTCATTCTTGATACCTGAGTGTTTTAGAATCCTTTGGCTTTTCATAGTCTTACTTTCCTTATACCTAGATTATGGAGTGTAGAGGGGGAAAAAAAAAGAGATCAGAGCAGGAGGATCATTTTGCTGCTAGCAGCAGCCTACCTGGGGAGTGCTAAGTGCAGTAGATTAAGAAAATCTTTAGTGACTACCATAATTCAGAGCCCAGTTAAGTCTGTGAAAGCCCTGAGAAACAATTATGGCAAACACATTTTTGCTACTCTTTCTGTTTTTCAAGGAAAACCCAGGTCAGGTGAGTATCTTTCTTCACAAGAAGCAGATCTTTGTTAGCAATTTCTCAGTGCCCTTGGACTGAAAGAGATGGAACTGAATAAGTTCTCCAGGTCTCCCAGGCATTAAGATTCCAGGTTTGCCTCAGCAGCTTTTACTGCAGGTCTCTTTTCTGTCATATTACTTGTAGTGAGGTTCCACAGAGGAGTAGTAAACCAGGCTCTCAGATGCTCCTTACACTACAGCAGCTCAGGCCACTATAAAGCTAATACAAGCTAAAGAAGATGTTGGCAAAGGGATGACTCAACTAAGGGTAATGAGATCCTGCAAGATGGAGATGTCAAGCAAAGAAGTCTGGAGCAGAGTTAGGCTGTGTGGCAGCTGGGACAGGAGACAGGGTAAAGTCAAGATCAAGAACCAGGTTGGAGGAGATAAACACGTGTTATGTCTCATGATCATAGACCACAGCTCCACACAGGTGCCTGATGGGGAGTGCTGAGTGATGGGCAAACCATCAGTCAATAGCCAGTATCTAAATCCTGGGGGACAGACTGTGGCCAGGCCATATAACTGTTGTTTGGATTGACAGTGATGAGGTGTCCAGGTATCCAAGTCAGATTTGGAAGGGGTTTGGTGGTAGAATTGCTCAAGACAGGAGGTGGCACAATGAGGCTTGCCAGCAGTGCTGTCAGGCAGGAAAGTTCTTGGTACATGCTCATGCCCACAAATATGTGGCATAGCTCACAGGAAAGCAGGTGCCTTTCACTTTGGGTTAGAAGGACAGAGCATAAAGGTTTCAGATAAACTAGCAAAGCCTGTGCAGTGGGAGGGGATTGGGAGACAAATATAGAATATCAACCCAGAGATTTACAGAAAAGCCTGAAACTAAAAAAAAACCCAACCAAACAAACCCAGATTTGTCTAACGTTGAGTTGTAAAACTTCTGCAGTTTTGCAGAACATCAAAAAGAATAATGTTGGTAGTGTTCCCCTGAACATCCCGCTCCAAAAACCCAAACCAAGATTGTCTTTTCTAATACTCAGCATAGGTTAATCAGATTATATCTACTCTCTGCACTAGAACAGAATTTTCTCCTCTGTATCTTCATGTGCGATCTGAAACTCAACCTCAATAGGTCTTGGAGAAGCACAGGGTAAAATTCGAGGATCTACTTTACAAAAAAATAAAACAAAGCAAAATTTTATCTTTTCTCAGCCTCTACAAGTTTGCATTGTAAGCTAAATTCTCATGATGTGCAAAACATCACTTCAAAATACAGTTTTAAACACTTCAAAGTCAAAATTAGCCATTTGAATCAGCACTAGCTTTTGGGTTGAGACCTTTTTAATGGTAGACTCTTTAACATTTAAATTAGATGTTCTTATTAGATGTGCTTAAAGTCATTACAGTCTAAAAATTGCTTTGCGATAATAGGAAATAAATGGAGGATTTCATTCCCCAGAGGTGTTCAGGACCAGGCTGGATGAGACTTTCAGCAATCCAATCTAGTGGAAGGGGTCCCTGTCTGTGTCAGGGGATTTGGAACTAGATGATCTTCAGTGTCTCCTCCAACCCAACCCATTCCATGATTCTAGTTCTTAGGCTGACTTCTGTCATTGTGGCTGTAATTAGCTGCCACTTATGTTGGCACTGCGGGAATGGGAGTCAAAGCAAGGAAGCAAAGGTTGGTGAAGAGAACTGGGCAATTCCTGAGCTGATTCTTGTAAACAACAGCGTTGAAGTCACAGGGTTTATTCAGAGGAGGGTTTTACTCTCAGCAGATGGGATAAGCAAGGCTTTATTTTCCTGGCATGTCTCTGAGGAAGAAATCTGCAATTCTTTGTAAATTCACCGCACTGCTATAACCTCCAAACTGTTATTTTAACCCAGATTAAACTTACTCTAACTGTGCTCCTTCCTGGATTCCTATCAATTATTAAAGAGCAAGGAATAACCTTGGAGTGCTGTCATTAAAGATACTGCTGCTCACAATATGTTGGGAAGTTATTTTGGAAGGCTCACAAGACAGAGGATGAAAGGAAAAGCAGACTTTTGGGGAGACACTCATTTAATTCCTCTTTCTCCCCCCATTTGTGTTCAGAGAAAATAATTTTTATTCACGGATATATACAAAGGTGCCTTAACTTCCCAAGGGCTATCAATACACAAGGTCTATCGATATCACAAGGGCAATAAAACAATGGAATGGGGAAAAGGAGGAGCTTTTCTATGTGGTTGCCTGCCAAGGGCACACTCCATTGGAGAAATAAGCCACTACATTTGCAGCTGCGTACATATAGGTTAATTGCAAGAGGAAACAATGCGATAAGGAACACAGGAAAGGATTGTTATGGCAATCTGCTAAGCACCACTGCTGGCTGCTTGGCAAGCATGTACAGGATGGTGTATCACAGAGTGATAGAACTGGTGCGGTTCAAGAGACCTTTGAGACCATCAAGTCCAACTGCTCACCTTGAGCTCACAATCCCAGGCCTACTGCCAAACCACTACCACTAAACCATGGCCCTGAGCACCACATCCACACAACTTTTAAAACCTTCCAGGGATGATAACTCTACTACCTTCCCGGGCAGCCTGTTCCAGTGCCTGAGAACCCTCTCTGTGAAGAAATTTTTCCTAATATCTCTGTTAACCTTCTTCATCCATCCTGTTCAAAAAGGTCATGAGCATTACTAAAAAATACCCCCAAAAATCAACCAACAGAAAAAGCTCCAGGAACCCACCTGAGGATTGCCAAGGAGAAGTCATGCATGGCCTGGTAGAGCAGGCAGCTTTGGTGAGCATGAGACTAAGGTCAGCAAAGCCTGAGCAGGCTTGGTAAAGGTGCAAGTTGTGACAGTGCTGCAGAGGATGGATTGGTCTTTTGCTCAGCATGGGACAGAGCTGAGATAGGCTGAGCCAGAGCATGGGATAGGTTGCAGAAAGCTGAAGCAGATACAGCCAGAGGGTTCTGGAGCTGCTGCCCCACTAAACACTTCTGAGTCACAGATTCCTGGAATAGCCTGGTTGGAAAAGACCTTAAGATCATTAAACCTCTGTAAAATGAATTTTCTTTTATACATCTTCTGTTTTATGGTTCTTTCTGTCTTCTTTTATCATTTGATAACAATATCCACTGGCTGTTTTGGAGTGAGTTTGTTTTTAATGTGGTAGTTAACCTGTGTTCTGATAGCTGGAGTTGGGGGGAAGGAATCATTTTTGTCTTGTAACACAACTGAGCCCTTGCTTCGAAAGCTGCAGCAGGTAGGATGTTCCATGTGTTACCTCTGTCAGGCTATGGTCCTGAAGAGCATGTGTTTGATATCACCATCTGTGGAGGAAACATTTTAACATCCCTCAGGAATCTATGTCCCATTTTCAGAAGTAAGTTAAGTGTCCTGGAGCCTCATTCTATTTGCTTTCAATGGATGTTAGACCTCTTTATTCCCTTTAAAATTAGGAGATCAGATGCTTCTGAAGAGACCATTCCAATCTTACTACCCAATAATTCAGGCAGTTAGAGCATCTTTTACACTATAATTAGCATGCATTTGACAAACTCGACCCATTTTTTTAAGATACTGGACTACTTTGTATTTCTGAATTAACAGGCACATCATCAAAAGCAGCATCTTCCAACAACAGGATCTGAGGTACAGCTCAGTGCTCATAGGGCTCCTCTTCTCTGCGTAGTGCAACTCCCAATGCTCACAGCAGCGACAGACTAGTAAGAGTCAAGACAGCAGTTTCTGTATTATTCTGGTTTATTCTTCTATACTAGGTTAGGGGTTTTTTTAAGGTGAACTTGTAAAAAAAAAAAAAAGTGCATAAAAGAGCAAGGGTAGCTCAAGACAAAGCTCATATTCCTCACAAATTAGATTCTCTTTAGCCCAGTTCACCATAAGAGCCTTTCCACAGATCTATTTCTTCAAAAATCCTCCAAGGTAGGTAAACTCAAACATATGCAGCAATGATTTAGCCGAGATGCAACACACTGTCTACAAGGGAGTCCTTCTGTGACCTTGCCAAGTTTACAGAGTGTGCCAGTAACAGCACTGGGATTAGAAAACTGACTGATTAAAATTTTGCTCACTAGGATAAAACACTTGAAATGAATCATCTAATTTTCCAGCATGTCCTCGGGTTGCTGCAGGCACAATAAATTACATTCATATAATAGCAAACAACTGGGGAAAAAAATTAAGTCAGATACATTACAACACTAAGCCTTGCTTTAAAAATTCTCAATTACCTTACATTTCTGTGTTCAAACATATTGACACATATCAAGATCATAGAATCATGGAGCTGTTAAGTTTGGAAGAGACCTTTGAGCTCATCAAGTTCAGTGGAACAGGACATTTCTGGGTGAAACTTCAGGACCATCTACCTGACCCAAAATACATAGAGTTCAACTCAAATCTTTCTCCTGAGTTGGTAGGCTCCAGAGCAAGCCCTGCCTGATGAACACCAAACGCTGTCCCCACTGCCTCCAGAAGGAAAGGGCATGCAGGGATGCTGAATGGTCTGGGGATAACCTTGCACTCCAGGGAAACGAGCAGAATATAAATAGAAACAGCAACAAGCAGTTGCAGAGGAAAACAAGCAGCAGCAGCAGTAATGGAATTAATGACTGCCAAAGCCTCGCACATCACGGCAAAAAATGCAATCCATCATGTAGTTGCTTGTCATTCCTGCAAGGACTTCCAAAAGCCTAAGGTTCACCTAAGGAGGTGAATCTCCAAGATATCTTCTGTGGGCCTTGAGCAACCTGGTCTAGCAGAAGGTGTCCCAGCCATGGGATTAGAACTAGATGACCTTTAAGGTCCCATAGAAGCCAAACCATTCTGTGATGATTCCACTAAGGAGACCTCTTCAGTCTTCTCAAGGAGGCCATCTACTCCACCCACTGCAGACAGCTGTGCCATGGGCTAAATCCCTGCTATTTGAAAGAGCTACTTCTCTCAAGGATGTTTTATTAGCTGACCAACTACTTAACATCTGTGTTTATGTCACAACCTTTTGTCAAGATATCAGTATGATGCTGAAGAAGCCATGGAAGATGATGTTCACACAGAGTACATTCACTTTAAATTCTCATTCGGGAAAGCATCCTTATTCAGGCAAACACTTCAGCACATGCTTGACTTTGAACACATGCTCGGGTCCGATGAAGCAGCTGACATTTAATCACATTCCAGCTAATGATGGGTATAAAGCCGAAAGACTTTGACATGAATGGGGCTTGGATTGAGGCTTCCTGTTTTTCATGTCTTAAATATATACATACAGAGACGTACATACACATATACATACACCCCCATGCAGGCACACACACTTAGAGCTGTCTGCAAGCCAAGCCAAAAGACGAGACTAGAATCCAAAAGCTAATTTGCTAAGAAACCAGAATTAAACTGGAAAGACAGACTTTGAAATACAGTGGCCACTTCATCCTATTGACTCCTTAAATACCAAGTTTGCTTATCCTCAGGTAAGCATTTAAGAAAGCCTGAGCACTTCCTTCCTGACTCTTCCTTCCATCCTCACATACTCCAGGTTTTGATCTCAGGGAAAAGAAATTTCTTGGCTGTATGCAGAAATGCAGTTTACATAGCTTTTGTGTCATGTTTGGATGCCAGGAACAAGAATTAATTCCTCATCTGAAGAGCTGAGTCTTCTGCTAGGAGATCAGTGTTGGCAAAAGCACAGACCTTGCATCACAGCTCACTTCATGGGGTTGTCTTTACAGGAGATACAGAAGAAAAAGCAAGACACCTTTTTTTTTTTTTTTTTTTTTTTT